>OY829509.1:179730-765135 GCA_963691665.1 Clepsis dumicolana | reverse complement strand
TGTACCGTTATTTTTGAAGTAAATATACAAAATATTTACACAAGTGTGTATTATATTAAATAGAGTTTAGTCGGTTCTGACGTTGATCGTCTTTGAATCTTGAGTCGACGTTGGCAGGCTTATTTTAAATTCTCATGATATCTCATATTGACTATGCTCATGTTTCATGTGACATGTCTCGAAGGGGGAGGATACTTTAAGATTTTATTTTGAACACAATATGCTCCAATAATGCATACTGATCTATCTTAACAGTAGCTTTTATCATATTGTAATCACATCAGCTTGAGTTAACTTTAATGAGTTATAATGGATTAAGGTTTTAACTTGCAGACTGTGACAAATTGAATTAACTCCGTCACAACTTAGTGTAGTATGTGATGAAAATAACCCTTGTTGCATTTTATATCATGAGTTTGTGTTGACAAATGCAGACTGGGAACTGTAAATAGTTATATATGTTTAAAAGTTAAGGTCTTAAAATAACAAGGTTGATTTTGTTGTTACACAAACTTCTTGAAAAATAAACATTTTGTATGTGTGAATATTCTTCATTATTCTTTACTAACATGCTGTCTAACCGTTAACTGTATGAATTAACTATCCGATTGACACCTTGCGTTTCCTCCCCCGTGCAGTAAACTTTTACATACTCTTGTATGTGTAGTGGTTGACAGAATATTAAAGTGTAATCGATTTTGTTACAAAGGATGTTTTTATTGGATCATATTTCGTCTGGCATGTGACGACAGATCCTTGCCATTATTTTTCCATATGATATAGTATTGTTTATTATACGGGCAGGAGGCCGCGGAGACGGCGACCGCTACTTACGTAGGAGTAGGGAATACGACAAAATGAAACTAGTTAATGTAAGTAATATTGTATATTGACACAATTTGCCACTTTCACACGAAAACAAATTACTTAAAATTTACACAATAAAACAATACGCAAAGGTACTTTAAATATTCAACAATAAAGCTATCACTTAAAAAATAAACATGAACTTACAAGAGTGTAATGAGTACATAAGCAATAAATAGGGTATTAACATTTGTTCACCTATCGGTGTTGTTGTTCTAAGAACGGACTTTCTTGATGCTGTATAATTTTGAGCATAGTACTAAGTTGATACATAAGTGTTACTTACAAAAAGCTCGTTTCATTTTAAAATAAAATTGAAGTCAAAATTCTCGTTCATATTTTCTGTCCCAGCCATTATATACTTTAGTCATACAAAATGTTAACACAAATGCTTATCTTACTATATCGAGAGGCTGTAGCTGCAGCAACGACAGCCCTTAAACTATATCCTGTGCAAGCGATTACGTAGGTATTCAATAGCTGACTAGCGCTGTTTGTAACGGAATATTTACGACGTATTTTTTCAATAAACTGATATTACAGATTCTACATTTTTCAATATTCAAATCAAACTGGTCTATTCCTAAGGTTATTATAATTTATCAGCGAGCACTGACCGCTGCCATCGTGCGCCGGCGCCCGATAAGCGCGGCGAGGGTTGAGGAAAGGTTACATACTTCATAAATTAGTGACGTAAAGCATAATATCTAAACACGGGACCGATCCCGTTTCACAGCCACAATACACTTCACTTACGATAAAAGCGTTAATAAAGTACATATTGAACATACGAGCCGTCCGACCGTTATTTACACAAGTGATCGCGCGGGGGTATGGTAGGGCTTCACTCGATGCCGAACGTGTTGGTCTCCTCGACGGCCAGCAGCAGCTTCTCGTGCAGCAGCTGCGGCGTGGGGTAGGGCGGCAGGTCGAGCCGGTTGAAGCAGGTGTGCGCGCGCGGCAGCGACTCGGGCCGCCCCCAGCGCTCGATGCAGAAGCGCCGCGGGCCCGTGGAGCCCCGCAGCGCCGAGAAGCCCTCGTACGGGATGGACGACGTCCCCGTCACGAACTGGACGAGCCGCAGCCGCTGCTCGTTCGTGAACCTGCGGGGTAAAGGCACTTTTAGTTGACTGAACGAGCTTCAGCTTGGACAAAAATGCTTTCATTATGTCTGTCTGTCCGGTCTTAGGTCGCATTTTTTGGAAAAAAAATAAAGAATAATACAAAGTTGTCTAAAATTAGTAGATTCTAGTGAAATTTTGTGATCAGACCCCTTAGCACGCTAAAGTTTATCCACAACATATAGCGTTAGTCCCTTTCGCACTTGCATAATTGTTAGAAAGTGACGAATAATTTTGATTTTAATGTTTTTTGCGGGTGGTAGGACCATGTGCGTGGTCCGTCCGGATCGCTACCACCATCTTACTCGTTAATCCTGTCGCTAAGCAGCAGTGCTTGCACAGTTGTGTTCCGGCGTGGATAGTAAGACAACCTGTGTAATTACTGGCACAAGAGGCATTTCATCTTAGCTTTCTGGGTTGGCAACGCATCTGCAAACCCTCTGGGATTGCGGGTGTCTATGGGCAGTGGTGATCACTTGTCAAGTGACCCACTGGCTCGTCTGCCTTCCTCGTTGTATAAATGTATCAAATCTAGCGTGCTATAGTCCGTTCAGGATAGCGAGCTAATAACCCACCTGTCGATGGCCTGCCAGAACCAGAGCACGACGGGGTGGTGCTCGTGGTACCCGCCGCGGTAGTCGGTGTGCGCGCGCCAGTCCGCCACGTCCAGCTCGGGCGCGCCCGCGATCACCAGCTCCAGCTCGCGCGCGTCAAACGCGCCCACTAGCCGAGGGTCCACCACCTGCGCACGCAACCACGCCAATACTGAAAACTTGTACTTTTTGTAGTGGGAGAGTCATACTGTAGCTATTTCACGGACCAAGCACCCTCTGCACACCGCATCTATACCTATAAAACAGTACCGTGACTGACTGACTGACAGACAACGCCCAGCCTAAACCACTGGACCTAGAGACTTGAAATTTGGCACACATGAACTTTGAGTATCCTAGAGGTGCACTAAGAAGGGATTTTTCGAAATTCCCACGGGATAGAGAACTAGCCCATTTTGAAATATTTTACGGGGGCAAAGCCGCGGGGCATAAGATAGTCTTTTATAATTTACTTGGAAAGTCATTGCGAAAAAAGCCGCGGTGAGCGGGCCGGGGGAATGCGTCGTGATTGGTTCATAGCTTGTCATGTCGCTTGTCATCTGGCCCCCTATTTCACCAACTTTACAATTGTTAATTGTTTAAGACGTCGGTGTCAACTGCTGACTAGAAGAGCTTTTGTTTTAGCGCGCTTCATACTGACCAAGAAATGTAGTTCGAATTGTCATGACAAACGGACAATTGTAAAGTTGGTGAAATAGGGGCATGGTCGAAAGTGAGCCTTCAAGGCTATAGAGAGATTTAATCAATCAATCAATCATTTATAGGTGCAAATAAGCATATGCGTTTCGGAAACGTTCGCCCTGACATTTGGTGTCCAGAGAGTGGTTGGTCCGTGAGCTATTTGCTACCGTACGAATGAGCCAACTCGTCCGGGGTAGTACCACCCTCTCGCAGAAAATCGGCGTGAAGCAACAGCACCTCTGTTGCGTTTCGTTCAGTCGGTGAGAGTGGCGGAGGCCCTATCCCCCCCCCCCCTTTCCTCTATCCCTTTTCCTTATTAAAGGCCGGCATGGGTGGCGGTGATCGCTTACCATCAAGTGACCCGCTTGCTCGTTTGCCTCTTTCAATAAAAATAAAAAAACTATTTCAAGGAACATCCTCAGGGAGTTCAGTCTCGCGTTAGAACCACAACGGTGACGTACTGTTCGATTCAAATGGTTGGCCATAACCAGAGACAAGTAATATAATGACTGTCAATCTCCATACTAACTTGCGTAGCTCCGTTATATAAGGTTCACTATATGGCGTTGTTTAGCCGGGGTATTACTCCCGTACATTCTAAACAACGCCATCTAGTGCACCTTATATCGAAGCTACGCAAGTTAGTATGAAGATTGGCAGTCTTTGTATTAACAGTTTTATATAATTCGCGGTTAATTGGTTAATCTTATAGGTTTGATGAGCTCCTGATATTTCGATGCAGTTACATGCATCATGATCACGGGCAAACTGACGAAACGAGGGTAGATACTAATGTTGCGCAGACCGCGCTCTGTCTGCTACCAGCGTATCGGGAGCTCATCAAACATAAGGTAATCGATGTCTAGTCTTTGCATTAAAACTCACTCCCGCTAAAACTCACTAAACAGGCACACCTGAGTGTCATATGAATTAAAGTGACAACTCCTGCCCACACTGGGGGAGGAGACGAGTAAATGTACACGGCAGTTCGTCGTGAAGCATTCGGGAGCGCTAAACTAAGGCATGTCATCCTCAAGATGTCCTCACGTTCACCCAGAGAACGAGGAGATTCGAGGAGAGACGCTATGTGGGAGCGCCGCTGGGGCAGTAACCGTCGGCTCCAACCACGGGGAACTGGGCTGCGCTGGGCGTACCTCGTGGAAGCCCCGCACCAGCCACTCGGTCTGCTCGGCGACGCCGCGCTCCACGCGCCAGCGTACGACCTTGTCCAGGTAGTCCTTCTTGTTCTTGTCGGTGACGGGCAGGTCGCGGCCGCCCGGCCTCAGCTCGCGCTCGAGCACGCGGCCGTCCGCCAGCCGCTCCGACACCGCGAACGTCAGCTCCAGCGACGACACGCAGCGCGCCGTCTGGAAGGTCGCGAACGGAAATAAATAAATCATCATCACATCATGCCAGCCGAAAGACGTCCACTGCTGGCCGGCGGCCTCCCTCGCGGCTCTCCCCTCAGACCGGTCTTGTGCTTTCCCATCCACCGCGGTCGTCGCTCCATCTTGTTGGAGGTCTACCGACAGCTCATCTCCCGGACCGTGGATCAAATAACTAAATATCATGGGACAATTGACACCAATTGACCTAGTTCCGAACTAGGCAAAACCTGTACTACGGGTTATAGGCAACGGAGAAATATACTTATACAGATAAATATATACCTAAATGCATATTAAACATCCAGGACCCGAGAACAAACATTAGTATTCATCACACAAACATCTGCCCCGACCGGGGATCGAACCCGGGACCTCAAGCTTCATAGTCAGGATCTTTAACCACTAGGCTATCCGGTCGTCAAATGGCTATTACATCACACAAAGTATCTAATACTTATAAATGCATTAACATTATTCAATTGGGACAGATATTTGTATGATGAATATGAATGTTTTGTTTTAGAGTCTTGGAAAGTAACTATACATATTCATGTGTATACGTTGTCTAGTACCCGTAATACAGGTTTTGCTTAGTTTGGGCTTAACAACTGTTATGTAACAGAATACTCGGAGGAAAAATGTAAATAAAAGTAGGTCGGAAGAGCTGGCATCCAGCCAACCTTGAATTTCGACTCAAACCAATGTATGTAAATATATAAACTTGGCAAATTGCACCGATAGGATGGCCCAGTGGCACACTCACAGCGGAAAAGTCAGTCAACAACAAACAAAATTATACTGAAACTTTTCGCAGTATTTGAATATATTTGAGCGTTATTTTTACTGCTTATTGTGCTAAACTAACTGTGTAAATGAACTACAATGCGATTCGATTCATTCGTTTAAAACTGTCTATTGTTTCAAAGCGCCTAGTTACAGTTTAAGCAGTTACCATATCATATATCTAAAAATAGTCACAGCATGCTTATCTATATTATAGGTATGTATAAAAAGTCCTGACTCATCTACGCCCAGCCCAAATTGCAGCTACAAAGCTGAAATTTTGCATAGAGGTTCCCTTTATGAGGTAGGCAAGGGGTATGGTAAGGAGGGATTTTGCAAAATTCCCAGGGGATAGGGAGTTCTACCCGGCTCCCTTTGTTTCGTAGAATTTTTTTAAGTCATAAATATAATGTCTGTCATAATATACTCAGAGGCAAAATTAATCGCCCATCCTATTTTTACTAAAAGCATTCTTTGTTTCAATAACAGTTTTTACATTAATCAAAGAAAAAATAACGTAAATAACAAAGAAAAAAAAACCTACCTACTTATATTACTGGTCATAGCTCTTTTTTTCTCTGAAACCATAAACATTTCAGGAATTTTGCAATAGTTATCCTGTAAAAATCTATAGGGTAGGTAGCTTATAATAACCCCGAAAAGTTAACAGTTTGGGAGAGAAAAAGAATTATGACTAGTGATTGATTATGGCATGCCTTACATTATGATTACATTACATTATGTGACGGCCAGGGCCGTGTTTTATAAAGCTACAAGTTACAATTTACAAGCGGAAGTCTCATTCTATCAGCTTTTGTTAGAAAGAGACTTCCGCTTGTAAATTGTAACTTGTAGTATTATAAAACACGGCGCAGATAGCCTAGTGGTTAGAGACCCTGACTACGAAGCTTGAGGTCCTGAGTTCGAATCCCGGTCGGGGCAGATGTTTGTATGATGAATACGAATGTTTGTTCTTGGGTCTTGGATGTTTAATATGTATTTAAGTATGTATTTATCTATATAAGTATGTTTATCCGTTGTCTAGTACCCCTAACACAAGCTCTGCTTAATTTGGGACTAGGTCAATTGGTGTCACTTGTCCCATGATATTTATTATTATTATTATGACTTTCAACTGTATGGGACAGAAAATAGACCTTACAGTTCTGTCGCGGGCGAATGGTACTGTAAATACGTATAAAATAATGAAAAGAAGGGAGAAAGACAAATATTGTTTTTATTGAGTAAGGTGAAGAGAATTTATCTGTTCTTAGAATACAAAGCTTAAGTGTCAATGACCCTCTATCTATAAATACCACGAATACCACGGGACAACTTGACACCAATTGACCTAGTCCCAAACTAGGCAAAGCCTGTACTATGGGTACTGGACAACGGATAAACATGCTTATATAGATAAATACATACTTATATACATATTAAACATCCAAGACCCGAGAACAAACGTTCGTATTCATCATACAAACATCTGCCCCGACCGGAATTTGAACCCGGGACCTCAAGCTTCATAGTCAGGGTCTCTAACCACTAGGCTATTCGGTCGTCATATCAGGCTATGGTACCTATGTAGGCATTGAACATCTATTAAATAACCGTAAGTTCGAAACGGTGTTACAATCGACTGACTTATAACCCGTAGGTAATAGTAGTTTATGCAACTGCTACATAATGAGGGTCCTTAAAACACGAGTGTGTTTTTATGAAACGAGGCGAAGCTGGGTTTCATAATAGGATCACACGAGTGTTTTAAGGCCTAATTATGTACAGTTGTTACTTTATCTACACACATATTATAAGTACTCTAAGATGGGTTCAGAAGCCGAAGACATATATCATACCCATATCTGTCACGAATTTGACTGTTTTTTTTTAAATCATAGACAAACATACCGAGCTGACGTTTCGTGAACTGTTTTTTTTGTGTAAAAAAAATATATATATATCACATTATTAATTATAGATGTCGGACTGAACTCGACTTATATACGTGAGTGATCCGTTTTATTTCACTATGATTGTAAATTACGTTGGTTGTCAAATTCGGTACATCGAATTCGATATCGAAAAGTCGATGTCGTAATGACTATTACTTTGCCGCTGGACCTGCAGAGCGGGCGGAGGCGACGATGTACTGCAATGCTGGTCATTTTCTACGGTTTCTGAACGCATTATAGAGGACTTAGGATATGTGTGTAGATAAAATTGCTTATTACATAACATTACTTAATAAATTAACATACCTAACCCCAGCAAATAAAAGTCACCTATCGTTTTAAATTAAACTTCGGCAGGTTAATCACCTCCGATAACTCAGATTAAAACTGCATAGTTGTACCTACGATACGTTAAAATGACTAAGCGATATAAATCGCAATAGTAAAATTCTATGGAATCCTACGGCCGATGCCGATAACCGTCAACGCGATGCGATAACAAGGATGTATTATCACCACGTGCTTTTCGCACATGGCCGCCGCGGCGCTGCCATCTAGCGCCTAACGCGGGAACTAACGCGCCGTTTCGTCACGCAGGGTTTCACAGGATCTCCATAGATGGCGCTAGTTGTATCAAAGCTTCACGAGTTTGTGACAATTTTTTTTTACCTGACTGCAATGCATGTGCGTATTGTTAATAAATCCAGTTGTGATTTTAATGCAAACTTGCTGTCGATTAAGTACACTTTTTGTTGACTGTTGTACTTGTACTGTCATCCAACTTACACATCCATGCCTAAATTCAAGCCGATATGCACGTCCCACAGCGATCGCCGTAAATAGAGTGTTTAATTTTTAACAAATGCCTGTTTCTCAGTAAGTGATTTTTGTCAATCTTTCGAGATATAAATGGGTCAATCAACTTTTTAGTGTGGCTATTCTGTCCCGTCCCTCAGGAGACAACGGTGATACAGTTGCTTAGAAAACTGGTTGTCATGTATACTACTAGCATGCTTACGAGACAAGGCTTACAAGCTTGTAACTGTTACAACTCCCTAACTTTTAGTGGACTTGTTTTGTACCCTCCTAGAAAATCATACTTTTAATAACCGAAGACACGTCGCCATGGCAACGAGCAACGCTTAAAAGTCGATTGACCCAGACACATCCAAATGTAAATGTATCGGAGTGTTCAACATGCAATGGCAATGCAAAGAAAAATCCGTTAAGCAGCTGGACTTGAACCAGCAACCTCGGTAATCCGTACCACGCTCCGCCAATGAAGCCATGCTTATTGCCGGTTGTCGGAGTACCTGAAGCCACCGCAGCGAGGCGGCGAACTGCGCGTCCAGCGCGTCCACGTCCTCGAGCGCGGGCGCCAGGCGCAGCAGCGCGCGGTACAGCGCGCGCGTGAACCACGCCTCCAGCACGTAGCCGTGCGCCAGCGCCAGCCCCAGCACGCGCCCCGCGAAGCGGAACCTGCCACCAGTTACACCAGCTCGTGGGGAGGACCAGATACATCTCTCTCCGGGGGGTCCATTTTTTAATCTCGCTTGGAGACTAAATTCCCTTGTTCGTCGTAGATAGCCGAGTTTGATAACTGGTTTTCTACGAGGAAAAATAATATTCCCATTTCATAACCGAGTTAGCTAGGAAGGAAAGCGTCTTCGTCGTAGAAAACCTAATAAAATAATGGTTTTCTACGAGGAAAAAAATATTCCCTTTTGATAACTAGACAGAATTATTTTTCCTCGTGGAATACCAGTTATCAAACTTGGTTATCTACGACGACCAAGGGACTAAACCCTTTCGCATCCATGAAATTGATATCACTATTTGTCAAAAGCCTTATTTTTGAATGTCATACCCGTCTACTAACATGCAGATAATTTGCGTTTCTGTCGTAGACAAGCGAGTCAACATGGTAGATTAAGGTTAGCTGTCACTGCTAGTGGTCAAGAAGTCACTCGGTGATCTCGTTTACGAGTGGGTAGATGCAATCGTATTTGATATCATAGGCATGAGAATTTTAGTCACCAATGAAATTTAAAAATACAAACTTTTTAGAAATCATTAAATTTAGTCACCGGGCGAGATTCAAAAATCGATCCCCAGGCAGATGTTATGCCAAAGTCCAAATAAAGAGCGTTCGAAGTTGTATTTATGCATCCGAATTTACAAACTGCGTCAGCGTGATTTGGAACAGAACTTAAAAGTATGTTCGACGACTAGATGGCGCTGGGAGTCGGTACAAAGTTCTCCTACTGGATGACAGATGGCGCCAAGGTTGCTACAAACTATCCTCTATTTATCTTCCCACACTTTCCTTCGAGTAGAGCTCTTTCGACACGAAAAGAATTATAAATGAGGTGTCAGATGAGGTTAAAGCGATACTTTTGGATGAGGAGTTTATTCACTCAAGCTCAAGCGGGACACTACTATCCATGCAGTTGCGTTCTTTCGCGTCTTATCTATGGCACCTTGGGTTTGTTTCAATACGAAACCCTCTTTTCAACTCCTTGCATTAAGTATGTATTAGTAAGAGCTTGTGTCACAAGTTAAAAGTAGTTATAAGACAGGCCCCTCGTCTACGGAGACGAACTGTACGTTTTTGTCATATCCGTCAATTAAATAGTATAAAATAGTAACTTGAACATTAAAAATATCCAATATCCCTTAAAAAATGTAAATCGTAAATCACGGCGCGTAATTCGAGACTATGACACGACGGGTAAAGAGCGCAGAGGGTGGTTGCTCACTGTTTGGTTTACCGTCGCCGGTAACGGGACACCGACGCGACACACGTCATTTTGTGCAAAAAGGAAGATTTTTGTAATAAGTGTGCAGGTAGTGTGCTAAAGGGAATCAAGGTAGTAGCGCGGGCTTGAAACGCTCGAGTTATTTTTTCGGTAACCCCCCAGGGTTGGGTTTATTTCCATCCGCTCCCTAGAAGTTTCAAAATAATGAACTGATTGGTAATGTTTTTTACAACTTTCTATTCTACTAATCATTACCGTTTTACTACAACCAAGTATTCATAATACCTAATTACCTACACTATTATTTCAAAGTGAGTTTTAGGTATTTTGCGAGTACAACTTTTTAAATTTTAAACATACTTGTTGGTTTAAAGTCCATTGAGTTTTAGACGTTTTGGGACAAAGTAAAATGCAATTCAGTCAAAACTTTCTTTTTTTTTTAATTTATTAAGTAATTTAAAGTTTTAAGCGTTTTGAAAGAAAACTTTTTTGAGATTAAAACATATTTGATACAGGATTATCAATATTATCATATTTGGTGGAAGCAAAACGGTAATTACTCACTAATTGACAGCCCTACGTTGAAAATCTTTTGGGCTCAAACTTGCACTTTTAATGTTAAGTGCCACACTTGGATTCAATTCACTACCAAATAAATCAGCTACAATCACATTAAGGTCACTGTTTAACAAAACAGAAGCATTAATATCACCGCTTTGTTCCAAATCCAATTAAACCAGCCAGTGTTGCCAATTAATCACTGCCCGTGCACGGCAAACGTTAATTACTTGTATCTAATTACGTCCCATGGGTTGGGAACAATAACAATTGAGCGAAAGTTGTGTTGCGCAACCGGATCATAAGCTTACAAACTCGAGCCGTTTCCGTTGCATTTCTAGTAAGGGGCGTCGTTAGCGCAACGGGAGGTAGCTTCGAAACCTTTTTGTAATAGCTTTAATGCTAGCTTAACATTTTAAAAACATATCAATGGAAGATTTTCCATGTGGCCTTTGACATCTGCCAATTCCATGCAATTTTTTTTTTATACGACGAGGAAGGCAAACGAGCAAGTGGGTCACCTGATGGTAAGTGATCACCACTTCCCATAGACACCCACAACCCCAAAGGGCCCGCAGATGCGTTGCCAACCTAGAGAGCTAAGATGAAATGTCTCTTGCGCCCGTAATTACACCGGCTGTCTTACTCTCCACACCGGAACACAACAGTGCAAGCACAGCTGCTTAGCGGCAGCATTAGCGAGTAAGATGGTGGTAGCGATCCGGACGGACCTTGCACAAGGTCCTACCACCCGCATAAATTCTAACTTAAGAGACCAAATTTGAACAGAACGATTATTTCAAGTTTACCACTGACAGATGCTTTGCCTTCATTTCATTTTCAAATTTAATGTCGTACAATTAAAGTACCTCATCATCATCATTATCATCATCACCAGCCTTTTTTTTATGTCATGTAACATGTTTGACGTACTATATAGAGTAATCGTACTGTTTTGGAGTGACGACATATCAATAAGCAGAAGCTCACGTCGACATTTAAATTAACCGATTAAAAAACGTCTATCAACCACTTGGTGTTCCATATTTAGCACATCCGCCGATTGTGGCCGTGTCCACAGTATTTATTATTGTTTCCAGCCGAAACCACTGGTACGGGAACAATGTAGGAATAACGGTTGCGTTGGGCCGGCGCCAGCAACGGGGACTCTCCTTAAGGGTACGTGTCTTTGTGAGACTATTTCGTCGAAAAATTGTTAACATACAATGACAATGCAAAGAAAAATCCGTTAAGCAGCTGGACTTGAACCAGCAACCTCGGTAATCCGTACCACGCTCCACCAATTAAGCTATACTTAACGTTGGTGTACCTAACGAATTTTTCAATGCCTTGTGTCACATTTTTATTTGGAAGATCTCTCCACAAAAAAATAAATCGATTATTTTCATTGAAAAATTGTTACCAAAAATCGTTTTACTAAGCACCCTTTGACGTTTACCTACAGTGTCAAACTGTATACCAATTTTTTATTGCAATGTTTTTTTTTATGCAACAAGGAAGCTAAAGTCACCTGATGGTAAAGTGATCACCCGCAACCCCGGAGGGATTTCAGATGCGTCGCCATTGCCAACCTAGAGGGCTAAGGTGAAATGCCAACTGCGCATGTGATTTCTTCTTAGTCTCCACACCGGAACATAAGTGCGAGCACTGATGCTTAGCGACAGGATTAGCGAGCAAAATAGTGGTGGCGGTAAGGACGGACCTCGCACAAGGTCCCACCATCCGCAATGTGGACTTTTTCAACATTCACAACATCAGATGCGTTGCCAATGGTTGCCAACCTGGAGGGCTAAGATGAAATGCCTCTTGTGCCAGTGATTTCCTCGGCTGTCTTACTCTCCACACCGGAACACAACCAATAAGTTTGATTGCATGTCATACAATCAATGAACTAAAAAACAATTACTTTGCTCACCCGCGACCACTAATGACAAATAGTTATATCTGTGCGGCAAATGTATGTTTCCATGCAACACCTCCGCCTCCACTGCTACACGAATCAACACATGCCACACAGACCCAACTATCACCACCACTTAGTAGTGGAAGTGGTGGCATGTTGAGCGGTTGTTGTTGTGCTTCGTAAATGGCCTCGTGGAGAGTGCCGAAACGCGTCAGCGTTTAGTATAGTGGTGGTGGTGATAGTTGGGTCTGTGTGGCATGTGTTGATTTGTGTAGCAGTGGAGGCGGAGGTGTTGCATGGAAACATACATTTGCCGCACAGATATAACTATTTGTCATTAGTGGTCGCGGGTGAGCAAAGTAATTGTTTTTTAGTTCATAAATATGGACCTCAGCAAAGTAACGCCTGATTCAATAAATCATACAATCAAACTTATTTCGCTAACTTTTTTTAATAGTTTCGTTTCATGAGAAACTATTAATTCCGCTCGCGTGCTACAGTTGCCCTAATCGAGCTACAACCGAGAAAAAAAGTACAAGTTACCGTTTTATCTCAATTTATGTAATGGTTTTGTATTGTATTATGGATAATTATAATCATCGCGGACTCATACAATATGTATGAGACGGTTGTAATGGCTGTTGTTTGTATGATTACGGATAATGGATGTGATAACGATGTCCGCAAACGTATTGATTTGTTAATTGTGGCTCGTCGGCTCTGACAGTGGTAATGTGTGTGATTGAGAACGATATTTAAACAACACCGCAACTATGACATCCTATTATTGTGGTACACGTAAACGTCACTATTTATAACATTGCTGGCCAATTGGCCATAAGTAACAAACGTGAGAACATGTCTAAGATAATGAATGCAGTGATAATTATCTTCTGTAGGGCTTTGGATAATTACATTTGAAATCAGTGCGTGTTCCGCAATATGGCGCTACCTGTAGGGCTAGCACGACTGGCCGCGACTTCGGTTGTCGCGCGAGATTATATAACCCGTCCCGTTGCATTCTGAGTGATAGAAAAGGACGGGCAGTTGTTCTCGCGCGAGATAGAAGTCGCACTGTGAGTTGTGCTAGAGTCTAGCAACTAGACCTACTGGGCTATTCACGATCCATCATCATCTGCCCACCTTCCGAGAGGTCTACACGCTTAGATTCTAAACACCTCGTTCAATATTTGAAATCAAGGTTAAATTTTTCAACCCTTAATTAAAGACTATTGCCATTGCCAAACGAGCTGACGACGCGCAGACGTTGCGCATTAATGAAACTTTCTGCACCTCAATCTCTTTCGCCCTAAATTACTAATATTACATACATTACAGAGGCATTTCATCTTAGCTTTCTAGGTTGGCCACGCATCTGCAAACCCTTCGGGGTTGCGAGTGTCTATGGGCAGCGGTGATCACTTACCATCAGGTGACCCACTTGCTCGTTAACCTTCCTCGTCGTATAAAAAAAGACACATGAAGGAAATGGATTAATCAACTTTTAAGTGTTGCTCGTTGCTATGGCGACGTCTCCTCGGTCACCCAAATCTACCAAAAGTTAGGAGTTGTAACAGTTATAAGCGTATTTCTTCATGTCCTATCTCCCAAGCATGCTAATAGTATACATGACACTATCACTGTTGTCTCCTGAGTGACGGACAGAATAACAACACTTGAAAGGTGCAACATACAATGACAATGCAAAGAAAAATTCGTTAAGCAGCTGGACTTGAACCAGCAACCTCGGTAATCCGTACCACGCTCCACCAATTAAGCTATACTTAACGTTGGTGTACCTAACGAATTTTTCAATGCCTTGCGTCATATTTTATTTGGAAGATCTCTCCTCAGCGCCATCTATGAGTAGCTTAATCAAGCGGCTCACCCACTACGGAACTTCTACAGTTACGCATTAGTGGCAAGAGATGGAGCTATTTTCTGAATCAATGAAAATAATCGATTTATTGATTATTTTTGTTTTTATTTTTATGAAACATTCATAGAATGAAATTCAACATACAATGACAAATAAAGAAAAATTCGTTAAGCAACTATTCGTTAAACTGGACTTGAACCAGCAACCTCGGTAATCCGTACCACGCTCCACCAATTAAGCTATACTTAACGTTGGTGTACCTAACGAATTTTTCAATGCCTTGTGTCATAACTTGAAAGGTGATTGATCTAAATAGCAAAACTCACCACTCGTGATGATTGTCGACGAACGCCGACATCGGGGAAACGTGCACCGTGTACGTGTCGTTGGCCGAGTACTCAAACAGCCCGTAGTAGGGGTTGAAGAGCTCCCGCGACAGCAGGAAGAAGAACTCGCGGCTCGGGCCGCCGTAGTCCAGGCCCTCCTCGCCGGCCCACAGCACGCACAGCTTGCCCTTCTGCAGCTCCTTCTTGCCGCAGGACATGATGCGGCGGAACGCGTCCTCTAGCAGGTGCTCGCGGCGGATGTGCAGTCTGGAAATAGAGGGGTTAGGCGATTCAAAAAAACATACATACAGTGGAACCAAGGATCATGGAAAGTAAACGGATTGACAAAGCCCATACTTTGAATCGTTCTTATTTACATTCAGCGCCACCTTGCTTGAGTGACACATTAGAACCGCTGTTTTGTTATTATTTGACCCGCTGGCTACGACCTTGGCGCCATCTAGAAATTGCCTGAATTTTAAGATGACTGCGGGGAACGATTCGAAGTATGGGCTTTGACACTCCGTATACTATACTATCCTTGGTGGAACGTAGAAAATCCTCCTTTTTTTGAAGTCGGTTAAAAACTAGTGGCGAGTAGCGGTGGTATGTACAAGAGTTATTTTATTTTATCTACACACATAACATGAGAAGTTAGTTTGAATATTGAGGAACAACATAGGCTATTTTTTATTCGGGAAAATTATTACAGTTCCCGCGGGATAGCGCTAACCGAAATCTACGCGGACGAAGTCGCGGGCAACAGCTAGTTTATTTTTAATAGTCTGTAATTGTGTAACACTGCTGGGCAAAGACCTCTCCTCTTGACTTTCACATCTCCCTATCCTGAGCCGCATCTGGCCAATCTTTAAGTCTCGCCATCTCCGCCTGGGCCTGCCACGGCGCCGCTGACTGTCGTTCGGTAGTATCACGAATATAGTACTTTTTGATATAAGTGCGGAAAGTATGTCATTATGCACGAGTCCTGGGCTGTCTAGTCCCGAGCCGTGAGGCGAGGGTCGAGACTCAGGACGAGTGAAAATGATACTTCCGCACGTGTACCAAACGACGTTTTTTAATACATTTGCGAAAAAATTACAATGAAACCAAAGACGATGAGCCGGCGGGGGCTGCCCTGTCGGGGAGGAGGAGGAAGGTGAAGACGTCCCGGAGCCGCCGGCGCATTGGGAAACGTAAAAAGCACTAGTACGAAAAATCCAACTTTCCGCATGAAACGTAGCTACAAAAAATACCACTTTTTGAGCAACTGTATTAAAAAACGTTTTCTTTCTTTCTTCCGGCTGACATGTCGTTACGTGATGACTCACTTGAGCTTGCCGGGGCCCTGTCCGTAGCCCTTGCTCTCGAGCTTCCTGTAGAAGGCGCGCAGCTTGGCCTCGAAGTCGCGGCGCTGCGGCGCGGGCGCGCGCGTGGACCGCGCCACGGCGGGCGACGCCGCCGGCGACGCGCACGCGCGCCCCTCCGCCGGCACGTAGCTCATGATCTCCTGCTCGAACAGGCTGGGGGAGATAAAGACAGGTTGACAACTCAGTACAGCTGTGGTTTCTTAAACTTAAATAACCTAAGCACTTTAACAGCCGTTTGCGATATTCAATCTCTCTTCTTGTGTTGATCTACTGGCGATAGAAACATTTATCTACACACATATCATAAGTCCTCTATAATGCGTGCTGCGTTATGACAGCAGTAACGCAAATTCGATGTCGTTATGAGTTTGAAATTTGGAACGTCTTCAAAAACTAATACAATTTACAAAAAAAAGTAATCGGTACCTACGAAACGTCAGCGCGGTGTGTTTGTCCACCTATGATAGAGTAGAGTACTTATAATATGTGTGTAGATAAAGTAATGTATGCAACTCTACACAATTAGGCCTTAAACCACTCATTATGTAAGAGTTGCATAAAGTACTATTATCTACACACATATCATAAGTCCTCTATATAATGCGTTCAGAAACCGTAGGAAATGACCAGCATTGCAGCACGACGACGACTTCGCCGCCAGCGCCCCCCAACCACCACCCCAGCAGTAAAGTAATAGTCATTATGTTTCAAATTTGAAAACCAACGTAATTTACAATCATAGTGAAATAAAACGGATCACTCACGAATATAAGTCGAGTTCAGTCCGACATGTATAAATAATAATGTGACATTTTTTTTACAATAAAAAAAACAGTTTACGAAACGTCCGCTCGGTATGTTTGTCTATGATTAAAAAAAAACAGTCAAATTCGTGACAGGTATGGGTATGATATATGCCTTTGGCTTCTGAACCCATCTTAGAGTACTTGTAATATGTGTGTAGATAAAGTAATGTATGCAACTCCACATAATTAGGCCTTAAAACACTCGTGTGATCCTATTATGAAACTCAGCTTCGCCTCGTTTCATAAAACACACTCGTGTTTTAAGGACCCTCATTATGTAGCAGTTGCATAAACTACTATTATCTATCTTAAATTTTGCCGTCGCAATAAACTTGCTGTCTGTAGGCAACCCAATCTCTGCTTGCTATCTGTCGATGGGGGGTGGTGGGCCATCTACAGATAGCAAATTGTTCGTCAATTCAGTCAAAAAATTCAAAAAGCTTCTTCAAAACAAGAGTTAGTTTCAATATTGGGAACGGCTATAAAAATAGAGTCAATCTGCCTCTTAAGTTATCGACAGGAAGTCTCAGTGGTCGGTCGCCCACGAAAGGTCTTACACAGATCATATGTTCTCCGAATGCAAGCCGTTGCAGGCCAGCCCGTGTATTAGGCACTAAACTAGCTACCAATTATATTCACCTAGCAATTCAGGAAAATTAGATTCGTTTAATATTTGCCAAACGACGAGACAGCAAAGTGTAATATGAGATGGGCAATGTGTATCCAATACAGGTTGATCCTAATGATGCTTTTGAAGACGTAATTAAAAAAAAAAAAAAAGAGCTTGTATATCAAGATCAAGTCTAATTTAAAAGAAGATAAGTTGGTGGAGGCCTATGAGAGCTTGTTTTCTATGCACCCGATCTGTTTAAGACTTCACAAAACATAACATAACATTTGTAAATTAATTATCACTTAATTTTATGGAACCTTTTATGTTAACAAACTCTATAAACCCCGACTACTCAACGGTTTAAGCTGCAAGATAATAATCGAAATTAATAACTGGTTATTTAGTAAACGGCCAATAAATAAAGATAAACGAAGCGATTGCTATTAGCTCTTAGTTCGATTTCCTTTACTCTCGGGCGTCGTAACGACTTTTAATATTTCACCGCGTACAGCAAAAACTAATTATTACTCACCTCGCACTTCGCACTGTTAAGCAGGCTGGTTAGAGCTAAACTACATTATTACCATATACACGGTGAATTAAGATCTTCCTTAATTATATAGTTGCGATTGTAACATCGTGAGTCGTAATTAAAACAATAAAATAGGCACTATGTGTGAAAGTCGGCGAAGTGGGTTATTTAACAGAGTGTGAACTATTAAAGTTTTAAAGTTGTAATAATAAAGAGGAAGCGTCAGACGGCTAATTGCTGGATCATCATTCATCAATTCTCGGCTTGTCCTAGTGTGGGAGGCGAGGGACACGACAGGCTGCGGTCGATAGACGAACATACAACTTGAGTAGTGTCGACATTCAAGTACGCACGTAATCATTTAGAAGAAAGTTAGGTAATTTTTCGCTAAATCTCATGTGCGTTTAAGCAAATTTTTAACTCTGACACAAAAAGACGGGTGTTAGAAGTTTGACCTGATGTGTATGGGTGTAACTGTGTATCTGTCTGTGGAATCGTAGCTTCCTAGACGGATGAACGGATTTGAAATCTAGTTTAATCGAGATGGTTCTTAGCTAAGTTTCATAAAAATCGGTTAAGTATGCCCTTTTTGAGATATTGAACTTTGAAATGAAAATTTTCATGTTTTTCAACTTTCCAAAGTTGGTTAGGTTATAGGGTGCACAGAGAGAAGCGCATATGGAGTACATAACCTAATCAAACATCCGAACAAATTGTAAAACCAGACAAACTTAAGTCTACCTGGACAAGTCCGGACGAATTGCAACTCTTCATACCACAGACTTATCCACGTCAAACGGCAAACGACGAAGCATTATGTTTACGATTAGATGACGATAACCGTGTGAAAAGGCCAGAGCATGTGAAAATAACTTATTCGGCTAAAGAATACTCGCGAACTGTGGCTCGACAAGCATTTGTAAGAGAAAACCCCTTTTCGACTCTCTTATTCTTACTACTCACGAAAAGCGAATACGAATTTTTAAACGAGCGTGAAATTATGTAGAACCAGACACAACAAACAACAGTCTTGAAAACATGTGTGTTTGTAGAAATTATACGTGGGCTACATACGTCATTACTTTTAAGTTCCCTTAATGCATGTTACGTGTAAGAGTTTCATATTACAAAGTCGGATGTTGGTGTTTCTTTCGTGTAGTCGCAGCAGCGGGCTGCTAAAGTCATGATATTGTCAAAGACACTCTTTCCATTCCAGATTATGTAAAGCAAAAACGCGACAGATGTTGAAGCTAGAGCTCCGATAGAACTACTGTAGGTCGAGCACCAGTTTTCGAATCCTGCGTAACGTTACGTTATCGTATCGAAATCGAGAAACCTCATACTAAATTCATAGTTCCAAATAAGCTCACGGGCGGGCGCTGTTACAAACGTCATACAATTTTCTCGATAACGTTAATCGATCACGTTACACAGGATTCGGAAACTCGTGCTCGACCCTCTGACGGCAGCCGGTGTGGTGGAGGCGCCGCGTCTCGTATCTGCTACAGAATCAACGGCCGCTTATGTAACCCAAGGCTCCGCTTTCCTATTTCCCGTGAAATAATCTCGGCTAAAATGCCCACGCGGTGCAATGAACCGTGATAGATTATAACCAAAAAGACGAGCGCAAGGCCGGCCCACATTAGACAGAGACAAAGCGCGGCTCAGGGCTAGTAACACGTGTAATCGATTTAGGCGAGCGGTCGAGATTTACGCCGCCCCGCCCCCCCGCTCGTGATAGAGATTAGGTAATTAGTATAATTTCATTTGGGCCCGGTGCCTGCGCAGCCGCGACCTGCGCGCACGCACCGATCCGCGCTGATACCTACATTTGAATTGAATTCGAATTTGTTTAGTCGAGGCTCCGAGATTGATTGTTTATGTTAAAGCGTTCAGATATGAATCATAGGGATACGTTTTCTGGAATGGGCTGTGAACGCAAAGGTTACGCAACCTCGAATCCGTAGCCAAAACAAATGGGAGTTCAATCAGGGGCTTCGTGGAAAGAAGCACGTCGCGCCACCCAAACGCAACCCGGCCCTTATACGGAACCGCGAATACCTGACCCCATTTACAACCAACATTATATAATATACGCTCAATGTCAATGACGGTAATGATTGCTTGCATTGTTTGATCGATCGCTCCGCAGCTATTCAAATCACAAAGGCTCGGGTAATTGAGGAAACATTTCGGCCGTAAGCGTACGCGCAGCAAGGCCGCCTCCCGACGCCGCGAAGGGAATGACCTAAAATTACGCCGCCATCAAAACAGATATTTCTCGTCGGACCGCGTTAGATTGTATGCTATACAACAGCGACAGCGCGTCGCGAGGAGCAAGTTATTTTGTCCGAGAATCAGGTAGAGATCTAATTGTTATCTTATGGCGTTACGTTAATAACACGACGACGGCGAAGCTCACGACACCCGGGGCTAAAGAACTGATTTATGCCCATAATGGCGGCGTCCACCGTCATTACACAAGCATCCGGCATGTCCTACGCATATATCATTGAGCTCCCCGAAAGTTAATGAGAGGAGTCGGACGGGCGGCGCGTGCAGCGGCCCGCGGCCCGGGCACCGGCCGGCACCAAGCGCGGCCCGCGGCCCGCGGCCCGGTCACGCACCTCGGACAGGTGCGCGAGGAGTGGTAGCTCCAGGCTATCAGATCACCGATACTCTCCAACAACATCTGATGTCTTGATGCTGGCTTAGGCACATGACGCTATTCAACTTTTCGTTTTATATTACACAAACGAGTAACGGTATTATAATTACAAGGAAGGAAAAGCATTGTATACATGGAGCATTGGATTTATACTGTTGTCATGCCCCAATTGGGACCGGAAAAGCTGTACTAATAGTTACACAAGCCTTTGAACGGTACGATAACGCGCCCATTAAGCGGTTAATAAAGGAAATGCTAAATGAAGCCAACCAAGTCATGGCAGAGGCCCGGCGCTGGCGCTGGCAATGCAAATACAGATTAGATTACATCTGGAGTGAACAAACGATGCGTCCCGCTAACGAGGCGACCGCGTTCCCGTCGCTTGCCGTCATTACTCTGCGCCTGCGCCACTGATGTGACGGCGACAGTCCGACTTTCTACATGGCAGAGATGTTAGGTCATCGATAACATTAGCAACTACTTTAGGTACTAGCACGTACGTAGCACACATGCTCATAAGCGTTTTTTTAACTCAATCAAATTCTTTCCACAAATCGATGAGAAATAACGGACCATCGGCCGTTCCGAATTATAAAATTAATTTCATGAATACACGTTGCCATTGGCATCTTAATGTGTAATCAAAAATTCCGGTGCCACAGCCATAGAGGCTGCGGCCACCTGTGATTAGCCTCCCTAGCGCAATCACGGGCAATAAGCGCGCGCCTCGGGCCGGCGCGCGCGCACCCGAGCCCCGCCAGCGCACGCGCAGGTAGAGGCCAAGGGGATAGATTAACGACAGACCTGCACTCGACGCTATTTTTTACCGAATTCTTCATTACAGCCGCGCTCCGTCCGGAATCTTTATTGTCATTGACATTTGATTAGGTAGGAGTGACTCCAAACATTTCAAACTAGGCACCTATTGTACCGTAACCGGCGGGTCGGATTCTCGAAAAGTATCAAATTACTTCCGAGAATAATTGTAATATTGACACGTAGCGCCAGATCCGTTTGTTCCGACACAATAGGCGTTTGAGAATTAAAATAAATTTTCCAATTATATATTTCGAGCTATAGTACATACGTATTTACGAAACGGCGGCATTGGCGCGACCTCACTGGCGGTGGAGTCGCTACGTGCCTAATATTCTACAAAATTACTTCCTACGATGAATGATCGCCATTACACGCAGAAACAAAAGGTTGTTTTATCGTTCGCTGCCAACAAACGCTGGTAGAGCCAATAATTGAAATAAGGCCAACAATGAGTTAACACATAGCGATGGCATTGAGGCTTGTCCTGTGCTTAGGTCCTGCCAGTATATTGACGAAAATAGGGAGCGGTAGGAATTTAGGCGGAATATTTCAGTTTGTATGAAATGAGGTAATTTTTTAAGAAATTTAAAAATGTAAAGAAAAGCAAGCCACTTTTCATACTTTTCGGATAATACATGCGGCAGTAGCACAAGTTCAATGCGGAAAAATAGGGGTCACTTTAGATTTCTTTTTCTACACTTTCATTTCGTTAAAATGGATTTCGAGGAAAACCAAATTACTTCTCATGTCTAGCAGATTATGACATAATTTTTCTTATAGGAAAATTGTAACCTTTAGAATGTATAATATGGTTACAAAACTAATAATTTCAAAACAATTTACAAATATGGCTGTTTTTCTGTAATCTCCTTGTACTGTTTTGTGGTTTTCAATAAAGAATATTTGTATTGTATTGTATTGTATGGCGCCTTAAACGAATCGGTATAATTATAAGTATCAGTCTGTCGCATAACCGTGCGATTTGGCATTGCTTAATTGTTTGACTTGTTGTAAACCGCCGCGCCGGGTTACTGCTTTAACTAACCACTTATCCAACGAGTATCTAGTTACTGAAATATTTGTCGAAGATACAACAATATTTGCTTAACAACCACTTAAGTCTTACTGCATATCGGAGAAGCAAGTTTGTAGTAGAAAAAAATTGGTAGCGTCAGAAAATGTTACGTTTTCGTTCCGATATTTTGTAAAAGGTTATTAACAAATTGATGTGCAATAGCCACGCCTTTGAATTAGGGTTTCCCGAAATTTAACAAATTGATTTAGTTTTTATAGTCCAACACCCAGGATTAAGGGTCTGAAATAAGGGGTTTGATGTTGATAACCATACTTTTTTCGCTATAAAGACGTTATATTATTAAAAATAATATGTTAAGAACCATAACGCACTAATGACGGACCCAAAGTGCGGTCATCATGAAACCAGGTGCTTGAAAATATATTAACAGAACCACACTGTAAATAGCTCTACCAAGGCTGTAGTTGGCGAGCAACACCAAAGTATTAGCTTGTCATTATCATAGCTTGCGGATTCGGAACTTCACACACACAATTGAATTGCTTCGCAGGAGTGTGCAGGTTTCCTCACAATGTTTTTCTTCACCGAAAAGCTCCTGATAAATTACAAATATAAGTAGTTTCTCACATAAACATCGAAAAACTCAAGGTGCGAGCCGGGTTCGACCCCACGACCCTCCGCGTGAGGCCATAGGTCAAACCACTAGGCTACCTGCAGCAAGTTTTTTACTATCATCCAAACAATACGAATCTCTTCCGCAAAGCCAAGCTACATGACATTCATGAATTTCAGCGTTCCTTGCAACCGCTAATACACCATACATTTTTGGATAAACAATACACAGACCAAGGTCTTGTAAAATTAACATGCAAGTAACAAAAACTGTAGCAAGTTACGGACAGACCACGTCACGCTTATTAGGATATTACGAAGGACTTCCGGACTGCTCACTTATGTATGCAATATATTTTGCACAACGCTGCTTCGGTTGTTCTGTTAACACACAACATTTAAGGTCAAGCTATTTCTTTTAAGAAAGACGCGTTGTCTATTCATTTATGTGTATGTATCTTAGAACAGGAAAGGAATGGAGATGTCGCGCAATTTCCCCTGCCAAAACTCTAACATTAAGTCTGACCAAAACGATCAGGGTCTGAATTGTGTGCGTGTTTTTGGCATTTGTGTATGACAGTTTTGTTTTAGCGTGAGTTTGTAGGAACGTAACAAATTTTGACATAAGCGCAGACTCGTGCTGTACGTGTGTGTTCCTCGTCCCTCTCAAAAAGTGGCAGAAAAATTGTAGTGCATAGATAAGCCAAAAGCGCCTCCCGTCTGTCTGCTTTATGGTATGTATTATTTATACAGGAGCATGTAAGATGTATTGGATTGTACATAATATTCCGTCCTCCTACGCGACGCAGCAAGACAAAAAAGACGAATATTTTTGCGTAGGCGAACCAAGTTCATTTTAAATAATAAATAAATAAATAAATAAACATCACGGGACAATTTGACACCAATTGACCTAGTCCCAAACTAGGCAAAGCCTGTACTATGGGTACTAGACAACGGATAAACATACATATATAGATAAATACATACTTATATACATATTAAACATCCAAGACCCGAGAACAAACATTCGTATTCATCATACAAACATCTGCCCCGACCGGGATTTGAACCCGGGACCTCAAGCTTCATAGTCAGGGTCTCTAACCACTAGGCTATCCGGTCGTCGAATCAGATGTCACAGGTACGACTATCAACTGATACAAAATTAAGACCCAGTTCGGTTTTTACTCCTCCGACTGATTGTATTAACCGTATTATAGGTTTGTCTCCGTAAAATATGTAATAATCGAGTAAGTAATCGAGATTATCCATCTAGACGACCGGATGGCCTAGTGGTTAGCGACCCTGACTATGAAGCTTGAGGTCCCGGGCTCGAATCCCGGTCGGGGCAGATGTTTGTATGATGAATACTAATGTTTGTTCTCGGGTCTTGGATGTTTAATATGTATATAAGTATGTATTTATCTATATAAGTATGTTTATCCGTTGTCTAGTACCCATAGTACAGGCTTTGCCTAGTTTGGGACTACGTCAATTGGTGCCAATTTGTCCCATGATATTATTATTATTATTATACCTATAAAACAGTACCGTGACTGATTGAGTGACTGACAGACAACGCACAGCCTAAACCATTGATTGGACCTAGAGACTTGAAATTTGGCAAACATATACCTCAAGTATCCTAGAGGTGCACTAAGAAGGGATTTTTCGAAATTCCCACGGGATAGGGAACTAGCCCATTTTGAAACATTTCACGGGGGCAAAGCCGCGGGGCACAAGCTAGTATACATAGAATTATCTTTGTAAAGTTGGTGAAATAGGGCCAGGATGCAAATATACAGTCTCTGTAGCCGAATTGAGCATGGATCGCTTCAGCTCGACACGGCCGAAAACATTTTGCCTTTAATGACACAATAATTAACCGACAGCTAAACTGACAGGAAACCAGCGGCGATGGGAATAATGGGGGAGCCCTGCCCAACTATGGCCCCCTTGCTATTATAAGGACAATGTATACATTTTCCAACGTGAATAAAGCGCAATTTGGCCGTCCGAACCACATGTTGGCAAACGCAATGTATTCGATGTTATCTCTATTGAAAGTTGGCGAAAGGCTTTTAGCGAGTTCGGTTTCTTTGTTAATGCGTCGCGCTTTGTTTTTAGACGGCACGATATCTCAGCATTGCAGTTTCCGAGTAAATTTAGCGGACGACGTAAATAATTATAATTACAGATAGAGACACGCTGCCTTTGGCATCAGTGCCCCAAGCACGACTTGTCGAATCCTGCGTCACGTAAAATCGAATAGTAAACTATAACGAGTTTGTATGACGTTTGGAACAACGCCCGCCCGTGAGCGTATTTGGAACTAAAATTTAGCATGAGATTTCTCGATCTCGATACGATAACCGTAACGTAACGCAGGATTCGACAAGTCGTGCTTAGGGCACAGTATGTTGTACAGTCGGAGCAAAAGTAGCTAAGTAACAACGCCTTCACAATGACGTAAGCACGGCTCTATTATTTTAGACAAGAGTATGTGCAGATCATTGTGACCACTTCGGTGTCTTAGCTACTTCTATTGCTGACTGTACAATTGCGTGTGGTTTTAAAACAATAGTACCGTTTGCCTGACCGACAGACATAGGCCAGCCTAAACCACTGTAGCTAGAGACTTGAATTTTGGCAGGAGTTCAATGTCATAGATGAGTGCACTGGAAAACGGATTTGACTGACTGACTGACTGATCAACGCCCAGCCCAAACCCCTGGACCTAGAAAGCTGAAAGGCATATAGTGGTTCCTTTTATAATGTACGCCCAGGAGAAGGCGGGATTGTTCGGAATTCCCACGGGATAGAGAGTTCTGCCTGAGCGAAGTCGCGTGCGAAAACTCGTTAAATACAAAGACACACTGTGTCTTTAATACAATCTAAAATACAATAAACTTACAATAAAATTACGTTAGCTAGCGATCGAGTGGTCAATTACTTGGGCCAATAAAACTAATTGAAATTGATTGTAACGAGTGTTGGGGTTTGTCGGCACTTTTCTTTTATGATTGACGCAGATTGCATTACGCGAGATATTGTATTCTTAGCGCTAATCATAACTAGATAGGTCTAGATTACGGTTATACTGATAAATGCTTTTGTAGATTAAGAAAACGTATAGCTTTCGTTCGAGAACACTCGATGCAGAAGCTTTCTAGACTAAGTATACGTACCTACGCAGACATTCCATAAAATTGCTAATACATAGATGACAAAGTTATAAAATAAAACGAACAAAGGCCAAACATGCTAAAATAAACAAAACTGCAACGACATTTAATGTTTAAATTAATATTTAAACTCGGCACTAAATTTTAACACAACTTTAGTGATTCGCAAAGTAAATTTGCGAAAATGAGTTATTTATCGTTGAAAACAACAAGGTCGTTGACCGATTGGCGCCGCTCCCCATGACCGCTTATTGGCAAATCGTAAAGATATTGTTCCATAATCAATAGAACCTATATTTAATTTTGATACAAGGACTTCCTGTGTTTTCAACAAAACAAACTTGACTCAGTAAGCTTGTGACAAAAGGACTTGGTGATTCACAGCTGCCACCCTTACTAATATTACAAATGCGAAAGTTAGTGTGGTACGCGTTCACGCCTAAACCGTTGAATAATTTTTTATCAGTTTCCGTACAGGAACAGATAGGGGCCTTTTGGAAAAGGACATTAGGCTACTTTTTAGTTAGTTTCAGCAGGCTAGCGACAATCGATTTGTACGCAGACGAAATCGCGGGCAACAGCTAGTGTTTAATAAAGCCAGTTTCCACAAAAAAGATAGGTACCCCTCAGTATGGCGAAATACTTATTATTATTAAGTAAGTCAAACTAATTTGCAATATGCACACGTTTAACGGTTTCAAACGGACATGTCGCAAAAGATAGCGAATCTAAAATGTTTATAATTACGCTATTCCACAGCCGACGTTGTAATGAGTCATCAGACCGCATGTTCCCTCGCGAATAAGAATAGTCGTTATTCGTAGTTGGCTTTGTGGAATAACCTGTCACCGCCCGTCCACCTTGGCGGGACGCACCGACCCGGCCATCAAACAAAGCTGGATAGCTGGACGTTCAAGTTACACTTATACGTATCTTTTTAACACAAGGATGCTCAACCTTGGTAATTATTTATTAGTAGAGTCTGCCAATAATGTTTAATTTTCTGAAACACGATTTAAAGTTTCCCTGCTCAAAAAACGTTCCATTTTAGACTTAATTAGTGGTAAGCTTAATTTCTTAGTTGCCTCAATGTTCGTCTTCCTCTTTTGTTTTTTATGAATATTGTGTAAGACAAAATTGAGAACACCATGCAGCAAAATGTTTATAGGTTAATGTTAGATACATAACTATATTAGATTAAAGTTCAATTGTACCATTTGTGCCCAGATAAACATTCAAACAAACCTTTTTAACATTCAAAAACGTCTGGCAGGCCATTGACGGTAACTTATTGTATGTAACCAATGTACTTATTTTATTAGCGAAGATTCTAACCTTGCTCACGTGGGCCATTTATAGTTCGTCCACGGGCACATCTCGTCCCGCGGGACCGGGGTCGAGCATCCCCGATCTAACAAGGACGCGGCCCCGACCGTAAACCCGCACGAAGACGGCATTAGAAATAATTTCTACAGTCAAATAACACGCAAGAAAACACCAATTCTCCACACACGGTGTAATCCGTAGCATGGTGTTTGTCCAAAACGTGACGACCGATCCTAATACTAACGCGACGGATTACAAACCGAGACGTGTAGCCCCGCTCGACTATCGCGGGCAGTGATAGAGCTTGGGTTAGTATGGCTGTTGGTTGTTCTAAGTTGGTTGTTTGGGTATCGTATCTCGATCTTCGACAATGGTCGATTCCCATATCGAACGATTACGACCGGGACTATTACGCTTCACGACGTTTTGATTGGACCGCGACTAACGATATAGGAGCACGGAATGGACGCATGCGCTTAAAAAACGTAACGATTTACGAGAACCATAAAAATTTAAGTCCCGTCCTGTTATAGATAATTTAAAACCAATAGCGGCAAATAAATCACACCTCCGTAAAGGTTTGTTTTAACCGGAGTCATTACTGAATAGTTATTAGTGTTTCTATTTTATCACTGCGCTACAATAAACTTTTTTTTTATTATGGTTATTATCAGCTTCCGCGGTTTAATTTATGCGCTAACGCTTTCTGTTATCGTTAGTATTATTTTTAACTTTAACTGGATGTTAATATAACCTTTGTCAATTTCCTTTTACGATGATAAATTGGTAAATACTGTTTTTAATGATTTCGATTTTAATGGGAGCTTTAATTAGGGATTTTGTATTTGTTTATTGTTTGCCTCGTGTACTTTTATGTTGCATGCGAGTCTGAAGTATTGTCTATCTATTGTGTCTTATTGTACTCAGTAGGTCTAATCTAATTGTTAGCACAGTCTTTTGTAATTATGATGTTTTTGGGGGTTATTGAGAGAGTTTTTTTTTTACTTTCTACTATTTCCTTTATACTCCTTTCCTTTATCGCCGGCCTAAAGCGCGCAAGTGTCGGCTGCGCGGGCGCAATAGTAATGAAGGGTGCTCGCAGCCGGTCCCTTTGATGGCCACCGCCTTCCAGAAATCGGACAAATCCCACAAGTACAATGGTGACGGTACGCAGCATCCGTGAACAGTTGCGTTTGGGCAGGCACGTTATTTTGAACGCTTTATGATCAAAATATATCAGCAAATCAAATAAAGCTGCTTCTCAAGTACAGTTTTTTTTTCTGTTTCGGATGAGTTTTCAATTTGAGCTTCGATATCAGATTACACAACGGGAATTTGAAAACATAGTTATTACACAAGGTGCGTTTAAATAAACCATCAAGAATTTAGCCAGTAGGTCTAGCACAACTCACAGTGCGACTTCTATCTCGACGGCTAATATAATCTCGCGCGACAAACAAAGTCGCAGCCAGTCGTGCTAGCCCTGCTGGGGTTGAGTAAGTCAGAGTGAGCAAACATGTGAAGTTTTTAGGAAAAAAAAATCTAAAAAATTCTCCCATACATATTGTCAACCTGCTAAGGCAATGATAATAAGGGAGAAAGTTTTTTTTTAACTTATTTTTCCAAAAGAAAACTTACAGGGGTGTTCACATAGACTCACTCAAGCCCTGGTTGAATTTTTCACGGCTAATTAAAATGTAACCTGTTTACTGCAGTAGAGACATCGCCAATGTTATTGCCACGGAACGAACCGCGTCTCTGTGAAGTTAGCATATCAAGTGCCAGCATATCACAAAAAAATAGGAGTTCTGTTCGCATGCAGCATAGTTCTATAGTTCCTGATACTTTTTAGAAATAGTTCTGGCTATTTTCCTTGAAATTTTTAATTTTCAATTTTTGACATAATGATATGCTAACTTCCAAGTAAAAATCCCAGCATATCAAAAATTAAACCGAGTTCTCCTCGCATGCAGCATAGTTCTATAGTTCCTCATACTTTTTAGAAATAGTTCTAGCGATTTTCCTTAAAATTTTTAATTTTAAATTTTTGACATAATGATATGCTAACTTCCAAGTCAAAATCCCAGCATATCAAAAAATAAGTTTAGTACGGTTCGCATGCAGCACAGTTCTATAGTTTCTGATACTTTTTAGAAATAGTTCTGGCGATTTTCCTTGATTTTTTTTTATTTCTGTTTTTGACATAATGATATGCTAACTTCCGTGATGATATGCTGTGCCACCAGGGTGAGTTCCAAGCTCGCTTTTGGTCTCAAACGATAGATATGGTGTTCTGGTCAATAGTTCTAAGGAGTTCTGGCTTCCTAGTAGCTTAGGAAAAAAACAAGTTTTTTTTTTATCAGTAATGATATGCTAACTTCCGTGATGATATGCTGTGCCACCAGGGTGAGTTCCAAGCTCGCTTTTGGTCTCAAACGATAGATATGGTGTTCTAGTCAATAGTTCTAAGGAGTTCTGGCTTCCTAGTAGCTTAGGAAAATAACAAGTTTTTTTTTATCAGTAATGATATGCTAACTTCCGTGATGATATGCTGTGCCACCAGGGTGAGTTCCAAGCTCGCTTTTGGTCTCAAACGATAGATATGGTGTTCTGGTCAATAGTTCTAAGGAGTTCTGGCTTCCTAGTAGCTTAGGAAAATAACAAGTTTTTTTTTTATCAGTAATGATATGCTAACTTCCGTGATGATATGCTGTGCCACCAGGGTGAGTTCCAAGCTCGCTTTTGGTCTCAAACGATAGATATGGTGTTCTGGTCAATAGTTCTAAGGAGTTCTGGCTTCCTAGTAGCTTAGGAAAAAAACAAGTTTTTTTTTATCAGTAATGATATGCTAATTTCCGTGATGATATGCTGTGCCACCAGGGTTAGTTCCAAGCTCGCTTTTGGTCTCAAACGATAGATATGGTGTTCTAGTCAACAGTTCTAAGGAGTTCTGGCTTCCTAGTAGCTTAGGAAAAAAAAAAATTTTTATTATCAATAATGATATGCTAACTTCCGTGATGATATGCTGTGCCACCAGGGTGAGTTCCAAGCTCGCTTTTGGTCTCAAACGATAGATATGGTGTTCTGGTCAATAGTTCTAAGGAGTTCTGGCTTCCTAATAATTAAGGAAAAAAAAAATTTTTTTTTAATCAATAATGATATGCTAACTTCCGTGATGATATGCTGTGCCACCAGGGTTAGTTCCAAGCTCGCTTTTGGTCTCAAACGATAGATATGGTGTTCTAGTCAATAGTTCTAAGGAGTTCTGGCTTCCCAGTAGCTTAGGAAAATAACAAGTTTTTTTTTATCAGTAATGATATGCTAACTTCCGTGATGATATGCTGTGCCACCAGGGTGAGTTCCAAGCTCGCTTTTGGTCTCAAACGATAGATATGGTGTTCTAGTCAATAGTTCTAAGGAGTTCTGGCTTCCTAGTAGCTTAGGAAAATAACAAGTTTTTTTTATCAGTAATGATATGCTAACTTCCGTGATGATATGCTGTGCCACCAGGGTTAGTTCCAAGCTCGCTTTTGGTCTCAAACGATAGATATGGTGTTCTAGTCAATAGTTCTAAGGAGTTCTGGCTTCCTAGTAGCTTAGGAAAATAACAAGTTTTTTTTTATCAGTAATGATATGCTAACTTCCGTGATGATATGCTGTGCCACCAGGGTGAGTTCCAAGCTCGCTTTTGGTCTCAAACGATAGATATGGTGTTCTAGTCAATAGTTCTAAGGAGTTCTGGCTTCCTAGTAGCTTAGGAAAATAACAAGTTTTTTTTATCAGTAATGATATGCTAACTTCCGTGATGATATGCTGTGCCACCAGGGTGAGTTCCAAGCTCGCTTTTGGTCTCAAACGATAGATATGGTGTTCTGGTCAATAGTTCTAAGGAGTTCTGGCTTCCTAGTAGCTTAGGAAAAAAACAAGTTTTTTTTTTATCAGTAATGATATGCTAACTTCCGTGATGATATGCTGTGCCACCAGGGTGAGTTCCAAGCTCGCTTTTGGTCTCAAACGATAGATATGGTGTTCTAGTCAATAGTTCTAAGGAGTTCTGGCTTCCTAGTAGCTTAGGAAAAAAAAAAAATTTTTATTATCGATAATGATATGCTAACTTCCGTGATGATATGCTGTGCCACCAGGGTGAGTTCCAAGCTCGCTTTTGGTCTCAAACGATAGATATGGTGTTCTGGTCAATAGTTCTAAGGAGTTCTGGCTTCCTAGTAGCTTAGGAAAATAACAAGTTTTTTTTTTATCAGTAATGATATGCTAACTTCCGTGATGATATGCTGTGCCACCAGGGTGAGTTCCAAGCTCGCTTTTGGTCTCAAACGATAGATATGGTGTTCTGGTCAATAGTTCTAAGGAGTTCTGGCTTCCTAGTAGCTTAGGAAAACAACAAGTTTTTTTTTATCAGTAATGATATGCTAACTTCCGTGATGATATGCTGTGCCACCAGGATGAGTTCCAAGCTCGCTTTTGGTCTCAAACGATAGATATGGTGTTCTGGTCAATAGTTCTTAGGAGTTCTGGCTTCCTAGTAGCTTAGGAAAATAACAAGTTTTTTTTTATCAGTAATGATATGCTAACTTCCGTGATGATATGCTGTGCCACCAGGGTGAGTTCCAAGCTCGCTTTTGGTCTCGGACTGGAGTGGTCGACTACGACGAGAAAAAGAGCCATTACGTCGCATACGCGCTATCTGGGGAGTTTTGGTTCAAGTATGACGATCTAATCAAAAAACGAGCCACAGCAAACTCCCAGACAAAAATACACCCACATGTTATTATTTACACAATTTGTAATGTCGAATAATAGTATTTTATACAACCGTTACATTACATAATGACGGTTCTTAAAGTCGAGCGAGGTACTAGATTTTATGACCTAATGGGAAATGGTAAAATTTTTTATACTTTCCTATTTTTTTTTATTGATAGAAATAAGGTTCCTAATCAAGAGAAAAGAATATTAGATTTTTCTGTGGTACCTATCAATTAAGTTTAGAAATTTAAATTATAGGGAAGAATATGTTTTGTTTTTATTGTTGGATGATTGTGTTTTTAAATGCTTATAGATATTCAAGTTCAAGGAGAACATAAAATTTAAGTAGTTGTGATGGTTTATTATTTCAGTTTGTTAGAAATTATCTCAATTACAAGTACGTACAAGTAACTAGTAAGTACCTAAATAATATTGATAATTGCTGTGATATTTCTATTGGTAGAGAGTCAAAAGTTCCTAAGAAATCTAGTTTTAAGTTAAGTTTTGTCAAAGCTAGTTTAAGCAAAAAATATAAGTACCTATTCAATTTAGAAAAGCATAAAATTAATATTACTTACCTGTGATTGATAAAGTAAAGTATATCTATGTTTTAATAGAAAATAAACAAAAATCTGCTCATACAACATTGCCTAGGTTTACATTTCTGTTTTATTAACTAACTAACTCTGTAATGTGATTTCTGTACTTTTTCCGTTTTTATTGTGATCGTCATGTTTTTTCTCATAATATTATTATAAAACAATTGTTTTTATTACAAATTTTCTTTATTTTTAATACCTTATCTTATCTTAATTCTAGGAGTCCTTACTGATATACTTCGACCGAACAGGGATCTTTTGTGTATTCCCCCTCCTTCGCAGTTATTCCAACGCTTTTACCACTTCATTCATGAATTGAATGATGTGTCGCAGTGGCAGTGCCTTGAAATCTCCTGATTTGGGGTATCCAATATACATCACCGAAGGGATTCGTTCTTGTTCTGGCGAGGGCGTCCGTTGTTTCGGTCTCCTCACCACATCCTCTACAATCTTCATTGTCTTGTAGTCCCATCTTCATGGGCGTAACAAGAGGGGGGGCTGTTGCCCTCTCCTTGACCTCTTGATCTTACACTCAAACTTCAATTTTTTTTATATTTTTTACTTCACCAGCTCGGAGGCTTTCTTTGTCATTTGAAATCTTAGCGCAAAAGTGATTTTCCGTAGAAAAAGTACTTGAAATTCGACCGTGAAAATCTTCTACTATCACGGGCTTAAGAAATTTTTGATTAGCCCCTGGGCTAAAGGCTGATTAATTTGCTCCCAAAAGTGCCCCCAACAAGACGAGCAAAATAAAGAGGCACGGCCGCACCATCCTTTTCTCGAAGCCATTCAGGCCATTTTTAACATCCTGTAATTTTGTGCTGGCTAAAGCTAGAACCCTGGTTTTTCAGTAACCTATAAGGCACAATATGTATTAGATATATTCTCAATAATTGTATTTAACTTAGTTCCACTGTCTAAACGCAAAATCAAAAGAGTTCTAGCAAAAAAACAAAAAAAAGTACTTATGCTCTTTGATATGCTACATTTTTCGAGGCAGTTCTGCCTAGCATCTCGGCTGCTTTCGATGACTACGTCACTAATACGTATAGAACTGCAAAGTTCTACCGTCTAAACGCGAAAATAAAAAAGTTCTAGCAAAAAAACTGAAAGAAAAGTACTTAAACCCTTTTATGCTGCTACATTTTACAAGGCAGTTCTGCCTAGCATCTCAGGCGTTTTCGATGGCAGTGACACTAATACGCATAGAACTGCAAAGCTCTACTGTCTAAACGCGAAATCAACAGAGTTCTGGCAAAAAAACTTGTAAAAAGAGTACGTATACTCTTTGATATTGATATGTTACATTTTACAAGCCAGTTCTGCCTAGCATCTCAGGTGTTTTCGATGGCAGTGACACTGATACGTATAGAACTGCAAAGCTCCAATGTCTAAACGCGAAATCAACAGAGTTCTGGCAAAAAACTGAAAAAAGTACTTTTACTCTTTGATAGTGATATGCTACATTTTACAAGGCAGTTCTGCCTAACGTCTCAGGTGTTTTCGATGGCAGTGAGACTAATACGTATAGAACTGCAAAGTTCCACTGTCTAAACGCGAAAATAAAAGAATTCTAGCAAAAAAACTAAAAAAAGGACTTATACTCTTTGATATTAATATGTTACATTTTACAAGCCAGTTCTGCCTAGCATCTCAGGTGTTTTCGATGGCAGTGACACTGATACGTATAGAACTGCAAAGTTCCACTGTCTAAACGCGAAACCGGACAACGTTTACTATTTTACGTTACGCAGCATTCGTGAAGTCGCGCTCGACCCTCTGTCATTCTCCGGCAACGAGAGACAAGTTACTGGCCTATGATTGGTGGAAATAATGAAGCAGAGCAGTGTCACGGGCGCTAGACAACGTATAAACATACTAAGATAAGATAGACAACTTAGAAAAGTTGAAAAACCCCCGACATTGTCATTTCAAAGTCAAATATTTCAAAAACGGGTGAACCGATTTTAATGAAGCTTAGCTAAGAACCATCTCGATTAAACTAACTTACGATTAAAAGAAACCGCATCGAAATCGGTCCATCCGTTTGGGAGGTATGATGCCACAGACAGATACACAGATACACGTTATAGACACACAGAAACACAGGTCAAAATTATAACACCCCTCTTTTTCGTCGGAGGTTAAAAACAACAAAAACCGCAGAGCAAAAACCTAAAGAACTTGATAGATATTGTAAAGAATGGTCATTCGGTGTAAATGCTCCTTTAACATAAAACCCTAAAATCGGTGTCTGCTATTCTTTCACGACTAAGCTAGGTAGTTGATGAAAAGATTTCGATGGAATTGGCTCTTAGCCACTGCTTTACTATGCGTACTGCGTTATAGGTAAAACTCGAAGTACGAAGAAAAGTCTTGTCGTCAAAGCGATTCAGTGCTGGGACGAATTTACCTATGCTACAAATGATGGTGCTTAATGGGAAAAAGACGGTCGAAAGCGAATCGGAGTCGCATACCCTGAGTGTCTAGTGTAATCAACAACCAATAACCAACTTAGAAACGTTGAAAAACACCCAACATTGTCATTTCAAAGTTCAATACTTCAAACATGGATTAACCGATATTAATGAAACTTAGCTAAAAACCATCTCAATTAAACTAGCTTTTAATTAATAAAAACCGCATCGAAATCGGTCCACCCGTTTGAGAGCTATGATGCCACAGACAGATACACAGACACACAGATATACAGGTCAAACTTATAACACCCCTCTTTGTCGTCGTGGGTTGGAACTCACCCTGGTGGCACAGCATATCATCACGGAAGTTAGCATATCATTACTGATAAAAAAAAACTTGTTTTTTTCCTAAGCTGTTAGGAAGCCAGAACTCCTTAGAACTATTGACCAGAACACCATATCTATCGTTTGAGACCAAAAGCGAGCTTGGAACTCACCCTGGTGGCACAGCATATCATCACGGAAGTTAGCATATCATTACTGATAAAAAAAAAACTTGTTATTTTCCTAAGCTGTTAGGAAGCCAGAACTCCTTAGAACTATTGACTAGAACACCATATCTATCGTTTGAGACCAAAAGCGAGCTTGGAACTCACCCTGGTGGCACAGCATATCATCACGGAAGTTAGCATATCATTATTGATTAAAAAAAAAATTTTTTTTTTCCTTAATTACTAGGAAGCCAGAACTCCTTAGAACTATTGACTAGAAGACCATATCTATCGTTTGAGACCAAAAGCGAGCTTGGAACTCACTCTGGTGGCACAGCATATCATCACGGAAGTTAGCATATCATTATCGATAAAAAAAAAAAATTTTTTTCCTAAGCTACTAGGAAGTCAGAACTCCTTAGAACTATTGACTAGAACACCATATCTATCGTTTGAGACCAAAAGCGAGCTTGGAACTCACCCTGGTGGCACAGCATATCATCACGGAAGTTAGCATATCATTACTGATAAAAAAAAAACTTATTTTCCTAAGCTACTAGGAAGCCAGAACTCCTTAGAACTATTGACTAGAACACCATATCTATCGTTTGAGACCAAAAGCGAGCTTGGAACTCACCCTGGTGGCACAGCATATCATCACGGAAGTTAGCATATCATTACTGATAAAAAAAAAACTTGTTATTTTCCTAAGCTACTAGGAAGCCAGAACTCCTTAGAACTATTGACTAGAAGACCATATCTATCGTTTGAGACCAAAAGCGAGCTTGGAACTCACCCTGGTGGCACAGCATATCATCACGGAAGTTAGCATATCATTACTGATAAAAAAAAAACTTGTTATTTTCCTAAGCTACTAGGAAGCCAGAACTCCTAAGAACTATTGACTAGAAGACCATATCTATCGTTTGAGACCAAAAGCGAGCTTGGAACTCACCCTGGTGGCACAGCATATCATCACGGAAGTTAGCATATCATTACTGATAAAAAAAAAACTTGTTATTTTCCTAAGCTACTAGGAAGCCAGAACTCCTTAGAACTATTGACTAGAAGACCATATCTATCGTTTGAGACCAAAAGCGAGCTTGGAACTCACTCTGGTGGCACAGCATATCATCACGGAAGTTAGCATATCATTATCGATAAAAAAAAAAAAAATTTTTCCTAAGCTACTAGGAAGCCAGAACTCCTTAGAACTATTGACTAGAACACCATATCTATCGTTTGAGACCAAAAGCGAGCTTAGAACTCACCCTGGTGGCACAGCATATCATCACGGAAGTTAGCATATCATTACTGATAAAAAAAAACTTGTTATTTTCCTAAGCTACTAGGAAGCCAGAACTCCTTAGAACTATTGACTAGAACACCATATCTATCGTTTGAGACCAAAAGCGAGCTTGGAACTCACTCTGGTGGCACAGCATATCATCACGGAAGTTAGCATATCATTATCGATAAAAAAAAAATTTTTTTTTCCTAAGCTACTAGGAAGCCAGAACTCCTTAGAACTATTGACTAGAAGACCATATCTATCGTTTGAGACCAAAAGCGAGCTTGGAACTCACCCTGGTGGCACAGCATATCATCACGGAAGTTAGCATATCATTACTGATAAAAAAAAAACTTATTTTCCTAAGCTACTAGGAAGCCAGAACTCCTTAGAACTATTGACTAGAACACCATATCTATCGTTTGAGACCAAAAGCGAGCTTGGAACTCACCCTGGTGGCACAGCATATCATCACGGAAGTTAGCATATCATTACTGATAAAAAAAAAACTTGTTATTTTCCTAAGCTACTAGGAAGCCAGAACTCCTTAGAACTATTGACTAGAACACCATATCTATCGTTTGAGACCAAAAGCGAGCTTGGAACTCACCCTGGTGGCACAGCATATCATCACGGAAGTTAGCATATCATTACTGATAAAAAAAAAACTTGTTATTTTCCTAAGCTACTAGGAAGCCAGAACTCCTTAGAACTATTGACTAGAACACCATATCTATCGTTTGAGACCAAAAGCGAGCTTGGAACTCACCCTGGTGGCACAGCATATCATCACGGAAGTTAGCATATCATTACTGATAAAAAAAAAACTTGTTATTTTCCTAAGCTACTAGGAAGCCAGAACTCCTTAGAACTATTGACTAGAAGACCATATCTATCGTTTGAGACCAAAAGCGAGCTTGGAACTCACCCTGGTGGCACAGCATATCATCACGGAAGTTAGCATATCATTACTGATAAAAAAAAAACTTGTTATTTTCCTAAGCTACTAGGAAGCCAGAACTCCTTAGAACTATTGACTAGAAGACCATATCTATCGTTTGAGACCAAAAGCGAGCTTGGAACTCACCCTGGTGGCACAGCATATCATCACGGAAATTAGCATATCATTACTGATAAAAAAAAAACTTGTTATTTTCCTAAGCTACTAGGAAGCCAGAACTCCTTAGAACTATTGACTAGAACACCATATCTATCGTTTGAGACCAAAAGCGAGCTTGGAACTCACTCTGGTGGCACAGCATATCATCACGGAAGTTAGCATATCATTATTGATTAAAAAAAAAATTATTTTTTTCCTTAATTACTAGGAAGCCAGAACTCCTTAGAACTATTGTCTAGAACACCATATCTATCGTTTGAGACCAAAAGCGAGCTTGGAACTCACCATGGTGGCACAGCATATCATCACGGAAGTTAGCATATCATTACTGATAAAAAAAAAACTTGTTATTTTCCTAAGCTACTAGGAAGCCAGAACTCCTTAGAACTATTGACTAGAACACCATATCTATCGTTTGAGACCAAAAGCGAGCTTGGAACTCACCCTGGTGGCACAGCATATCATCACGGAAGTTAGCATATCATTACTGATAAAAAAAAAACTTGTTATTTTCCTAAGCTACTAGGAAGCCAGAACTCCTTAGAACTATTGACTAGAACACCATATCTATAGTTTGAGACCAAAAGCGAGCTTGGAACTCACTCTGGTGGCACAGCATATCATCACGGAAGTTAGCATATCATTATCGATAAAAAAAAAAATTTTTTTTCCTAAGCTACTAGGAAGCCAGAACTCCTTAGAACTATTGACTAGAACACCATATCTATCGTTTGAGACCAAAAGCGAGCTTGGAACTCACCCTGGTGGCACAGCATATCATCACGGAAGTTAGCATATCATTACTGATAAAAAAAAAACTTGTTATTTTCCTAAGCTACTAGGAAGCCAGAACTCCTTAGAACTATTGACTAGAAGACCATATCTATCGTTTGAGACCAAAAGCGAGCTTGGAACTCACTCTGGTGGCACAGCATATCATCACGGAAGTTAGCATATCATTATCGATAAAAAAAAAAATTTTTTTTCCTAAGCTACTAGGAAGCCAGAACTCCTTAGAACTATTGACTAGAAGACCATATCTATCGTTTGAGACCAAAAGCGAGCTTGGAACTCACCCTGGTGGCACAGCATATCATCACGGAAGTTAGCATATCATTATTGATTAAAAAAAAAAATTTTCTTTTCCTTAATTACTAGGAAGCCAGAACTCCTTAGAACTATTGACTAGAAGACCATATCTATCGTTTGAGACCAAAAGCGAGCTTGGAACTCACTCTGGTGGCACAGCATATCATCACGGAAGTTAGCATATCATTATCGATAAAAAAAAAAAAAATTTTTCCTAAGCTACTAGGAAGCCAGAACTCCTTAGAACTATTGACTAGAACACCATATCTATCGTTTGAGACCAAAAGCGAGCTTAGAACTCACTCTGGTGGCACAGCATATCATCACGGAAGTTAGCATATCATTACTGATAAAAAAAAACTTGTTATTTTCCTAAGCTACTAGGAAGCCAGAACTCCTTAGAACTATTGACTAGAACACCATATCTATCGTTTGAGACCAAAAGCGAGCTTGGAACTCACTCTGGTGGCACAGCATATCATCACGGAAGTTAGCATATCATTATCGATAAAAAAAAAAAAAATTTTTCCTAAGCTACTAGGAAGCCAGAACTCCTTAGAACTATTGACTAGAACACCATATCTATCGTTTGAGACCAAAAGCGAGCTTAGAACTCACCCTGGTGGCACAGCATATCATCACGGAAGTTAGCATATCATTACTGATAAAAAAAAACTTGTTATTTTCCTAAGCTACTAGGAAGCCAGAACTCCTTAGAACTATTGACTAGAACACCATATCTATCGTTTGAGACCAAAAGCGAGCTTGGAACTCACTCTGGTGGCACAGCATATCATCACGGAAGTTAGCATATCATTATCGATAAAAAAAAAAAAAATTTTTCCTAAGCTACTAGGAAGCCAGAACTCCTTAGAACTATTGACTAGAACACCATATCTATCGTTTGAGACCAAAAGCGAGCTTGGAACTCACCCTGGTGGCACAGCATATCATCACGGAAGTTAGCATATCATTACTGATAAAAAAAAAACTTGTTATTTTCCTAAGCTACTAGGAAGCCAGAACTCCTTAGAACTATTGACTAGAAGACCATATCTATCGTTTGAGTCCAAAAGCGAGCTTGGAACTCACTCTGGTGGCACAGCATATCATCACGGAAGTTAGCATATCATTATTGATTAAAAAAAAAATTATTTTTTTCCTTAATTACTAGGAAGCCAGAACTCCTTAGAACTATTGACTAGAACACCATATCTATCGTTTGAGACCAAAAGCGAGCTTGGAACTCACTCTGGTGGCACAGCATATCATCACGGAAGTTAGCATATCATTATCGATAAAAAAAAAAAATTTTTTCCTAAGCTACTAGGAAGCCAGAACTCCTTAGAACTATTGACTAGAACACCATATCTATCGTTTGAGACCAAAAGCGAGCTTGGAACTCACCATGGTGGCACAGCATATCATCACGGAAGTTAGCATATCATTACTGATAAAAAAAAAACTTGTTATTTTCCTAAGCTACTAGGAAGCCAGAACTCCTTAGAACTATTGACTAGAAGACCATATCTATCGTTTGAGACCAAAAGCGAGCTTGGAACTCACTCTGGTGGCACAGCATATCATCACGGAAGTTAGCATATCATTATTGATTAAAAAAAATTTTTTTTTTCCTAAACTGCTAGGAAGCCAGAACTCCTTAGAACTATTGACTAGAACACCATATCTATCGTTTGAGACCAAAAGCGAGCTTGGAACTCACCCTGGTGGCACAGCATATCATCACGGAAGTTAGCATATCATTACTGATAAAAAAAAAACTTGTTATTTTCCTAAGCTACTAGGAAGCCAGAACTCCTTAGAACTATTGACTAGAACACCATATCTATAGTTTGAGACCAAAAGCGAGCTTGGAACTCACTCTGGTGGCACAGCATATCATCACGGAAGTTAGCATATCATTATCGATAAAAAAAAAAATTTTTTTTCCTAAGCTACTAGGAAGCCAGAACTCTTTAGAACTATTGACTAGAACACCATATCTATCGTTTGAGACCAAAAGCGAGCTTGGAACTCACCCTGGTGGCACAGCATATCATCACGGAAGTTAGCATATCAATACTGATAAAAAAAAAACTTGTTTTTTTCCTAAGCTACTAGGAAGCCAGAACTCCTTAGAACTATTGACTAGAACACCATATCTATCGTTTGAGACCAAAAGCGAGCTTGGAACTCACCCTGGTGGCACAGCATATCATCACGGAAGTTAGCATATCATTACTGATAAAAAAAAAACTTGTTATTTTCCTAAGCTACTAGGAAGCCAGAACTCCTTAGAACTATTGACTAGAAGACCATATCTATCGTTTGAGACCAAAAGCGAGCTTGGAACTCACTCTGGTGGCACAGCATATCATCACGGAAGTTAGCATATCATTATCGATAAAAAAAAAATTTTTTTTCCTAAGCTACTAGGAAGCCAGAACTCCTTAGAACTATTGACTAGAAGACCATATCTATCGTTTGAGACCAAAAGCGAGCTTGGAACTCACCCTGGTGGCACAGCATATCATCACGGAAGTTAGCATATCATTATTGATTAAAAAAAAAAATTTTCTTTTCCTTAATTACTAGGAAGCCAGAACTCCTTAGAACTATTGACTAGAAGACCATATCTATCGTTTGAGACCAAAAGCGAGCTTGGAACTCACTCTGGTGGCACAGCATATCATCACGGAAGTTAGCATATCATTATCGATAAAAAAAAAAAAAAAATTTTCCTAAGCTACTAGGAAGCCAGAACTCCTTAGAACTATTGACTAGAACACCATATCTATCGTTTGAGACCAAAAGCGAGCTTAGAACTCACCCTGGTGGCACAGCATATCATCACGGAAGTTAGCATATCATTACTGATAAAAAAAAACTTGTTATTTTCCTAAGCTACTAGGAAGCCAGAACTCCTTAGAACTATTGACTAGAAGACCATATCTATCGTTTGAGACCAAAAGCGAGCTTGGAACTCACTCTGGTGGCACAGCATATCATCACGGAAGTTAGCATATCATTATCGATAAAAAAAAAAAAAATTTTCCTAAGCTACTAGGAAGCCAGAACTCCTTAGAACTATTGACTAGAACACCATATCTATCGTTTGAGACCAAAAGCGAGCTTAGAACTCACCCTGGTGGCACAGCATATCATCACGGAAGTTAGCATATCATTACTGATAAAAAAAAACTTGTTATTTTCCTAAGCTACTAGGAAGCCAGAACTCCTTAGAACTATTGACTAGAACACCATATCTATCGTTTGAGACCAAAAGCGAGCTTGGAACTCACCATGGTGGCACAGCATATCATCACGGAAGTTAGCATATCATTATCGATAAAAAAAAAATTTTTTTTTCCTAAGCTACTAGGAAGCCAGAACTCTTTAGAACTATTGACTAGAACACCATATCTATCGTTTGAGACCAAAAGCGAGCTTAGAACTCACCCTGGTGGCACAGCATATCATCACGGAAGTTAGCATATCATTACTGATAAAAAAAAACTTGTTATTTTCCTAAGCTACTAGGAAGCCAGAACTCCTTAGAACTATTGACTAGAAGACCATATCTATCGTTTGAGACCAAAAGCGAGCTTGGAACTCACTCTGGTGGCACAGCATATCATCACGGAAGTTAGCATATCATTATTGATTAAAAAAAAAATTATTTTTTTCCTTAATTACTAGGAAGCCAGAACTCCTTAGAACTATTGACTAGAACACCATATCTATCGTTTGAGACCAAAAGCGAGCTTGGAACTCACTCTGGTGGCACAGCATATCATCACGGAAGTTAGCATATCATTATTGATTAAAAAAAAAATTATTTTTTTCCTTAATTACTAGGAAGCCAGAACTCCTTAGAACTATTGACTAGAACACCATATCTATCGTTTGAGACCAAAAGCGAGCTTGGAACTCACCCTGGTGGCACAGCATATCATCACGGAAGTTAGCATATCATTACTGATAAAAAAAAAACTTGTTATTTTCCTAAGCTACTAGGAAGCCAGAACTCCTTAGAACTATTGACTAGAACACCATATCTATCGTTTGAGACCAAAAGCGAGCTTGGAACTCACCCTGGTGGCACAGCATATCATCACGGAAGTTAGCATATCATTACTGATAAAAAAAAAACTTGTTATTTTCCTAAGCTACTAGGAAGCCAGAACTCCTTAGAACTATTGACTAGAACACCATATCTATAGTTTGAGACCAAAAGCGAGCTTGGAACTCACTCTGGTGGCACAGCATATCATCACGGAAGTTAGCATATCATTATCGATAAAAAAAAAAATTTTTTTTCCTAAGCTACTAGGAAGCCAGAACTCCTTAGAACTATTGACTAGAACACCATATCTATCGTTTGAGACCAAAAGCGAGCTTGGAACTCACCCTGGTGGCACAGCATATCATCACGGAAGTTAGCATATCATTACTGATAAAAAAAAAACTTGTTATTTTCCTAAGCTACTAGGAAGCCAGAACTCCTTAGAACTATTGACTAGAAGACCATATCTATCGTTTGAGACCAAAAGCGAGCTTGGAACTCACTCTGGTGGCACAGCATATCATCACGGAAGTTAGCATATCATTATCGATAAAAAAAAAATTTTTTTTTCCTAAGCTACTAGGAAGCCAGAACTCCTTAGAACTATTGACTAGAAGACCATATCTATCGTTTGAGACCAAAAGCGAGCTTGGAACTCACCCTGGTGGCACAGCATATCATCACGGAAGTTAGCATATCATTATTGATTAAAAAAAAAAATTTTCTTTTCCTTAATTACTAGGAAGCCAGAACTCCTTAGAACTATTGACTAGAAGACCATATCTATCGTTTGAGACCAAAAGCGAGCTTGGAACTCACTCTGGTGGCACAGCATATCATCACGGAAGTTAGCATATCATTATCGATAAAAAAAAAAAAAATTTTTCCTAAGCTACTAGGAAGCCAGAACTCCTTAGAACTATTGACTAGAACACCATATCTATCGTTTGAGACCAAAAGCGAGCTTAGAACTCACCCTGGTGGCACAGCATATCATCACGGAAGTTAGCATATCATTACTGATAAAAAAAAACTTGTTATTTTCCTAAGCTACTAGGAAGCCAGAACTCCTTAGAACTATTGACTAGAACACCATATCTATCGTTTGAGACCAAAAGCGAGCTTGGAACTCACTCTGGTGGCACAGCATATCATCACGGAAGTTAGCATATCATTATCGATAAAAAAAAAAAAAATTTTTCCTAAGCTACTAGGAAGCCAGAACTCCTTAGAACTATTGACTAGAACACCATATCTATCGTTTGAGACCAAAAGCGAGCTTAGAACTCACCCTGGTGGCACAGCATATCATCACGGAAGTTAGCATATCATTACTGATAAAAAAAAACTTGTTATTTTCCTAAGCTACTAGGAAGCCAGAACTCCTTAGAACTATTGACTAGAACACCATATCTATCGTTTGAGACCAAAAGCGAGCTTGGAACTCACCCTGGTGGCACAGCATATCATCACGGAAGTTAGCATATCATTACTGATAAAAAAAAAACTTGTTATTTTCCTAAGCTACTAGGAAGCCAGAACTCCTTAGAACTATTGACTAGAAGACCATATCTATCGTTTGAGACCAAAAGCGAGCTTGGAACTCACTCTGGTGGCACAGCATATCATCACGGAAGTTAGCATATCATTATTGATTAAAAAAAAAATTATTTTTTTCCTTAATTACTAGGAAGCCAGAACTCCTTAGAACTATTGACTAGAACACCATATCTATAGTTTGAGACCAAAAGCGAGCTTGGAACTCACTCTGGTGGCACAGCATATCATCACGGAAGTTAGCATATCATTATCGATAAAAAAAAAAATTTTTTTTCCTAAGCTACTAGGAAGCCAGAACTCTTTAGAACTATTGACTAGAACACCATATCTATCGTTTGAGACCAAAAGCGAGCTTGGAACTCACCCTGGTGGCACAGCATATCATCACGGAAGTTAGCATATCAATACTGATAAAAAAAAAACTTGTTTTTTTCCTAAGCTACTAGGAAGCCAGAACTCCTTAGAACTATTGACTAGAACACCATATCTATCGTTTGAGACCAAAAGCGAGCTTGGAACTCACCCTGGTGGCACAGCATATCATCACGGAAGTTAGCATATCATTACTGATAAAAAAAAAACTTGTTATTTTCCTAAGCTACTAGGAAGCCAGAACTCCTTAGAACTATTGACTAGAAGACCATATCTATCGTTTGAGACCAAAAGCGAGCTTGGAACTCACTCTGGTGGCACAGCATATCATCACGGAAGTTAGCATATCATTATCGATAAAAAAAAAAAAATTTTTCCTAAGCTACTAGGAAGCCAGAACTCCTTAGAACTATTGACTAGAACACCATATCTATCGTTTGAGACCAAAAGCGAGCTTAGAACTCACCCTGGTGGCACAGCATATCATCACGGAAGTTAGCATATCATTACTGATAAAAAAAAACTTGTTATTTTCCTAAGCTACTAGGAAGCCAGAACTCCTTAGAACTATTGACTAGAAGACCATATCTATCGTTTGAGACCAAAAGCGAGCTTGGAACTCACTCTGGTGGCACAGCATATCATCACGGAAGTTAGCATATCATTATCGATAAAAAAAAAAAAAAATTTTCCTAAGCTACTAGGAAGCCAGAACTCCTTAGAACTATTGACTAGAACACCATATCTATCGTTTGAGACCAAAAGCGAGCTTAGAACTCACCCTGGTGGCACAGCATATCATCACGGAAGTTAGCATATCATTACTGATAAAAAAAAACTTGTCATTTTCCTAAGCTACTAGGAAGCCAGAACTCCTTAGAACTATTGACTAGAACACCATATCTATCGTTTGAGACCAAAAGCGAGCTTGGAACTCACCATGGTGGCACAGCATATCATCACGGAAGTTAGCATATCATTATCGATAAAAAAAAAATTTTTTTTTCCTAAGCTACTAGGAAGCCAGAACTCTTTAGAACTATTGACTAGAACACCATATCTATCGTTTGAGACCAAAAGCGAGCTTAGAACTCACCCTGGTGGCACAGCATATCATCACGGAAGTTAGCATATCATTACTGATAAAAAAAAACTTGTTATTTTCCTAAGCTACTAGGAAGCCAGAACTCCTTAGAACTATTGACTAGAAGACCATATCTATCGTTTGAGACCAAAAGCGAGCTTGGAACTCACTCTGGTGGCACAGCATATCATCACGGAAGTTAGCATATCATTATTGATTAAAAAAAAAATTATTTTTTTCCTTAATTACTAGGAAGCCAGAACTCCTTAGAACTATTGACTAGAACACCATATCTATCGTTTGAGACCAAAAGCGAGCTTGGAACTCACTCTGGTGGCACAGCATATCATCACGGAAGTTAGCATATCATTATTGATTAAAAAAAAAATTATTTTTTTCCTTAATTACTAGGAAGCCAGAACTCCTTAGAACTATTGACTAGAACACCATATCTATCGTTTGAGACCAAAAGCGAGCTTGGAACTCACCCTGGTGGCACAGCATATCATCACGGAAGTTAGCATATCATTACTGATAAAAAAAAAACTTGTTATTTTCCTAAGCTACTAGGAAGCCAGAACTCCTTAGAACTATTGACTAGAACACCATATCTATCGTTTGAGACCAAAAGCGAGCTTGGAACTCACCCTGGTGGCACAGCATATCATCACGGAAGTTAGCATATCATTACTGATAAAAAAAAAACTTGTTATTTTCCTAAGCTACTAGGAAGCCAGAACTCCTTAGAACTATTGACTAGAACACCATATCTATAGTTTGAGACCAAAAGCGAGCTTGGAACTCACTCTGGTGGCACAGCATATCATCACGGAAGTTAGCATATCATTATCGATAAAAAAAAAAATTTTTTTTCCTAAGCTACTAGGAAGCCAGAACTCCTTAGAACTATTGACTAGAACACCATATCTATCGTTTGAGACCAAAAGCGAGCTTGGAACTCACCCTGGTGGCACAGCATATCATCACGGAAGTTAGCATATCATTACTGATAAAAAAAAAACTTGTTATTTTCCTAAGCTACTAGGAAGCCAGAACTCCTTAGAACTATTGACTAGAAGACCATATCTATCGTTTGAGACCAAAAGCGAGCTTGGAACTCACTCTGGTGGCACAGCATATCATCACGGAAGTTAGCATATCATTATCGATAAAAAAAAAATTTTTTTTTCCTAAGCTACTAGGAAGCCAGAACTCCTTAGAACTATTGACTAGAAGACCATATCTATCGTTTGAGACCAAAAGCGAGCTTGGAACTCACCCTGGTGGCACAGCATATCATCACGGAAGTTAGCATATCATTATTGATTAAAAAAAAAAATTTTCTTTTCCTTAATTACTAGGAAGCCAGAACTCCTTAGAACTATTGACTAGAAGACCATATCTATCGTTTGAGACCAAAAGCGAGCTTGGAACTCACTCTGGTGGCACAGCATATCATCACGGAAGTTAGCATATCATTATCGATAAAAAAAAAAAAAATTTTTCCTAAGCTACTAGGAAGCCAGAACTCCTTAGAACTATTGACTAGAACACCATATCTATCGTTTGAGACCAAAAGCGAGCTTAGAACTCACCCTGGTGGCACAGCATATCATCACGGAAGTTAGCATATCATTACTGATAAAAAAAAACTTGTTATTTTCCTAAGCTACTAGGAAGCCAGAACTCCTTAGAACTATTGACTAGAACACCATATCTATCGTTTGAGACCAAAAGCGAGCTTGGAACTCACTCTGGTGGCACAGCATATCATCACGGAAGTTAGCATATCATTATCGATAAAAAAAAAAAAAAATTTTCCTAAGCTACTAGGAAGCCAGAACTCCTTAGAACTATTGACTAGAACACCATATCTATCGTTTGAGACCAAAAGCGAGCTTAGAACTCACCCTGGTGGCACAGCATATCATCACGGAAGTTAGCATATCATTACTGATAAAAAAAAACTTGTTATTTTCCTAAGCTACTAGGAAGCCAGAACTCCTTAGAACTATTGACTAGAACACCATATCTATCGTTTGAGACCAAAAGCGAGCTTGGAACTCACCCTGGTGGCACAGCATATCATCACGGAAGTTAGCATATCATTACTGATAAAAAAAAAACTTGTTATTTTCCTAAGCTACTAGGAAGCCAGAACTCCTTAGAACTATTGACTAGAAGACCATATCTATCGTTTGAGACCAAAAGCGAGCTTGGAACTCACTCTGGTGGCACAGCATATCATCACGGAAGTTAGCATATCATTATTGATTAAAAAAAAAATTATTTTTTTCCTTAATTACTAGGAAGCCAGAACTCCTTAGAACTATTGACTAGAACACCATATCTATCGTTTGAGACCAAAAGCGAGCTTGGAACTCACTCTGGTGGCACAGCATATCATCACGGAAGTTAGCATATCATTATCGATAAAAAAAAAAAAATTTTTCCTAAGCTACTAGGAAGCCAGAACTCCTTAGAACTATTGACTAGAACACCATATCTATCGTTTGAGACCAAAAGCGAGCTTGGAACTCACCATGGTGGCACAGCATATCATCACGGAAGTTAGCATATCATTACTGATAAAAAAAAAACTTGTTATTTTCCTAAGCTACTAGGAAGCCAGAACTCCTTAGAACTATTGACTAGAAGACCATATCTATCGTTTGAGACCAAAAGCGAGCTTGGAACTCACTCTGGTGGCACAGCATATCATCACGGAAGTTAGCATATCATTATTGATTAAAAAAAATTTTTTTTTTCCTAAACTGCTAGGAAGCCAGAACTCCTTAGAACTATTGACTAGAACACCATATCTATCGTTTGAGACCAAAAGCGAGCTTGGAACTCACCCTGGTGGCACAGCATATCATCACGGAAGTTAGCATATCATTACTGATAAAAAAAAAACTTGTTATTTTCCTAAGCTACTAGGAAGCCAGAACTCCTTAGAACTATTGACTAGAACACCATATCTATAGTTTGAGACCAAAAGCGAGCTTGGAACTCACTCTGGTGGCACAGCATATCATCACGGAAGTTAGCATATCATTATCGATAAAAAAAAAAATTTTTTTTCCTAAGCTACTAGGAAGCCAGAACTCTTTAGAACTATTGACTAGAACACCATATCTATCGTTTGAGACCAAAAGCGAGCTTGGAACTCACCCTGGTGGCACAGCATATCATCACGGAAGTTAGCATATCAATACTGATAAAAAAAAAACTTGTTTTTTTCCTAAGCTACTAGGAAGCCAGAACTCCTTAGAACTATTGACTAGAACACCATATCTATCGTTTGAGACCAAAAGCGAGCTTGGAACTCACCCTGGTGGCACAGCATATCATCACGGAAGTTAGCATATCATTACTGATAAAAAAAAAACTTGTTATTTTCCTAAGCTACTAGGAAGCCAGAACTCCTTAGAACTATTGACTAGAAGACCATATCTATCGTTTGAGACCAAAAGCGAGCTTGGAACTCACTCTGGTGGCACAGCATATCATCACGGAAGTTAGCATATCATTATCGATAAAAAAAAAAATTTTTTTTCCTAAGCTACTAGGAAGCCAGAACTCCTTAGAACTATTGACTAGAAGACCATATCTATCGTTTGAGACCAAAAGCGAGCTTGGAACTCACCCTGGTGGCACAGCATATCATCACGGAAGTTAGCATATCATTATTGATTAAAAAAAAAAATTTTCTTTTCCTTAATTACTAGGAAGCCAGAACTCCTTAGAACTATTGACTAGAAGACCATATCTATCGTTTGAGACCAAAAGCGAGCTTGGAACTCACTCTGGTGGCACAGCATATCATCACGGAAGTTAGCATATCATTATCGATAAAAAAAAAAAAAATTTTTCCTAAGCTACTAGGAAGCCAGAACTCCTTAGAACTATTGACTAGAACACCATATCTATCGTTTGAGACCAAAAGCGAGCTTAGAACTCACCCTGGTGGCACAGCATATCATCACGGAAGTTAGCATATCATTACTGATAAAAAAAAACTTGTTATTTTCCTAAGCTACTAGGAAGCCAGAACTCCTTAGAACTATTGACTAGAAGACCATATCTATCGTTTGAGACCAAAAGCGAGCTTGGAACTCACTCTGGTGGCACAGCATATCATCACGGAAGTTAGCATATCATTATCGATAAAAAAAAAAAAATTTTTCCTAAGCTACTAGGAAGCCAGAACTCCTTAGAACTATTGACTAGAACACCATATCTATCGTTTGAGACCAAAAGCGAGCTTAGAACTCACCCTGGTGGCACAGCATATCATCACGGAAGTTAGCATATCATTACTGATAAAAAAAAACTTGTTATTTTCCTAAGCTACTAGGAAGCCAGAACTCCTTAGAACTATTGACTAGAACACCATATCTATCGTTTGAGACCAAAAGCGAGCTTGGAACTCACCATGGTGGCACAGCATATCATCACGGAAGTTAGCATATCATTATCGATAAAAAAAAAAATTTTTTTTCCTAAGCTACTAGGAAGCCAGAACTCTTTAGAACTATTGACTAGAACACCATATCTATCGTTTGAGACCAAAAGCGAGCTTAGAACTCACCCTGGTGGCACAGCATATCATCACGGAAGTTAGCATATCATTACTGATAAAAAAAAACTTGTTATTTTCCTAAGCTACTAGGAAGCCAGAACTCCTTAGAACTATTGACTAGAAGACCATATCTATCGTTTGAGACCAAAAGCGAGCTTGGAACTCACTCTGGTGGCACAGCATATCATCACGGAAGTTAGCATATCATTATCGATAAAAAAAAAAAAAATTTTTCCTAAGCTACTAGGAAGCCAGAACTCCTTAGAACTATTGACTAGAACACCATATCTATCGTTTGAGACCAAAAGCGAGCTTAGAACTCACCCTGGTGGCACAGCATATCATCACGGAAGTTAGCATATCATTACTGATAAAAAAAAACTTGTTATTTTCCTAAGCTACTAGGAAGCCAGAACTCCTTAGAACTATTGACTAGAACACCATATCTATCGTTTGAGACCAAAAGCGAGCTTGGAACTCACCATGGTGGCACAGCATATCATCACGGAAGTTAGCATATCATTATCGATAAAAAAAAAAATTTTTTTTCCTAAGCTACTAGGAAGCCAGAACTCTTTAGAACTATTGACTAGAACACCATATCTATCGTTTGAGACCAAAAGCGAGCTTAGAACTCACCCTGGTGGCACAGCATATCATCACGGAAGTTAGCATATCATTACTGATAAAAAAAAACTTGTTATTTTCCTAAGCTACTAGGAAGCCAGAACTCCTTAGAACTATTGACTAGAAGACCATATCTATCGTTTGAGACCAAAAGCGAGCTTGGAACTCACTCTGGTGGCACAGCATATCATCACGGAAGTTAGCATATCATTATCGATAAAAAAAAAAAAAATTTTTCCTAAGCTACTAGGAAGCCAGAACTCCTTAGAACTATTGACTAGAACACCATATCTATCGTTTGAGACCAAAAGCGAGCTTAGAACTCACCCTGGTGGCACAGCATATCATCACGGAAGTTAGCATATCATTACTGATAAAAAAAAACTTGTTATTTTCCTAAGCTACTAGGAAGCCAGAACTCCTTAGAACTATTGACTAGAACACCATATCTATCGTTTGAGACCAAAAGCGAGCTTGGAACTCACCATGGTGGCACAGCATATCATCACGGAAGTTAGCATATCATTATCGATAAAAAAAAAAATTTTTTTTCCTAAGCTACTAGGAAGCCAGAACTCTTTAGAACTATTGACTAGAACACCATATCTATCGTTTGAGACCAAAAGCGAGCTTGGAACTCACCCTGGTGGCACAGCATATCATCACGGAAGTTAGCATATCATTACTGATAAAAAAAAAACTTGTTTTTTTCCTAAGCTACTAGGAAGCCAGAACTCCTTAGAACTATTGACTAGAACACCATATCTATCGTTTGAGACCAAAAGCGAGCTTGGAACTCACTCTGGTGGCACAGCATATCATCACGGAAGTTAGCATATCATTATTGATTAAAAAAATTTTTTTTTTTCCTAAACTGCTAGGAAGCCAGAACTCCTTAGAACTATTGCCTAGAACACCATATCTATCGTTTGAGACCAAAAGCGAGCTTGGAACTCACCCTGGTGGCACAGCATATCATCACGGAAGTTAGCATATCATTATGTCAAAAACAGAAATAAAAAAAAATCAAGGAAAATCGCCAGAACTATTTCTAAAAAGTATCAGAAACTATAGAACTATGCTGCATGCGAACCGTACTCAACTTATTTTTTGATATGCTGGGATTTTGACTTGGAAGTTAGCATATCATTATGTCAAAAATTTAAAATTAAAAATTTTAAGGAAAATCGCCAGAACTATTTCTAAAAAGTATGAGGAACTATAGAACTATCCTGCATGCGAAGAGAACTCGGTTTAATTTTTGATATGCTGGGATTTTTACTTGGAAGTTAGCATATCATTATGTCAAAAATTGAAAATTAAAAATTTCAAGGAAAATAGCCAGAACTATTTCTAAAAAGTATCAGGAACTATAGAACTATGCTGCATGCGAACAGAACTCCTATTTTTTTGTGATATGCTGGCACTTGATATGCTAACTTCACAGAGACACGAACCGCAGTAGGTATTAGACGCAAAGCTGATTCTCAGGAATTCCTAGCTACACATCAAGGTAAAAACGCGACCGCCCCTGTACGCAGATCTAAATATTTCAACATTAGAGGCAACGCAACTTGACGCGGTTTTATTTTTGCGTAAACAAACGCACCTCGAGCACGAGTTTTCATCAAGGATCGAGTGGTAACGTAATCGTATCGCCACGCTCACGGTGGGTGCTGTTCCACATGTCATATAAATTTTCTCGATGGCGATACGATAACGTTACTACTAGATTCCTGTAGCCCCAGCACGAGTTTTCGAATGCTGCGTTACGTTACGTTATCGTGCCGAAATGGAGAAACCTCATACAAACTTTTTGTTCTAAATACGCTCAGGACGGGCGCTGTTCCAAACGTCACACAAAGTTCTCGATAACGTTACTACTCGATTACGTTGAGCAGGATTCGAAAACTCGTGCTCGAGCTAGACCCTCTGGTGAAAACTCGTGCTCGAGCTAAGCATAAGTTGCATACAAAGAAGGTATAATCCATGGGCTGCGGTGTGCGCTGTCCGTCAACCGAAAAGCGTATCCTATTTTTGTCCACAGTTTAGAATTTGTTGGACATGAGCTATTTATTTTAATGTCCGTCGGTGCGTCCGGGCAGCCTAATGATTATTGCACCGCCTTAATTTATTTCAACAGGCCTTCCGAGTGGGTCGACGTCGACCTAAATCCAATAGCACCATCCCCTTTGCTCTCGTAGAGAATAAAGAAGATATGTTAGGTATCGATCGAGCTTTAGTGGAGCGCTACTAAAAATAGCTCGTTTAGAAACCTCAATACTTTAAGGGCACAGGTTGTTTCGAAACGCTGAACTTTACAAATTTAACCTGCTCTGGAAACTGGAGTTATTATCAGGCTGCTTTTAATGTTTAGTCGAATAATGGTGAAACTATCAGCGTTTGCGGAACCGGGCGGCTAATTTAGATATGGTGCGGAGCGGCGCGCGCGCAGTGTCGGCGTGGTGACGTCACTCACGGTCTATCCCGATCTAAATTATATGGTGTGCTTTATGCGATATTGATCACGGGCCGAACTGATTTATAAGCGAAACTTTCATTTGGAGCCATAAAGCAGTTTGCGATTATTTATAATCTCGGTAGAAGAGTTCAGGGCTCGGTTAATAAACTCGTACATGCTTCGATTGCCTACACCCTTTGACTTTTTGTAAGGAACTTCTAACTATAAAGCCTTAAAAACTAAACCTTTTTCGTCGTATAGTACAGGATAGATTTGGGTACGTTTAATGCTAATGCTAAGCTATGCATACGAAGCGAACAATACATTTTTATTTTATTTCATTAAGTACTTTACTTGATATACCTACTACAAAAAGCGCGCATCTAATTAGAGTTCCGAACCAAAATAGTAAAAAACAACCCATAAGTATCAGACGGACGTGCGAGGACAATAAAGAAATATAAATGGCGCTCTCTGTCTGTCCTGTAGCATTGAACGGACTGTATGTAAAATAGCACCAATATTTGGTAGCTCGGAACTCTCGGTGCGCGAGTCCGACTTGGTCTTGACCTTTTTACAATTAGTTACATTACATGACGGGCGGTTAGTAATTTTTTCAAGAATTAAATGAAATCATGGCATTCCGTGATTAATGTGTTTATGATTAAATTGGCATAAAGTACATATTTAATGCAATGCATTGAACGATATCAACATCTCGTGTTTGGATACAATTTTCATTAAATTTAAGTGCGCTCGGTGCGGTAATAAGAGCATAATAACGTTATGTGTGTTAGGTGTAATTATTAGAATTAGTGCTTCAACTGAGAGGCAGTGTCCTTCATAGTTCCGCCGAGACAATAAGGGTCAGACGCGCCTTGACCACTGCCTTAGATTTTATCACAACAAACAAAAGATGTTGTCATGCATAGGTTAATTAGTTTAATTATAATACATGACGTTTGTAATGATTCACAGGTATGGCGAGGTAGTGTGGTTGAGAGACAGTGAGTGGACGGGGGAAGGCATAAGCGCGCTGATTGCTGATCAATCGAAAATAAGACGAAGACGATATACCATTGGTAGTATAGGGCTTGTCGACTTATGAAACACTCACAGCCGTTCCCAATATTCAATCTAGATATCTTGTTTTGATCTGACGATAAAAGTATAAAATATATCTATCTTAAATTTTGCTATATTAATAAAATTACTGTTGGTAAGTAATACAATCTCTGCATGGGCCACGGTACCACAGATAGCATTTTGTTGGATTGTATAGTGAAATAAAACGGATCACTCAGGTATACAAGTCGAGTTTAGCCCGAAATGTTTCGGACTAATTCGTAGTATTTCCTCTGGGAGCGTACGACCCAGCGGCAGCGAGACGCACACTGCGCGCCGCGACTCTGCTCGCGCGACTTCTATCACTATGATTGAGTCTCACGGTAGTTTCATGTTAATATTTATTAAATTCGTCAGTAAATCAAAATAAGAAATACATTGAATATTAGGAAGTACCTAATTAGCCGGTAAGATGGTTGGTCTCAATCTAGGATTAAAAAGCCGCCATGTGAATTTGTGCAATTGAAAACAATTAAGTACTCACGAAAATGGCACGCACAATTACACGATTAGCATCTAAGTAAGAATTCAAGTCGTCATTTGTCAGCGCGTAACTGAGACCTAGAAAGCGAAAGCTGAGCTGTGAGAACACATTAATTAGAAAAAAAAAAAACAATGACAAACTGTGGCAAATTAATGGTGTGCGTCGCAGAATGGGGGATGGCGTAATTTTTGCATAACCGAAATAGAAAAGGCTGCGCGAGAGCCGGAAATGTCATGAATGGAGACATCAAGATTGTAAAGACGTTTGTATTTGCAGCTGAAATAGTGAAATTGAACTGTCAATTTTAGTACAGCATACTTTTTAATATTATTTTTATATTATTATACTGTTATATATATAATATTTCCACTAAACCATAACATTTTGTCAGCGTTAGTAAACGTGGTTCTGTTATGACTAAGAGACTAATTACTGTTAGCATTATTGTCGAAGTGTGACGATTAATATGATGCTTCATGCTTCAGTGAGTATTTAAAAAGTATAATTGATATTATAACATTAAAAAAACTGGGGAAAAAATACAAAAAGATATTCCATTTGAGATCACTGCTTTATTATTTGGAAAAAATCAGCCAACGGGCCTGAACTAACTAGTCTGTCCGTTGTGTTTAATTTCAACGTCTAAATCTAAATCGTACAGACATCTCTTTTCTGGTGCGTGGTCGCATCTCTAGCCGACGCGACAGCGTGCGAATAGGAGCGCTTGCGCAACCGTATTGTGCCCTGCAATGCTTACCCTCCGAATCGGAGCCTTTATTGCCACTGTCTCGGCGTCTAACTGATAAATTGGTGTGATAGAGGACTGCTCGTAATTTATAAATAATATGACGCGATGAAAACTTTCTGATAGAGCTGCAGTCTTTAGGTCATTGACATGCAGACAGAATTCAATTATCTTGTTTGCTTTAAAGCTACAGATAGTGATTTATTTTTATAGTAGCATGCGAGTAAATGATTGATATAAAACTAATTAATTTTAGTCGCAGTACTTAATAGTAACACAATCAGCTGGTCAACGAACGATTATAAATATGTAAACGCACAGAGAGAGCTGAATTTATTTCTAGGAAACGAAACGAAAAAAAGTCAGTTTAGTGTTTTCTACAGTAAAGGAAAATAATAACTCCGTTAACTCGCAAATTATACTGCAGAACAAGCATATCCACCATCAATGAATCTTGTCTTATTGTATGTCAATAAACGGAGTCTTTACGGAGCCTCCTCGGCTCGCAGTTAGCAACCGCAGAACGCATTCAGTGCCGGCAACGCATTTACGCGTTTTCATAACTTTCACCCGGTATCACACTGTAAAATTTAGCAAGAATTTGAACAAGTCAGCAGCGAATGACTCAGTCTGTCTTCAGCTTTAACCAATTGAAACTTACAGGCTGAAAACAACGCCAAAGGTCTTGGATATGACTCCCATGGTCTTCTTCCAGCCCTTGATGAACTGGCGCCGGCGGGCGCCCCGGGGCGCCGCGCGGCAGTCCAGCTCCGCGTACCGGTTAATCTTGGAGCCTGGCGCTCGCTAGCCTCATCACAATCACTTCACTGGATACTCCACTCGGTTTATTTGAACAAGTCTTATGTTATTATCATCAGTTTTTGTGTGTATACTTGTTTGGTATTATTCATTAAAGTTCGGGTGCTCGTGGTCGCGCGCGGAGCGGTGTGGAGGCGTGCGGTCGGCAGCGGAGTTCGTTCGACACTGAGCGTTGGACGCGGAGAGCGCGGTCGCATCGTAGCGGGGAAGCTACGCGGCTACGATTAGAGCTTTCACGTGAAGAGCTTTACGTTTCAGCGGGTGACACTGAAAGGTTGGGTCGCCGTGCTTTTTCAGTTTATAACTGATTGCATTGTTTTTTCGTTTGCAAGCTGGTTTTGTAAAAAAATGCGACTAACTTTCCAATTGAGGAAATTCGATTTTGATCAATTGGTAATGGTAAACGAACTCTTTAATCATTGGGTGCGTTAACATTAAATTATCATTGTGATTTGATTCCACACGAGAAATTTACAAGCAAATCCGCCTCAGCTATTACATTAGTCACACAATTTTAAACAAACGCATTCCGATGCTCTCGGTAATTTTTGCGCTTTCAAATGTCATTCTTTCACTCGGCTAAAGCCTTGCTCCTTGCGGCTCGCGTTTCGTTCGCAATTGTGTTTCCGTAGGATAAGTTGCCGGCCACGGGCGTGTGCGCACGCGACCATTACGATGCGACCAATTTGCCCGGTCGCTGGTCGCCGGTGGCTCGGGGGTTAGGTTCGCGTGAGGGTGTCAACGCACCTGATTTACCGTGCTAGCGTATTGGTTTTAATGCCAGACACATCCTGTGTAGGATATACTCATGAGCTAACTAGCTTTGACTCGAAGAGCATCCCTTACTTACTGCTAAGATTTAAATTACTGTTATCAGCTCCTTCGCCCGCGTAGAATTCAGTCATTACTTTTCGGCATTGCGGCGGCAACCATGCCATTCATCCCGATAAAATATAGCAACGTCGCGTCCGAAACGTCGAGGTATTGAAATTTAAATAATTATATTTTTTACGCGATTATGTCCTGAGTATCATGATAAAATATAGCCATTTTTAACCTAGGTTACAAGCTATCATATCTTCATACCAAATGTTATCCAAATCTGTGCAGTTGTTTTTGTGCCATTTAGCAAAGATCTAAACATCCTTTTTTCCCGTTTATAACATTAAATAGGATAACGAGAAATAGCAAATAGCATATCTAAGCATCATTTAGTTCTTGTTAAAGCTAGCAATTTCTAACAGCTCTAAGTATCTATACAGTGAAACTGTTTGGTTTATCATATCTAACTGTTAAATTGTTTAGTTTCACTGTATAGATACTTAGAGCTGTTAGAAATTGCTAGCTTTAACAAGAACTAAATGCTGCTTAGATATGCTATAGTAGTTACTTAGTTAAACAAATTAGACACAGAGATAAAACACAGTAAGAGTAGCGAGACAGTTAAATTAGAACTAATAGGGTCATGTACAAGATAAGAATTTGGCTTAGCTTGATCTCTCAAGATTCCGAAAGTTAGAGAACAAATTAAATTGGTTCAAACCATAATGAACTATAGAGATAAGTAGTTACCGGATATCCATATCGCAACTTATAATATAATATAAAGCAGAAGGTCGTGGGTTCGAACCCCGGTTCAGACCTCAGAGTTTTTTAGAAAATTATTTTTTTTAATTTAGAAAATAATTTTTAGAAAATTATGTGCGAAATCACATAGTAATTTATTTACACTCCAGCGAAGCAATTAAATGGTGTGCGTTAAGTTCCCAATCCCGTGTTGGGAGTATAGCCCAAGCCCTCTCAAACTGATAGGAGACCTATGCCCAGCAGTGGGACGTAAATAGGCTTATAACGATGATGATTATAAGCACGAAAGTCTATGAGGATGGATGTACCTGTGGATGATTGTTAGGTACTCTTTCACGCCAATACTTTAGAATCCGACGACCGGATAGCCTAGTGTTTAGATATCCTGACTATGAAGCTTGAGGTCCCGGGTTCGATCGCCGTTCGGGGCAAATGTTTTTATGATGAATACGAATGTTTGCTCTCGGGTCTTGGATATTTATATAAATATGTATTTATCTATATAAGTATGTTTGTCCGTTGTCTAGTACCCATAGTACAGGCTTTCCCTAGTTCGGGACTAGCTCAACTGTTGTCAATTGTCTCATGATATTTATTTTATATCAAATAGGACTACTTTTTATTCCGGAAAACAGCTAGTTCCCGCGGAACGATGATAAACGATTTCCACGGAAAGTCGCGGGTAACAGCTAGTCAATCATAATTTTGGCCTGTCGACCCACGCCCAATAAAGTCCAAGGCGACAAGAGACAGACATATGTGAGGGTAAGTTATTCAACGTGTCCAACTTTAGTCCGACCCTTAAGCAAACCCACAAAATGACGTCTAACAAAGGGTAAATGTAGTTTTATTTACAGTACGTGTAATTACGCCCCCACCGTGTCCGATGACGTAACTACCAACACCCACTCACTGCTAAATTTAGCGAATGCATAAATGAAAAGTTCAGTTGCGTGCAGCCTAGTTGATGTCACTTTGATCTCATAGGATGACTCACAATCGTTTTCCAATTGCATCTCGTTCCTATATGGTTATTTAGTAAATTGTGTTGCGGTAAAAACAGCGGGCGGCTGGCTGATGACGATGACGGAACTAGGAGTGGAGGGTAATAATAATATATTAATATGATTCCAGATAATTACTAGAATAGAATGATTGGACATTTAAAACGACACGACGGCTTCTCTGAGACCGTTTTAGAAGGAAATAACGAAGGGAAGAGAGGAAAAGATCAACCTAGACGTAGCTACAAGAGCTACATTGTACGATTGTACGCACGTGTAACCCCTGAGGGATTGCAGGTTTTGACCATCAGGTGACCCACTTGATCGTTTAGCTTCCTTGTCGTAAATAAAAAAAAAGTTTTAACATGATACCTTCTACCGAGAGACACAATGATAGTGGCGTGCGCTCCCAGAGGAAGAACTAACTACGAATTAGTGCGAAACATGTCCGAATAAACTCTAGGTACTTATATACGCGATCCGTTTATTTCACAATAATAAACTTTATTACTTTTAAGTACAGAATAAACCAACGCCTAAAAGGAACTAGGTTAAATAGATCACAATTAAGTCCAATAAAGGTTTGATTACGAAGCATCCTTTGAGTTTTTATCTGAAGAGCTATGAATTAAAAATCCTTGGCATCTGCGCGAACAGGTGTCTGTACACGCGAACCGCGAATTATAAGCACGCAGCTCCCACCACGGCGCCATGGTATATATAGGTGTGCATTTTAGTTAAATTACTATAAAACAGATCCTTGACCCACTGTGAGGGCGTAAAATAAACCTAAACGGGTTCGGATAACGACGTTCGAGACGGCCTAGCAGGTCGTTAACATCACGTCAAACGGTTTTAATGAAGGAACGCTTGCTTTTAGCTCTAGGTACTTTTGTTCCGCCCCGTTTCCCGTGTTATCTGTAATATTTTATACGCACTCCGAAGGTACGATTGCGTCACCCGCGTTGTTACGCCACTTCCCTACCTTTTCCACGCTTTCGACCGATCTGCTTGGGCCCTTTATTTTTGCATTATGCAAATGCAATCGCGTTTACCCGTTTAACACGATTTGTCCTAGCCATTGTATTATGTTAGCATTTTATATTCATCAGTGATAGTAATGGTGGGAAGCATGCAAATTTATACCCATTACGGTGCTTTTAAAGTTAAACATTGCCCATTGGGCGTTCTGATGTCATGCGTCGAGTCAATAATGGCACGATACGATACTCCTTTATAAAAATATTATACGATACAAGTAGGCATATTGCCGAGCACCGGCAGGGCACGTGCACGGAGCTGGCTGACCTAAATCCGCGGGCACAGAGGCATCGCATCCCATTCACGGGGGAGCACGTATTCTAAAGATGTTCACCTTCTCAAAGCCATTTGCATGGAGGCAGATAGATGGCTTGTGGATAAAAGACAATGCGCTGTCACAAGCAACGTTTAGTGGGTCGACGACACACGAGTTTTCAATAACTCAGTATTTTTAGACTTGATCGATAGAGTTCATTAGGCTTAGTTACAAAATTTTCGGCTGTCGACAGTTGGGTTTTTAGTAAGTTGTAAATAATTAAGCAGAGTTCAGAGTCATTACGTCGGTATTGTCAATTTTTTACATTTTTGCCATAAAAAAAATTGTAGAGCGTACATTATAAGTTAAAGCAACTTGGTGTTACTGAAAAGACTAGCTAAATGTCTCATTCGAGTGCGATCTGTATCCAAGGTGACTGATTTTAAATCGCATAAAAGCAATTTTCAAACTCCAAGTTCATTTCCTACTAAACGGTCGTCATACGCCAGAATAAAACAATTCACCACACGTCGTGGAACTAATTAACCGAACCATTGTCCAATTCGGCGAGCATTTTCAAAACTAGACACTTTCAATTAGCATTAGAATAAATATAAATATTATCAATTTACAAGAGCGTTGCCGGACGGCGGAAATGTGCGGTCGACAAGGCATTTCGATTTACACTTCTGTGAAGTAGTTATCTCGTATTTTTTTCCCTAATGTAGTGATTACCGTTTGTTTATAGAACAAACCAGGTCAATCAGTTTCAATTATGTTTCTTATGATGGTGAGATTTTGGTCCTTAAATAGCTTTAGTTTGTACACATGGAAACCGTAAGTACGGAACTGTCAAACTCATCTGGCTTGGCTTTGTACACTGCTTAAAACAAGATTGTCAGGTCGTGTCAGTGATCTATACTTTAAATCTTGTCACCCTAAAAGCATAGATTGTTTGCCCTACTTTTCAGCCGTCATTACTACTGCAACAGATTATTTCCCCAATTATTGTGTCAGAATAACCTAATCCTATAAAGATAGGCACTAATTAAAGTTTCGCTACCGCAACCGTAGCAAAAGGTACTCCGCTCCATTATAAAAATTACGAAATATGAATCGGTGTTGTACATTTTTAACAAGTGACAAAGTAATATGTTTTAAAACCTTCATACGCTGTTTGGAACAACAGCTGTCACCTTGTATAGCTTGTTTGAACAAAATAATGTAACGAATAAGTGGCGGCGAGTGAATCAAGACTGCGTTACGCACGGATGGTTCGGCCTGCTCGCTCGGTACGACACGGACACGACACGTACACGACCCGCAGGGCAATAGTGTAGCTATCTTGACACTCGTTATCGGATTGGAATAACAGTTATTGTATGACTGTGACAGCTAGCTGTTTCCGATACCAATTGTCATCAGCCCAAACAAAAACTGTCAAAATGAACACGATGGCGATTGCGAGCGAGTTTGACAGTAAGCCTGCGGTATTTTATTAGAAACGTAGTAAATCTTCCCTAGCACTTATCATAGACATAAATCATAAATCAAAATAATCAAATAAGTCTGTGAAAACCTCTAGAATGCTAGGGCCTTAGATCTACAAGTGCTTTGGTTTGATGCATTCATGCTGTGCAGTTGGAACGAAGAGTTCAGTAAGAGTCAAAGTGGTGTATTCATCATCATCATCATCAGCCTACAGCAGTCCACTGCTGGACATAGGCCTCTTCCATGGCGCGCCACAACACTGTCTTCGGCCCCTCGCATCCATCCGCCGCCAGCAACCCTCTTAAGGTCGTCCGTTCATCGTGCCCCAGGACGCCACACACACGTTTCCCCGTCCGTGTTCTCTACTCGAGGACTCGTTTGCTCCACCGTTCATCGTTTCTACGACATACGTGGCCAGCCCAATGCCATTTCAATGAACTAATTCTTTGAGCATGAGCATGTCGGTAGAGGTGTATTCGTAAAGTGTAAATTGCACTTTAGGCCTGTGGCTGTGGCCGACAGCGATCGAAAAAGGGATATTAAATATTCATCAAGGTATCGGGGGTTAAACTAAGTATAAATTGCTTTTATTTGTAAAGCTCTTGTTACAGTATCTAGCTAAAAGGCAACTATAAAATCATCTGGTATTAATGTTTTTTTTTTGTCACAAAATCTAATTCCAAAAAACCGGCTAAGTACGAGTTGGACTCGCGCACCGATGGTTTCGTATCTGACGTTTTTCCTTGACTCGCGGTGGGACGCCTTGATTCATGCCAAATTTCATGATTCTAGGTTAGGTTTTGATTTTCCTTTTGAGGCACGAAATCGTCAAATAATAAGTACTTTCTGTAAAATGTTACTTGTCATTCCTTAATAATTAGCTAACCCAATTGTTTTGATAATTCGTGATAACGATAAATGATAAATTTATATACAATCCATCAAAAGATATCGATCAATAATGCAAAAGTATTACACAGTCTTGTCCGGGCTAGTCCTAATTTTGGAGTAAGAATGGGGCTATAGCATGTACGTTTCACAATGAAACCACGCGAATATTTTGCCGCTTTCCAAAGGAGTTTGTTCCTTCGAACTGTATCCTTAAATTTAAACCACATTTGTAATAATTATGTGAGTCTCTCAAAGAAGCCGGGCAAGGCTATATGATTCACTCTTGAGAATTAATAAATCCAACACTATTAAAAGCCAGACTTTTAGACCGTTGTATCATCTCCTATTTCTATTTCAGTGTCATAATAATGTTACATGACCATGGTCAAAATTTCGTGAATCAGGTCACTATTTGTGGTCTGTTAATTTTGATGAGATACCATGTCGAGACGTTGATAACCTAATCAACTTAAAATTAAAAACAGAAAACCTGACTGCAATTCTGGGAAACAATATCCCTATGTCACTCCCACAATTGAGACGAATCCAATGACACCTCATATGTTGAAACCCGCCAAACTGTTTAGGCTGTAGAGCGTGCCAAAGAATTAGACATACATACATACACACGCTCGAAAAACATAACTCTCTTTGGGCAGTCAGGTAATGAGCACTGGAGCAGGGACAAGAGAATGCTTCGACATTGTTGTAGTAGACAGCCACTGCACTTCAACCTATTACACATTCTATATGTAGAGTCTGTTTACGAATGAACTAAAAGCAATAATTATAAAACATTAAGGACAAGCCACGCTCCTGTTCAGCGCTGAAAAAATTCGGCCCTCACTCATTAGCTGTCATTAGAGTGGTATAATGTCAAACATCAAGGAATACTATGTCACCGAAACACCCATAATTGCTCGGCCGCGCGCGGTGTAGCGGTGGCGTATCTGTCTATTTTTGTATATCAATGACCAAAAGCATTGATTTGCTCACCCGTGACCACACGCGCATTACAGCCACATCTGCGACAAACTTATGTTTGCATACACATACACACTATCACTGTCACACAGACCCAACTATCACCACCACCACTACACTATACGCTGACGCGTTTCAAACTCTCTACTAATGTTTAATAACAATAACCATACTTATTGACATTATCATCGAATAATTGATAGCACGGCGGTGGTTACGGAGCTTTGAGAATGAGCTCGAAGACACGGATTACTATTTAAGATGATCGATATTAATGGAGCAACTATACTACCACCAGCAATAAATAACTTAATTAATTCCCCATAATTTTATTATCAGCGACTCGGCTAATACATCTCTTACTGTCGAGGTTTTATTAGTCCCGGGTGCGGACTAATAAAATAGGGTAGCGATACTATCTCCGCGTTATACTTTTGACATCTTATCGCTGTATCTCAGTTTTGTATATTTTTAGCTGGACAGTAAAACCACGTTCAGAGTGTACGAGGTGTTGCCTGGTTGGGTTTTGCTCTAGCCGCCCTTACTTAAGCGGTTATCTGCACGAGACAATTATTTATGCCTAGCTTAAGCCCCGCGGCTTTGCTCCCATTAAAATAATAATTTGTGACTCTATGAGCTGTAGACCTTGCGAGCTCGTTTTATATAAAATTATCGAACCTGCTCACAATATTTCACGAGAATCAATTTATAAATGCAACCTGTAGGGGAGAACAGCCGGACAGACGGCGGACAGACGCCGGACATACGAAAGCATTTTTATCAGTGCTGAAAACGGAGACGCTTCGCTCACTCGGTCAACAAATAGGCTCTGTTGCATTCCGTGTCGCTTTAATGCACTGTTTGCCAAAGTGACACCCAGACCATGACTATTGATTACCTAGACCTACCTACATTTGCTTTCTTAACATCTTCAAGAGCATAGTTTTATTTCGATTCAGTAGAGTCCGCGTGTCCGTTAAGGCAGCAGGCCTTGTCTCATTCCTGTCGTGCGGTCACCCATCCCCTGCTCAACCTGACAGGGACGCCGCGCACGCGCCGCTCCTGCGCGCGCCATCTTGTTTTTTTGCCAGTTAAACTGAACACTTAGTTAGTCTTGCACCTTCTGGCTTTGGAACTACTCCACAGTTAAATCCAAAAGTTTTTTTAGTCTTTACACTATTGTAAAACTGAAATGTATGAACGCCGGGCTGCGGAATTAAAATCAAAATTTAATTTAGTAAGTAGGCAGTTGAATGCTCTTTTACATAATTTTTTAGAGTCTGCCAACCACAGATATGGAGTACCAGCGATTTTGTAAAGACCATGATTGCCAAGAATAATGCGCTGCAAGAAACTTAGCACAAAGTAATTTTTCTAAGCGGACATGTGGTAGGTTACTTGGTATGGTACGACTACAAGTATTCGATAGATTGAATACGTGATACACATAATATAACTATCAATCAAAGGATTAGGTACAATAGTCTATTGTCTCTACAAGAATGATCGATAGCAGAATACTAAATACATCGGGTTTCATAGAAATCGTCGAGATAAAAACAAAACGAATCGACGCGTAACAAAGTTTATCTACACACATATCATAAGTCCTCTATAATAAATAAATAAATATCATGGGACAAGTGACACCAATTGACCTAGTCCCAAATTAAGCAGAGCTTGTGTTATGGGTACTAGACAACGGATAAACATACTTATATAGATAAATACATAGTGGGGTATCTGAAAATAGATCGAGGTTATGTGGTGTTTGTAATGTTTTTAAAAATTTAACATGAACAATTTTTTTGCTGTTGGGTTTCTTCACATCTTCCAGTTCATAGCATACAGATCCAACTTTTTTGATAATTTTATATGGTCCTTTAAATCATGGTGTCAGTTTTGTGTCTGTGGGTTTATACCATTCATATAAAACATAACTGCCTTCTTTGAAATCATGTTGAAGTCTTCTCAAATCAAAGTTTCTCTTGTTGATTAACTGTACATTTTCTATGTTAGATAAATGTAGTTTTTCTTGCTTCTGTCAATATGTGTAGTTGATGGCATCTGTCATTATTGTTTTCAAATATAGTTCCGAAATGTATTTCACTGGGAGGAATTCTGGGATGGTAACCAAACATTAGGTAGAATGGTGAATGACCTGTGGTTTTCTGGCTGGATGTGTTAATAGCTAAAATAGCTTTCGGTAATAATTTATCCCAATCTGTTGTGTGGCTAATTGCGAACTTCGTTAATGTTGATATAATAATGGCATTTGCCCTCTCCACAAGGCCATTACTCTGAGGCGTAAAGGGGGTGGTGGTATATGTTCGATACCATACTTTGCAAAACATTTCTGTGTTAAGTGGCTTGTGAAACAAGGAGCACTGTCTGATATGTACGTAAGAGGTGGTCCATAGACATATATTATCTCATTTTCTAATGTGTCTACTACACTTTGAGCTGTCAATGTACATGTGGGTTTTGCAAATATGTACCTGGTGGCGTGGTCTATGTGTACAAATATGCAAGTGTTACCTGAATCTGTCAGTGGTAATGCCACTAAATGGTCAGACGAAATTACTTGCATAGGTGTGTTGGGTATAGGTCGTTGGCCCATTTCTTCATACGCCAACTTGGTGCGTCTGTTGATTCTCGCGCAGGTGATGCATGCTGACGTGTATGCTTTGACATCTCGTCGTAGTGTTCTCCACCAATACTTGCTCCTTATTTTGCTGATAGTGGTGCTACAGTCCATGTGACCACTGTCGTCATGTGCTATTTTAATAATTGAAGCCCTGAGACTCTGTGGAACAACATTTTTTTGTTTATTAGTCAATTCTTCGTTATTTATGTGCAGTAAAATGCCCTCTGACAATTTATACTTTTCATTTATTTGTTTTAAATGTTGTGAAGTTGCTTCTTTTGCCAATTTTGCCTTTATCTGTAGAATGAATGGGTCTCTGTCTTGTGCTAATTTTAATCTTTCAGTGTTTGTGCTCACAACCATTAAACAAACTTCATTCAATGGGTAACGGGATAGATGGTCTGCAATTACATTTTCTTTGCCTGGTCTGTGTATCGGTTTGAAATTGAATGTGGCCAAATCTATAACATATCTGGCAAATTTTCTATTAAGTTTCGCTTTATTGATTATGTACGCAGTTGAATAGCTGTCAGTTACTAATGTGAATTCTGTGCCAAGTAAATAAATGCGAAATTTATTCACAACTGCCCAATACGCAAAGGTGACTTCGACCTCATTAATGTGGTCCTCGTTTCTGCATCTTCGAGACATCTGCTCGCGTACTCCATGACCTTTTTTCTCCTTCTTGAACTTGTAATAAACAAGCGCCCATGCCCTGGTAGCTGCTATCAGTCTCCACAATGGTTTCTGCATTTTGTTGAAAGTTTGCTAGTACTGGAGCGGTAGTGACAAGTTTCTTCAGTGATTCAAAAGCTGTTTGTTGTTCATCTGTAAGAGAAATTGGTTTATTTTTCACATTTTCTTGAATTTTGCCATCTTTTTGTGATTTATCTTTTTTCAGCAGGTTCTGTAAAGCCTGAGCCACCGTGGCATAATTTTGTATTAATTTCTGGAATCTGAACCCAAGGAATGAACGAAGTTCCGTTAACGTTGACAATGTTTGATATTGATCTACTGCAGAGGTACGATTGGGATCAGGTCTCTCTTGCTTGTGTCCTACTATTTTTCCAAACAGTGGTATCTCAGTGTCAATAAATATGCCTAAAACTGAACCAGTATGCCTATGCTCTTTATAAACTTGCAAAGCAAGCCAGTCCTGATGCTGTAATAACTGCATACCATGGATTTGTAGCGTCGACTTTGCGATACGGCATAATTTTCTGGGGTAATTCTTTAAATAAGGAAGCTGTTTTCAAAGCCCAAAAAAGATGTATCAGAGCAATGCGTGGCCTTCAACAAACCAATAGTTGCGTATCGGATTTTAGGGGTATGAACATCTTAACAATGCCTTCTATTTACATTTTAGAAATTATAATTTCAAAAAAATAATTATAATAGCAAACGTTTGGAGCAAAGATGTAGGGAGGATTTATACACAGCTATTGCAAAAACCGCTTTGATGCGCAAAAATGTATGTTCACTAGCGATAAGAATCTTTAACAAATTCCCTGTAGAATTCAAATTGTTACCAACATTATTTCTGAGGCGTAAGTTATTAACTCTGCTTACGAACATGTGTTATTATTCTATTGTAGATTATTTAAATGATGACTTGAATTGTTTATAACTAATTGTCGTTGATTAATTTTATTATTGCTTAAATTATTATTTATTTGTTTTATGTTTGTAATTTTATATTGTTATTATTTCATTGTTAATTTAATTATCCTAATCTGAAATTATATTTTAAAATTCGACATTTTGTAATTATAATATACAGTGCTTCCTAAATCATATACCTAAGTAATGCTCAAGGTAGAATAAGTAGTTTATATTTCAACACAATGTTTTTGTACGCCAATGGGCAAAACATAGTGCAACGCTTAAAAATTTACCTAACATCTCTGTATTTTATGCAGCCATCACCTATGTTTTACAAATAAAACACTTATGACTTATGACTTATGACTTACGCATTTCTCCTTATTGAGTTTTAAATTCTTTTGTCTTGTCAAATCAAATACCTTTTTAAGCGTGTGGATATGGTCTTCTATGTTGTTTGCGCCTCCTGTGATGTCATCAAAATAAGCTCTGACTCCATTATCATATAAACTTCCATATGTTGATTTAATTACTTTGGTCATGATTGATGGGCCTCCGATCAAGCCAAACATGACACGCATAAACTCGACATGATAATCCTGTGTCACAACGGCTGTTTTGAAGATGTCTTGCTCTCTAATGCATATATTATGATAAGCATGATATACATCTAATTTGAATTTATACACAAACTGCGATACTGTCGTAATAATATCATCCATGCGCTCAATGGGTTGTACGTCCAAGATTGTGATTGGATTGATCGTCCTAGAGTAATCAACAACTGGTCTGTATGGTGTTGTTCCATGAAACGGCTGTTGTACGACGAACATCGGTGCAGCATATGTGGTGACGTCGACAATCTGCATATCTTCTGCTCCATCCATTTTTCTATAATTTGTTTCAGAAATAAGCGTTCCGGCTCAGGCAATCTATAAGGCTTGCAGCTAACAGGCTTTTCTTTTATTAAATTAATTTCGAGCTCAAAGTCGGTAAACTTTCCTATGTCATTATCGTCATGTTTAAAAATATCTTCATATTGTGAAACCAAATCAAAAACTTTTTCTTTATCAGCAAGTGAAATCTCTTTTACAGGAACATTCGTGTTCATGCAGCAGGCAATAGATGCACATTCATTTTGACTAACCGGAAAGCATTCTGTGTGAGTAGGCGTTATTATTATTAGGCGTCTTACCATCTGGTTCGTGAATAACACGGGCATATACAGCAAATTGCCAATCTTTTCCTTTAATCATCGGCACAGGCAGGTTATCACAGACAGCTATTTTAGGCATTACATAATAAATTTTTCCTATTTCGACCCTCGCAGACAGCCATCCAATAGGTGTTAGTATAAATAACTTAATTAATACACACACGCACACATGTACAGCTGCTACTCGATAGTCTCCTTTGTCCCATGGGTAGATCTGTGAATCTTGTGGTACAGCGTTCTTGTCAATTAATGTAATGACAGAACCGTAATCTGGAAGCGCATTCAATGTTAATGACCCAATAATTTATTGAATCAGGCGTTACTTTGCGGAGGTCTATATTTATGAACTAAAAAACAATTACTTTGCTCACCTGCGACCACTAATGACAAATAGTTATATCTGTGCGGCAAATGTATGTTTCCATGCAACACCTCCGCCTCCACTGCTACACGAATCAACACATGCCACACAGACCCAACTATCACCACCACCACTATACTAAACGCTGACGCGTTTCGGCACTCTCCACGAGGCCATTTACGAAGCACAACAACAACCGCTCAACATGCCACTACTTCCACTACTGACATATGTAAACCATGTACTCAACTTAGTTAATGACAAAACCAACGTACCCACTAATATTTTATGAATTCCAAACTACCCTTTTATGTAAGTCCTAAACTACCCTTTCTTTAAAAAATGAATTCCAAACTACCCTTTTTATTTTATTTTTAATTTACGCCGTTTACCCGTTATTTTTAACCGAGTACGGTAAAAAGAGAAGTCATGTTCTCATTATTACTATGACACATTATTAAAATTAGAACCAAGTCGTAACAAAGGCAAATAAAATAAAAAGGGTAGTTTGGAATTCATTTAAAAAAAAGGGTAGTTTAGGACTTACATAAAAGGGTAGGGTAGGGTAGGGTTGTGATTGTATGTTGAATTTCATTCTATGAATGTTTCATAAAAATAAAACAAAAATAATCAATAAATCGATTATTTTCATTGATTCAGAAAATAGCTCCATCTCTTGCCACTAATGCGTAACTGTAGAAGTTCCGTAGTGGGTGAGCTGCTTGATTAAGCTACTCATAGATGGCGCTGAGGAGAGATCTTCCAAATAAAATATGACACAAGGCATTGAAAAATTCGTTAGGTACACCAACGTTAAGTATAGCTTAATTGGTGGAGCGTGGTACGGATTACCGAGGTTGCTGGTTCAAGTCCAGCTGCTTAACGAATTTTTCTTTGCATTGTCATTGTATGTTGAATTTCATTCTATGAATGTTTCATAAAAATAAAACAAAAATAATCAATAAATCGATTATTTTCATTGATAAAAGGGTAGTTTGGAATTTATAAAATATTAGTGGGTACGTTGGTTTTGTCATTAACTACGTCCGTCCGTACGTCACTCGTGTGATCCTATTATGAAACTCAGCTTCGCCACGCTTCATAAAAACACACCCATGTTTTAAGGACCCTCATTATGTAGCAGTTGCATAAACTACTATTCATGGAACACGTTTTCTTTTATTTTCAAAACACAAGACACATAAATCGAAATAACGATACACATAAAATGAATCCTCTCGAACATTAGATGCTTAATGTTTGCCATGTAGGGAGTAAGAACTTTATTACTGGAGCCTAACTGTAAGGGGAATTAATGGAATTGTGACTAAGTGAGCCTTAAAAAGGATGCACAGTTGGTTGGGTCGCTTTAGCCACTCTATCAAGTAAGCTGCGTCATGTAGGGCATGTTATGTCAGTAATTAGTCATTGTGTTTATGGGGTGGGTCAACTGGGAACCAATGACCCGTACTTTCGGTTGAATGAAGTCACAATGGCTGTTAATTAGTGTTGTCAATCAAACTTGACTCTACAAACTGCGGTCGTCCTGTTGACTTCAGTGATGCTGAGTACCTATCCTGTTTTGTTGACAACATAAGCTATGACAAGTATAATTAATCAATAATTAAATTAATTGATTTAATGAGGCGTTACTTTGGCAAGGTCCATATTTATGGACTTAAACAGTTAATTTGCTTACCCGCGATCACACATGTAAGCCAACTACGTCATTCATACAATATCACCTCCACTGTCACACGAATCAACACGTCACATAACTATCACCACAGCCATTACACTATATTGCGTCGCGTTTCGAACTCTCTACGAGCTCATTCTCAAATACCAAAACCACCATTTATTGTACCACTATTTATATTCTACCAGTTATTGAAAACTTACATTACAATATACGGATGGACAGTACTGCCGTTAAAACTATTATTTTTTAAAATACGAGGTGTTACGTGGATGACATCATTAACATTAAGACGAATTCAAACAAACAGGATTAATATTTTTTATCCCGCTTTGAGGATAAAATAAAGGAAAAATTATCTTCTATTCATCTTCTACTCTCCCTCATCGCCGTCTCCCCAAGAAGCTCTTCAAGGAAAGACCCAAAATCTTTACTGAATTTGTCATTTGAAAATATAGTCCTACTCAACGGTAAAGCCGGTTGTCCAAGTACCTTCGGGGACATTATGGTCCTCAATGTCAATAAACAGCTCAGACCAATAAAGACTCTCGCTTTCACCGCTGGCTGCACAAAGGCCGGGGGGTGCTTGGCCCTATTCAAACGCTCAATGTAACGTTATTTTTATTGCTGCCCATTACGGGTAGAAAGGGCCTTTTAGACGTCGTTAAGAGAGCCACGCGTTTTGGTCCCTCGGAGACGGAAACTCGCTTAAGGAGAAAATAATGAGTCTTTTGTAAACAATGTGACACAAACGTCAAGGATATTTTTTTATGGCGATTGTTTACCCATTTCTTCTCCACGAACACTAATCTTACGAATCTTGCTTAAAATCAGGTTAGATTCATCATCAGAAACTGATAATCCAGAATTATGCTAACCATTTCGATTCGAAACGAAATTCAAACTACAGAAAACGTGAACGGAAATCAGAAGCGCAATACGGCCTCGCTAGATGCGCGGGCGCTACCTGGCCATCGCATCACCGTCCTTCGGTACCGTTACACAAAAAAAAAAACTTCACAAGCAAAGGGTGCACCGATTAATCTGACCGTAAGAAAGGAACCGCATGAAATTAGAACAGCTGCGCGATGTGTGTTTGACACGTTACCCACTGTTAGGCGCGCGTCATTTAGAAAGCGGATAATTTGAGGAAATGAGCTCTTATCCGACCGTTTGGGAAGGCTGTAGCATGAGAGTTAATTGAATATTCCATTGAGGCTAAAATGAACAAAAATACAAAAAACATATGAAACTGTTTCGGTTTTTTAGTTCCGTTTAGTTCAGGGTACTTATGAACGCGTTTTAACCAGACCTTATTTTATCGTGTTACGTTACGTTAGCTGTCACGGTCATACATAAACTGTAATTTCAATCCGATGACGAAATTGTAGTGCATGCCAACCGAAATCCGTATGCAAGTTACTCAAAAATATTTATCTTTACTTTAGCGGTTACAGACCAGACTTCATCAAATAGAAAAACTCTTCGTTTACACAAGTTTACAAAAAAAACCTGTAGCGCATGTTATTGAACAAAGATTTTCATGACCAGTTAAGAATTAAGATGCCTCAAGATGCGCACTATGCGAAATTCCTCAATAATTACGCCACATGCGTTCCGAATGCTCTTATTACAGCCATTGACAACACGCACCTGCGTCCGCGCAGAAAGGATAGCGCGGTTTACTATTAATACTCCCTCAGTGCGTCTTTATCATTCTAAGCTAGATGAAAAGGGACAAATAGTCGCAAAATGGCTTAAAGTCGACACGATGCGAGGTATTTTGGCGAGATCTGGAGATCACCGTGGGAAGTGTACGATTCAATAAGAAGTTTTTTTTAAATAGTCTACAGCATAAGATGTTTGCGTGGAACATGTGCATTTGGATTAACCGTTAACTTGGGTTTGAAAAGAATGCGAGAGTTCAGAAATATAAAGTAACCGAATATAGAAGGTGGTTTATGTCTCGAATGTCTAGTGTAATACATCAATGATATTATGAGTCATATGCTCATAAAACAATACAAAACTATGTTGACATTTGTGCGCAAGTTTGAACCTTATTCAAGAGCGACGGAGGCCAGTTGTGACCAAGTCAGAAAAAACGCCGAGTGACACTGCAGTGAGGTTTACGCGATTGCATAGTACCTATGCACCTAGACTTGAGTTTTTCAGTTTTTGACACAATATCAAAAATAAAAATAAAGATACAGCAAGCATAACAACAAGCGACGTACAGAATATCGCTTTCGGCCACTTAAAGATCACCAAATCACCAGTTTTGTAGGTTTGTTAACAGCCGGCTCGACGGTCAACATTCGGGTTAACGCAGCAATTATGGTGTATCCATCGTTAACCCAGTGGCGGTTATCGTGTCACTGTTTACGTGGTCAGTCCTAGATGGTGGTAGAGATAACGATATTTAGATCAAGGCTCTAGCTGTTTTCAGATAACGGATATAAGGAGCGAGTGCGTGCCACACGCGGTTTCTTGAGCTTAGAGCTCCGGAGAAACACCAGTATTCCACTGGTAAAAGTAGTAAATAACACCGGAGAAACACCGGTATTCCACCGGTAAAAGTAGTAAATAACACCGGAGAAACACCGGTATTCTACGATGATACAACTTAAAGACAAAGAATATCGTCCCGTTAAAAAGTTTCGTATGTTGCACAATTTTAGATCGATTTTAATCAATGTTAGTTTAGAATTAGCAGAGATCAAAGCTTTCAAACGGAAATGGTGTTTTCAACTGAGTTGTATTTGTATACTGCCAGACATATTATACCATATTCTATTAGGTGATTGCCTTCAAAGTTCAAACACTTCGAGGCGTAATACTGAAATAATTTTCCTTGAACTAGGCGCCCAAAAAAAAATCTACGTTAGAAATGTTTCAGAGGATGCCATGCGTCAGCGCATGTGACAAAACGATCACATAGCTCCCAGTGCAGCGGTTCCCAAAGTTAGATTAGGTATATCAATGGAGAGTTTTTAGAAAATTATGTTCAGGAACGACTGTAGATCGTGATACAGGGTGCACTACTGCTGCAACAGCTCAAACTCCATTGTATTTAATTTAGCAATATTCAACCCTTAATTTCGAAATCTAAATTATATTACGTATGCTAATTTTTTGAAGTATCTTTTTTTTATTTAATGGAAAAAGTAGGATGTCAAATTAGCAGATGCTGGTTTTTTTTTTTCATTTCTGTGACATTGAGAGTTAAGTTGAAGCTACGTACTTCATAAATATACACCTATCAGTAATAACTCACGTACAGTCAAGGAAATAAATTTCCAACCCACCTAAGGTTTAATATCGTATAGCAAACTGTCACCATAAGAGCTAGATAGAACACGACGTCGCTTTGACATGTCGAGTTTACGTTGACATTTTCGACCTTAATGCATTGCGGATGTCTAACAATATTTCAACGAAATGGGTAGGGAATTAAAGTCCTTGACTGTACAGTCAGCAGAAGAAAGTAACTAAGCAACAGAAGCGGTGACAATGATTTAAGCACGGCTCTTTTCTTATAGACATAAGAGCGTGTGTAGATCAACTGTGACCGCTTCGGTTGCTTAGCTACTTCTGCTGCTAATGATATTTAATTAATTAACACTTTTCGAGGTTAAATAAATTTAAGTTTACGGCCGTTTGGGAATGACTGCCCTAATGCTAGATTGTCACCATTTAAGTCCTTCCGGCGTGAGTCATGTCAAACGTGCCAGTTAAACTGTGTAGCCTCGGCTTAATTAAAAAATGTATACTCTGTATTGAATGCGTGTGCGTGAAATTAAACACATACATTGTGTGTGAGACGGCAGCGGTCTATTTTTTTTATTAATCTATTATGTTTATAAAGCATGCTTTGTTAAACATAAATTTGAAAAAGTAGTAAAGTATACTCTAAAAAAAGCTTGCCTCGTAAAAATCGCAATATCAACCCTCTGTGGTGCACCTCGAAGGCTTCTCAAGACTAAAATAATCAATTGCGACATTGCTTAATAAATTAAGCTTGGAGTGCCCGACGTCATGTCAAAATAACCCAAGCACGTGAGTCACGTGACACGTCGAGTTCCCGTCCGTGGGAGGCTGCGACCCAAAGGCTTCCTTAGCACGTGATCTAACTATTGGGAAAGCAATAAACATACAGTGGAAAACTTTCAGCGACACCTAATTGGAATTACGTTTAGCTTAATATGCGAACGAGGGCACGCATCGGGGATAAGTGATAATATGCAAGCATTAAAAGTTAAATTTACCTAAGCTTTTAAAATGGAGTTATGAAAAGAGAAACTCAGATTGCTTAGTGACGACCGTAGTTAAAACCGACCTGTTCGTATTTGAAAACCAAAACACTTATATTAAAGTTTTATAACTTTAAGAAAATACGATGTATACGAAAATTATATTATGGATAATTACATCGTTCCAAACTTTCAAATCGCGGTAACTCAAAAAGTTGCCAAGGTGATTAGACATGTTCTTTCTGTGGACCCTTCAATTGCTTTCCAAACAAACTCTTGTAAAACCAATTTGTTCCCTCTGTCTTGGTATTTCGACCGACTAAGAAGAATGCACGTGTACTTATATTAAAACCATGCAAGTACTTACGATACAGCATGCATTTCAAAATTCATACCTGCAACAAAAACAAACGGGATCGTAAATTCAAAAGTTTTATACGTTCGCTGAAAGACACAAATCGCATTTTCGAAAGCAAAAAGACATAACTCTGACGAAATTTAATTCAGTGCAAGCTTTGCTGACGCGCGTCAAGATTCAATTTTGATTGTATTTCTATAGCTTATTGCTCCTGTTTGTCAGCCAGCATTGCAACCTTTTGTATCTCTTACGTTTCTCAAGTAAACGAGAGAGATGTTGCCATGAATATGTTGAAGTGTTAAATATAATCTTAGAAGGGCGTGAGGAAAGACAAATTGGATATTTCGAACATGTACCGATGTTGGTTCAGCGAAATCTGCACAGCATTTGGCGCGCCTCCCCGGCGGTTGCGAATAATCCTTGTGATAAAATAATGTTTGTTTGTTTATTTGGTGGTGGATCGAGGATGAAAATAGTCGACGCGGGCGCAGCGCGTCGAAATAGCGGCCAACGCGGCGCGACGTTGTGAAACGCCGGTGTTTTGTTTATAAATACAATATCGGTTTTAAATACTGGTAACTTTTATATACCGAGTACCTATCTTAAGAGCTTTCTGTAAATATATGCGTTTGTCTTACATTGAAGTTAATCTGAATTAATCTTCACGTATTCATAAAGCTAGAAACTATGATTTACTAAAGCCATTCAAGACAATATCTACAGTTTAAAAATTACTTATTTCAAATTGCTTTTACTATTAGAAAGAGTTCCGTTCACAGACTTGTATATGTCTCATCATCATCAACAGCCTATTTACGTCCCACTGCTGGGCACAGGCCTCCTCTCAGAATGAGAGGGCTTGGGCTATAAGTTCCCACGCGGGCCCAGTGCGGATTGGGAACTTCACACACACCATTGAATTGCTTCGCAGGAGTGTGCAGGTTTCCTCACGATGTTTTCCTTCACCGAAATGCTTATGATAAATTACAAATGTAATTTCGCACATAAATTCCGAAAAACTCAAGAGGTGCAAGCCAAGCAAGCAAGCAAGGTATATGTCTATAACATTAGAATTTAACTAATTATTTCAGAATTGCAAAAGCGCTTTATCGATGCAACTTGTGACCAAAGGGCTGGCAGTTTTCGCTCTCAAAGAATCAGCATCGCTTTTCAGCGAGGCCTCGCTGCCAGCCTTTAGGGCACCATGCCACGGGGGCCTTATTTCGATTTAATTTAGTTTTAAGTTTTATTTGAATTAGTTTCAGCTTGGATTTAATGTCATTGTTAATTGGTTTTAGTATGTAAACAAATGTTTCATTAATTTCCCCATCAAACTGCCTAATCTAACCTCTATCAGTGTCTTAAACGATTGGTACTACAGACTTGGCAAGAGCGCTACGACACGACTCTACATTCAACTAACATTTGTTTGTCACAACAAAAACAAATGAAAACTCGTCAACCGGAACAATTAAAATGTTTAATCAGTGACATCGTGCCAGCAAATGGGTTAAGAGTGAATAAATCTTGATCTCGGGACGATTGTATGCAAATGCCCGCATGCGGTGCGCAAGGGCAGCGCAGCCCTCATAGCAGCAATTGATTCATTTAGCAGTCTTGCGAAACCCTTCAGCTCATTGCTGACGATTTGGATGACTGAGTGGGCTTAGATTAATTAGGAACAAGAGACAGTTGAGTTTGTGCTGAAAGAAAATGGTGGTTAAGGGTATGGTTTTAATGAATACTTGTATTTTGAAAGGAACTTGTACGCATTTCTTAATTCATCAAAATCTTGTTCTATTCGTGATCGTAATCTCATTTTGTATTATTTATTTATTTATTATTATTCTGCTTCAAATACTCACTGAAAAAAGAGTACGCAGAAAACCAGAAAAATATGACTAGCCCCGGGGATCGAACCCGGATCCTTGACTTTCCGTGTCACGTGCCATGCCCTTACACTAAAGTTAGTACCATATAATAATAGTCTTATTTATTGTAATATTGGCTGTTCATAACCTCTTAGAGTTAATTTTTGTATCCGTATTTAGTATACAATGACAATGCAAAGAAAAATTCGTTAAGCAGCTGGACTTAAACCAGCAACCTCGGTAATCCGTACCACGCTCCACCAATTAAGCTATACTTAACGTTGGTGTACCTAACGAATTTTTCAATGCCTTGTGTCATATTTTTATTTGGAAGATCTCTCCTCAGCGCCATCTATGAGTAGCTTAATCAAGCAGCTCACCCACTACGGAACTTCTACAGTTACGCATTAGTGGCAAGAGATGGAGCTATTCTCTGAATCAATGAAAATAATCGATTTATTGATTATTTTTATTTTTATTTTTATGAAACATTCATAGAATGAAATTCAACATACAATGACAATGCAAAGAAAAATTCGTTAAGCAGCTGGACTTGAACCAGCAATCTCGGTATTTAGTGTTTAAATATAAATTGCTTAGTAAGTCACCTCAGTTTTAAACAACATTCGTTAGCGTTAAAAATGTTAAAATAAATTGTGATCCGCGGTCACAGGATCAGGAGTGGTTTTTATCCACGTTTCATGTCGTTAACAACACAAGTGAAGTGGTGTGCCAAAAACATAGAAAACAATTAGTTAATTTATGAATGCACATCAGTTAAGAGTTTTTTTATTCATTTATTCATTGATCAAGTTATGTACATATACATAAAGATGTTAAATTGGTATAATAAGTCAGTCCATGACGTCCTGTAAGGACACGCAATAATAATTAAAACTAAGTTTATCATTACATGCTGTTGAAATTATGATTATAAAATTACATTAAAATATTGGCATGCATTGATATTATCAAATTTTCTGTTACTATTCTATGTTGGAGCTATTAAAATGTGATGTTATAAATAATAATTATACTGTATTATGTCAACATAAATAAATTTGGGGATTCATAATTATTCATTATTTAATTGTCAATGTACTTATGTCCAAAAAAAATATCTAATTAATATAACTTTACAATTTCATCATTTAAGAGCTTTCAAGCTTTTAATCTGTAAAGTTATTGTGGCTCTACACGAGAAATATGACACCGCTTTTAGCTAATCTTTTGCGTTAAAATAATAATCGATCGCCCGGCTTCACAAGTTCACCAGTAAGTATTACATTGTTTTGCTATTTTAAATGAGCGTGCGCACAATTTGAGTGTTTGATAGCTAACACCAATTTAGCATACAATGTAACACTAAACGATGTATGTAAACGCTAATTTTGAGTTAATTTTCCGGTTCATTACGCGGTTTGTATTATTTTTGGGTCAGATCGGTTTGCCGGCATGTAATCAAGCGCATGATTTATTTTGGAAAGGTCAGTACACGATCATGAAAAAAATCGCAAGATGAAAATTATAGAGCAATTGCAATGAGCCAAAATCAACGCAAAAGGGGCCAAAGCGATGTAATTTATGCGCACGAACGATAACTATGTAAATTAAATATATATTATATTTTTTACTGCAATAGATCATCATCATCACCAGCCTTTTTTACGTTCCACTGCTGGGCACAGGCCTCCTCTCAGAATGAGAGAGCTTGGGCTATAGTTGCCACGCGGGCCCAGTGCGGATTGGGAACTTCACACACATAATTGAATTGCTTCGCAGGAGTGTGCAGGTTTCCTCACGATGTTTCCTTTCACCGAATAGCTCATGATAAATTCCAAAAGACTAAAAGATGCGAGCCGGGGTTCGAACCCACGACCCTCTGCTTGAGAGGCCATATGTCAAACGGCTAGGCTATCACGGCTTATAGCAATAGGACTAATAAAGAAATAACTGGATTTCGATAACATCACTAGAACATTAATATGGCGTGAAACTATTATTACACTTTAAATACTAACTGAAACAAGAACACAGAAAACCAGAAAAATATGACTAACCCCGGGAATCGAACCCGGACCCCTGACAATCCGCGTCACGCTCACCCTTACACTAAAGTTTTAGTAAAATGAGTGTATTCGTCCTAGCCACATTGACTTCTGACGCACTATGGAACCTTCTCATAGTAAACGTAGCAATTAAACGTAATAACTATTAAAACGTACTACGGTGGGTCAGGAATCAATGTCTTCGACTGTACCAACACCTGTACATTACATTGGACATAGTCTTAACTATAATAATAGCGACAAATTACTTCTAGCCCATGTGCATGGTATCCCATTCTTTATCTTTTTCCACATCATTTCACGATGGATCTCCGCGATAAGGATTCTCCAGTGATTAAGTACGTTCAAGTTCACATAATTGCGATGATTTGAACCTCATCGTGTTATGTATCTCATCACCAGACGTAGCCTTGACACGGCTTCAAATTGCCAAGAAAAACGCACAAAGACAGAGAGAAAAATAGTTGTATTACATTGTAAAGCTAGACCACTTATTCATGAGGTGCGGCCACGTCATGGAATTTCTATGAAACTAATTTATCAGACTTTATCAGTAGAGCGTCGAGCCAGTAGGCTCATTGGTGATGCCTTGATGGACAAGAACAGGCTGCAAAGCCTCAAACACCGTCGAAGAGTTGCATGTCTGCCTTTATCGGATACATTTTGGTGAGTGTGCGCAGGAATTGCACGACCTAATAGCTCCATTTCCTTTTTGCCAACGGACTACCAGGGGGGGAGCGTCTTCACCCATACGTTGTTGGCATTCCATTGGCCCGCACGAGACGGTTTGCTTCATCCTTCCTAATGCGAACTGCTAAGGAATGGAATTCGCTCCCACCGTCTGCATTTCCGGACGGATACAATCTAGGGCTCTTCAAGGCTAGAGTGAATAGGCTGTTACTGAACCAGCGAGTTACACCTTAGGCCTCATCTGCACCTTCCGTCAAGTCAGATAGGGGTCAATCACTGGTCAGTTTATAGTAAAAAAAACAATACAAAACTAGTCAATGTACTTTTGTGCTTTAAATCAACGCTCCTAAACCGAACAACTAATGAAAAACTATTCCAGGTAGGTACTAGGATAACATAGCTAACTCAACGTCGCGTAGTAGCTTTCCATACCAAAGAGGGTTTAACTTGTAAGATTTCTTAGGATTTTCCTGTGGAATTGAATAAATCAATAGCGAATAGTTCATTAATGATTCACGTGATAGTTAAGTCTAACCGTAGGTAATGGCAATAGATAATTATGGTGGACATAGGAAATGTTTATGACTTTATTGTGTCTTAAACCTGGAAAGATTAGGTACGGCCTTGATTACGCAGAATACTTAAAAGCGAACTAAAACAACACATCCATAAATATTTCGCGAAGATCATATTGCGCTACTTATAAGTAACTTATAAACAAATCTAATCAAAAACAAAATGGGCTAAATGCAATTTTATACGTAATTTTTTGAGCCTACTAGCGCCTTTGGAAAGACCATGATTGCCAAAAAGAATGCGCCGAAAGACACTTACTAGTATGTATGACACGTATATGAGCATGTATAAGTAAGATCTTGGATAATTTGCAGCGCTTTATGGCTATGTCGAGCTGATTCACCCGGTATGCAAAGTGGTTGTGGTAGCTGATAACAAATCAATATTTATAGTACTACTCAGCTCGTAAATAAAAATCTGGGGTTGTTATGGGATATTTAGGTCAGGATTGCACCAATAGAAGAGATTTGAAGAGTGAATTTTGTGTTAGTCCCGATTTCGATATCTGTACTAACTTTAGTATATGGGTAATGCGCGTGACACGGAACGTCAAGAAATCATAGTCATATTTTTCTGATTTTCTGCGTATTCTTGTTTTGGTTAGTCATTATCATCATCATTATCAGCCTATTTACGTCCCCCTGCTGGGCACAGGCCTCCTCTCAGAATGAGAGGGCTTGGGCTACATAGTTCCCACGCGGGCCCAGTGCGGATTGGGAACTTCACACACACCATTGAATTGCTTCGCAGGAGTGTGAAGTTTTCTTCACGATGTTTTTCCTTCACCGAAAAACTCATGATAAATTACAAATGTAATTTCGCACATAAATTCCGAAAATCTCAGAGGTGCGAGCCGGGGTTTGAACCCACGACCCTCTGCTTGAGAGGCGATAGGTCGAACCACTAGGCTATCACGGCTTTTTTTTTGTGAGTATTTAAAGTTAAATAATAGATTTTGGGAAAACCGTAAAAAGACGGAGTTGGCAAAACTAAAAAAAGCTAGCAAATTCCAGTCTCTTTTGATTTTATACCTACTAAAAATGTGTGTTAACAAAAAACACTGCAATAGATATTCGTGATTGTTTAAAATAAAAACGTTTTGTGTAAATTTCTGTTGCTAATGAAAATTGACATTTAGTTATTTCGGTTTATGACATAATTTTGAAGAGCATAAAAATTCACATACAATTTTTGTGCTATGTATCAATGTATCACATGTGTTAAAACCATTGGTCTTGAATGTTAATATTACTATAGTGAGTGTAACAAGAACTGCTACTTGTCATAGATCCAGCTTTCGAGTTACATAAACGTGTTTGGCCGTGTATGTCTTCTAACCGACACGATAAACTCTAAGCTCGGTAACAAATCGCTGCTATTTAGGGTGATCCTTAAAAACCAGCAAAACCATTTAGAGTTAACTGGAAATAACGACTACTAGCTATTGCCTGTGACTTCGTCTGCGTAGAATTCAGCTGTCGCTATCCCGCGGGGATAATTTTTTTCTGGATAATAGTTGCCTAAGGTATAATCACCAGAATGCTTGACGAATTACTGTGAAGTTTATTCAAAATACGTTCAGTAGTTTTTGCGTTAAAGAGTACCTACACTAACATACTTCCAACTTCACAAAATTTCGCATTTATAACATTTAGTAGCGTAAAAAACATTTATACTTAAATTTGAATTTAAATAGTGAATGTAAATTAAGTGTTTACGTCTCGCCACTGGCGTGGCGTGTGCTCCCAGAGGAAGGACTACGGATTAGTCCGAAACATGTCGAGCTATACTCGACTGACTTACGTGAGTGATCCGTTTATTTCACTATGACTCAGTCTCACGGTAGTTTCATGTTAAAAGTGAATTTAAATACCTCGACGTTTCGGACGCGACGTTGCGTCCATGGTCTCGAATGGACATGATAATGTGTGAAAATCGCGAAAGTTTAAATCAATACGTAACATTTAGTAGGATAAAAAACTACGTCAAAGAACGAGAACAACAAAAGTGGAAATATGTGTCCACTTACGAATTAGCCCATAGTTTAAGGATTCTACGAACTTCTAACTCAACAAAGATAAGTTAATATTAGTCAAGCTCGTAAAACTCTCATAATATTTCATCGAACAAGGTCAAAACTGTCAAGTTGAAATGTCAAGGCGGGAACAAATAGGAGAAGTGGTCGCAACACCACTTAGACAGATTTGCGACCACTTTTTGCAGTTTATAAATTAGGGACGCGATTTTAACAGGCGCGGCGCGGAGCATGAGTCCGGCAAAGTACGCATTACGCGTTTATCGCTTGACACATCGTACAATGGAATTGTTATACCTAATGTTGAGACCGACTGCCAAAACAGCTCATTATGAATTCCAGTTTAAGTTTAAAGTGAGTGTGCATTTCACTTCGCAATTAATTATGGAAACAGTGAGTGAGCAATGAGATCATTTATTAAGGTTTATTGGTAAATAGAACACAGATGTGTTTTAAAATTAGCATTTCAAACTCAAGGGCAAAGTTTTTTAACTTTTGATGATTCAGGACCGAGAAAATTAGGATTATGAACTAAAAACAATTACTTTGCTCACCCGCGATCACTAGTGAAAAATAGTTAATCTGTGCGGCAAATGTATGTTTCCATGCAGCTCCTCCGCCTCCACTGCTTCAGAGTGCCGAAACGCGTCAGCGTGTAGTTTAGTGGTGGTGGTGATAGTTGGGTCTGTGTGGCATGTGTTGATTCGTGTAGCAGTGGAGGTGGAGGAGCTGCATGGAAACATACATTTGCCGCACAGATTAACTATTTTTCACTAGTGATCGCGGGTGAGCAAAGTAATTGTTTTTAGTTCATAAATATGGACCTCCGCAAAGTAACGCCTGATTCAATAAATTATTTAAAATTAGGATTGTTCAAACCTTGTTTGAGCGTCTGCGCGGTGAAGCATTCGTTTGTTTATTAGAATACTCTATCAATTATTTTTAAAATGAATTTTATAAGACGCCTCGTCCCTCATCGCTTCTGTCGAAACTGTGGACGTTCCGGGAAGTGTTTCTAATTAAAATCTATTTCAAGATGAAATTGACGGCGGTTTTTCATCAACTAATTAATGATATGTAAAATTCCGTTTTGTTATTAGTATTCTTGGAATAAGTTACGATCACAAATAGATAAAAAGAGTCGGTAGCCGGGAACACGAGCCGGATCTGTTTTGGTACGAAACGTCGGATCAAATTATATCAGAGTGTCAGACGAAGGACCACGGAGGATGGAAACAAAGCGATCCTTTGACAGGTGACCCTGAAGGCAGCTTGAATTAGCGATGGGCGTCCTTATCGAGCGGTAAGTAGCCAGTTATCGCATGACCATCCTACCGTAAACAATCTGGCCATACTGAGCTAGCGATAATTCTTTGCTCAAATATGTTTCCTCTCAGAACGAAAACACAGTCAGTTACTCCATTCAAACTGGAAGCTGAATGAGCACAAAATGTAACAGATCATCAATAGAGGTCGCATAAAATGAAGCCAGATACGGCAGATATCTTTGATAATTCATAAAGCTTCTGTATGTATTTTTCTTCATTTGCCCGACTACTTATCTCAGTTGTCAGAGTAGATAATATTTACGAACCAACATTGGCTACTCGAACCTTGAGCAAAGTGCTTTAATTTGAATCCGAGCTGTTCAAACGGCCCCAAGGATAGTCAATAGTTGATACAATTTGTAATATTTGTCAATCGAGTTTTGGACAAAGTAGCTATGGCCGTGCATTGTTTGTAGTAGGAGGCCATTCATCGCGTTGTGTGCGCAGCCAACTTGAACACGACTGTTTTGTACAAACACGCTATTCCTGGATTGCCTATTAATATATAAGTAGCAATTAAAAACTACTGTAGATACGGTGCAAAACTAAATCGGTACGTTTTCTATACGATAACGAAATAACGTTCTTAATTCGCATAGGACATGCGGCCGCGTGGGAGCTAAGGCCCAAGCCTTCCCATTGTGAGAGGAGGCTTGTGCCCAGCAGTGGGACGTTAATAGGCTGGAGATGATGGTGAAAAAACAACACCAGCTGATATATTTCGCATACAATTGAAAGTAAGGGAAACCGCTTTCCGCGCTTTCGAAGATACTTCGCCGAGACGAAACTTCCGATACTTCGTCAACCCTTCCTTCCCGTGATAGCATAGTTGTCAGCCTCAGAGGCTAATATTTTTCATACAATGTTATGAATGTATTAATTTTTGGCTGACAGGATGCGATGTCACAGGGTTAACAAACACTCCGATCGCTATCGTAGCTTTTTGTAACGCATTTGAATGACAAAGGTATGAACTTTCGACTCACGGCTACGATGCATTGTGATTCAAATGAAAAGAAAAATGTAAATTATTTTATTTTGATACACCGGAATTGAAAACGTCTCTATCATTCGCTTTGAATAATACTTATACGGGTTTCTGATGAGACAAGAACAGTAATTTATAGTTGTTCTTAGAAATATAATTGTTTACCCTGAATTAAAGTGTAAATACTCGGAATGCTCTATTTATGTTGACTATAATATTGTCCACGTATGCGCACTTATTTTTCCTCAGTTAATAATAAAGACAAATAAATAATAAAAACAAAACATGGCTGCTTACTTAAAAGCAACGTATAAATACAATTGACAAGCATGGCGTGTTAGCCGTCCCAACACAGCATTTATACCTTACCCTACAGCACACACGCTTATTTATGTAGCTGCATACATATATTGTGTGCCAATGAATCCAACAAGCATACCTTTCCTCAATCAAATCCTTCCATCCAATTATATTACCTACATATAAACAGGAAGGACATATGTTACTACCGCGCCCAAGTTGAAGATTCATAAAAGACCCTGTTGACCACTCTTTCTGACAGCTCACTTCAATCAAACAACTAAGTATACGACAGTGACGCGACGACCAACTACGCAACCGCAACTATTTTCAAACACAATTTACTGGGAACGTAATAAACACATCTTCACTTACTCTGAGGCCCGAGTACGAACATCAGAAACCGCGTAACGTAATCGAGTAGTATAGTAAACGTTATCGAGTAAATTTTATGACGTTTGGAACAGTACCCGCCCGTGAGCGTGTTTGGAACTAAAATTCAAAATGAGGTTTCTCAATTTCGATACGATAACGTAACGTTCGTGCTCGGCCTACTGTAATATCATTGTTTCCATCTAAGCAGGTATAAATTTCCTTAACATTAACAACTGTATATTTTGAGAAAGCGGGGTCCTATAAAAGGGCATATAGGTCTAATCTACTATTGTGTTGCGCCACATGCAGCCAATAAACAAGCAATAACGGACGGACGGACGTTATTACGTATTAATATATAGGGAGGCGTGTGCGCAGGGCGCGACGCGAATGTATAAGATCCGAGCCCTAATGTGGAGACTATGGATTTGTGTATCGGTGTGCGATGTAACACTGATTAGGAAAACGGCTCGCTGGTTTAATTATAATCTTTTGTGGAAGTTGATAATAGATTTGTTTAAGTACAGTTTAAACAACGTGTAACCAGTGGACGGACGTGTATATTAAGCCACACACTTCAATACGTTTAACACACACGTTATACGATGACGATACGTTTAAACAACAGTGTAATAAATGGGTCAATCAACTTTTAATTGCCACTCGTTGCCATGGAGATGTACCCTGGGTAACTCGTCTAAAATAAGACGTTCTAAGGCAGCACACCATCAAACGTTAGGATTTTCAATAGGTATGCCAATTCCTTCATGCTTCATCTCCTAAGCATGCAAATTCTGACTTTCAGGAGAGTGGGGCCTTGGAAAATCTTATTTTAGAGTTAGAGTTACCCAAGGGACATTTCCATGGCAACGAGTGGCAATTAACCCCGCGACCCCGGTCCTCTCCAGTGCTCACCGCCGCGGCTACTCCCCACAGTACACTCTTACTAACCCGTTGTGATACAACGGTTAACAAGATACAAGACTTTCATAGTCTGGATTGTGGGTAAAAACTAGTACAGCATCAAAACTGGTTGGGCCTTCGGAAGCATCAATTAGTATGCAGTTATTAAGCCGTGGAACAAACCGCGACCGGAGGCGTGCTGCAAAAAGTGTAATAAGGGTTCTTATAAGACAAGGGTTCTGTGTGTAGGTTTTTTTGTTAGGAACAATTACACTTTCTCTGTGTACCTAGATGTAGAGGTAGAGTTTGTATGAAAATATTCTGTGATCCCTAAGAACTCAGACTGACGCAGTTGCAACTGGTAGCTTTGGTTTAGCCTACGGAAGTTGTCGTATCAAGGTTACAAAGTAGAAATTATGAAATATTTTTAGCAACTTGGAGTTAGGGTCCACTGCTCGATAGAGGCCTTTTGACCTATAGTGCCCCGCCGCTACGAAGTCAATCCTGACACATTGCACAGCTATGAAGTTTCTGATTATTGACAATGGTAACCATAGGAGAAAAATGGTACCTGCTTGTTACGTGTGGCAAACAAGAAAGTCTAACATTTTTCTCCTATGGTTGACATTGTCAATACCTAATCAGAAAGTATAAATAAATTGTTATGTGAATAAAATATACTGAACCTGAAAAAAAAATCAGAAAGTTCATAGCTGTGCAATGTGTCAAGATTAACTTCATAGCGGCGGGGGCACTAAAGACTTCGAAAACCCATTGTTTGGAACACTGTTGGGGCAACTTATCATACTTATTTAACATGAAACTATCGTAAAACTCAATCATAGTATAGTGCGCGCCAATTCGGAACGAAGGAATTACAATACGAATCAGTACGAAACATGTCGAAATAAGCTCGACTTATATGCGTGGGTGATCCGCTTATTTTAATATAGGTACTCATCACATTTTAAATTCCAACTAAAGCATTAAAAATAAAACGGCCATTTACTAATATACTTGGAAAATAACCTCAAAGGAATCCTAAAAAAAGTGTTCGCAATGTATATTTTATGCGCGGTACAGGTTCAGTGTTTTGTTGTAAAACATGGTAAGTGGCGCTGCGACGGGAGCCTGAGAACGGCGTTATCTTGTGACGGTGTCTATCATTAGCTAGACGTCGTGGAATGTTGGAAGTACATCGTAAGAGGGTTGTTTTATTTCTGCATGTTCTTCGGTTTTCACTACGAATAACAAAACTGGTAAAAGAGCGTGTTTAATTAAACTAGCTTTCGAATACTACTACCTTTCAGCTTTAGCTGTAATTGGCTCTGTGTTTCCATTCTCACTACTTATATTGTGTTATAAGCTGTTGGTTCTCCTTAAATAAATAAATAAATAAATAAAAAGAACCGCATCGAAATCGGTCCATCCATTAGGGGGCTATGATGCCACAGTCAGATACACAGATACACAGACATACAGATACACAGCTCAAACTTATAACACCCCTCTTTTTCGTCGGGGGTTAATGAATTTACGAGAAAATTAATAAGGCGATGATTGACACATTTGTTCTCATTTGACTTTATTAGGGAAAAGTAAATTGCAATTGTTTGACAATCTGAGGTTCCTACACCCTCCCAACAGACGGACTAATAAAATCAGCTGTTAAAATTCGATGAAACTCTTATCAAATTAAGCTGTGTCTAATTATGTTTGTATTAGATAATTTATTTCATAATTTAGTAAGTATCAGTTAACTTCAGTGTCAGTTTGCTATTTTAATTTTGAACCAGTTTTAAATTGCAATTGCAATCATATCACTCTAGCGATTTGCGAGCGAGTGCTTCATACTAATATTGCTCGCAGCGAACACGTTGCGTGATCGTTTCAATACAAAACTCTCTAGCAAATCGCCAGTGTGATAAGGTTGTAACGTAACGTTGACAGATTGACAGATGCCTTATGTCTTTGTCACACGGACAGCGAAGGTTCTCATACATTCTCTGTTCTAACACACAACTCACAAAGAACACACAATACCGAATCACAATTGCACATTTTTTGTCCCGCTGACGTTATACCAAAACACCGCAACAAGCCAATGAATGGCACGCCATTTTATAAAGTGAAAACGTATAATTTGCTCTGGGCCGGTCGGTAGCTCTATCATAATAAGAGCTATTACCGCTAACTGGTGTGCGGCGGCCACAGAGCATAGACATAACTTAACAACATACAATGACTATGCAAAGAAAAATCCGTTAAGCAGCTGGACTTGAACCAGCAACCTCGGTAACCCGTACCGCTTGCGCGGTTGCTGGTTCAAGTCCAGCTGCTTAACGGATTTTTCTTTGCATAGTCGTTGTATGTTGAATTTCATTCTATGAATGTTTCATAAAAATAAAAACAAATATAATCAATAAATCGATTATTTTCATTCATAACTTAACAAAATTAGAAAAGTTGAAAAAACCCCGACATTGCCATTTCACAAAGTTCAATATTTCAAAAATGGGTGAACGAATTTTAATTAAACTTAGCTACGAACCATCTCGATTAATAATAATAATAATAATAAACTTATTTATTCAGGCATCAATCCCATTCAATTAAATTAGATTTATAATTACAATTAATTATAAATCTAATTTAATTGAATGGGATTGATGCCTGACAAACAATTATGAATACAACACACAACATTACAATTTGGTGCAAATTAATAATAATAAATGTCAAACCCTGTCATGTCAACTCATCAATATTTTTTTTAAATTTAAAAATTCAATAGTTAATCTAGCTTTCGATTAAATAAAACCGCATCGAAATCGGTCCATCCTCATGGGAGCTTTGATGTCACAGACAGATAAATTCAAATTCAAATTCAAATTCAAAATTTTATTCAGCAAATAGGCAGTTGAATGCTCTTTTACACGTCATTTTTTTTGAGTCTACCAGCGCTTTCGGAAAGACCATGATTGCCAAGAAGAATGCGCCGCAAGAAACTTGGCACAAAGTCATTTTTTCTAAAAACAAGTTACATTAGCTCTTACAATACGCAACCACAGACAAACTACACAAAGAAACCTCACTCTGTCATTAAAAGATTAAGAGAGAAAAAAAATACCGCATTTTAGAAACAAATGTAAAAAGTAATTATTAAAACAGCAAAACCAGAACACTTTACTTTACTGGCACGTTTTAATTGAGCAGGAGATGTATAGGGTCTCCAGGTCAAATATCTGTGATACACAGGTACACAGGTCAAACTTATAACACCCCTATTTTTCTTTTCATCGGGGGTTAAAAATGAGACGTTAACACGCGATTTGCCCTCTCCCAAAAATGTTACAATAACCCTGTGCTGTGCATTTTCCACATGGTCGTTTGATTCATTTCATTGTGAAGCTTTTGGCATTTGAGTGACAGATTAGGTTTGGTATGAGTTTGTAGGCACGTAAAAATGAAAACGGGTCGATCAACTTTTCATTGCCACTCGTTGCCATGGAGATGTCCCCTGGTTAACTCATAAAAAATAAGATAAGACCCCACTCTCCGAAAGTCAGGATTAGCATGCTTAGGAGATGAAGCATGAAGGTATTGGCGTATAACTGTCGAAACTCCTAACATTTGATGGAGTGGTGTCTTAGAAAATCTTATTTTAAACGAGTTACCCAGGAGACATCTCCATGGCAACGAGTGGCAAAGAAAAGTTGATTGACCCAAATAATCGATTTGTTGATTATTTTTATTTTTATGAAACATTCCTAGTATGAAATTCTACATAGATGGCGCCGAGGAGAGATCTTCCAAATAAAATAAGACACAATGTATTGAAAAATTCTTTAGGTTCAGCCAGTTAAGTATGGCTTAAATGGTGGAGCGTGGTACGGATTACCGAGGTTGCTGGTTCAAGTCCAGCTGCTTAACTGATTTTTCTTCGCATTGCCATTGTATGTTGTAGGCACGTAAAAAAATGTCGACATGAGGTCAGACGTGTGCTGTACGTATACCTCGTCAGCTGATCATATTAAGCTCACTATTCAAGCTATACTCTTGTAATAAGACCCTTGAATTTTCTGCCAAAATAAGATAAAAATGGTTCTAAAAAGTCCAAGAAAGCGTTGCAATGGTCTTTTTTATAAATAACTAAGTGGGCGTATGAAAAAAAAAAACCTATAGAGTGTGTATTATGTTTGATTATAAAATGTGGATAAATGTGGATTTTAATTTAGGTTTCCTGGAGTCCAGGCAAAAACAACATGACACAGCGTGGGCATGTGAATTACTAGAATAGGTATTATGATGGACGTTGTGGTTTCAGTCAGATAAGCAATAATAATATCCTTGTCTTTGTTTGTTTAGTTTTCGTACTGTTGTGTTGACACCAAAACAATAGGGATGATGCCTCTGCTCTCTTGGTCAAATCAGCAACTTTTTATGAAATGTCAAAATGATTCGATCGGATCCGTCAGTATGAAGTTTGTATTGAATTTAAGAACTATGACGTCATCACTTTCAGTGATCAAACTGCCTCCTTTTCGTCGTAAAAAATCGTTTTAATTGCAGTAATAAGTGAGGTATCGGTTTTTTATGAGTATTTTCGAAAGCTTGATAAGTGAAAATGTAAAACGATATTATTTTAACAACAATTAACATTCCTATTGTGAAATTTCGTTATTATAGTCAGAAATTAATTAAAGGAAAAAGCAATGAAAGTGAAACTACATGCATTTTGGGCCAATTACCTACCTGTTACATAGCTGTGAGTTTACCAACAATCCGAGGATCGCGCATTTCCCAAAATCAGTTCATCCGTTGAGTGCGTAAGAGGGAACAAACGCATATTCGAATACCAACAGACCAAGCAAAAGCGGAATCCTCATTTTTGCCTTTGCCGCAGTAGGGTGAAAACGCGAAGACAAACGCTATTCGGGCTAACTGTTTGACGGATTTCAACATAATTATGAGGTGTCATTGGATTCGTCTCAGCTGTGGGAGTGACATAAGATATACTGTTTTCCGGCTGCAGTCGGGTTTATTGTTTCTAATTTTAAATCGGTTAGGTTAGTTTGTATAAAGTATCGGGTAACTTTTCCTTATTACTGTTGTTTACTCTTCATATTTTTCTCGCAAAATTCTTTAATCCTTATCTTGTGCAAATACTTTAGTTCGGTATTATCTTTCGGTACTCGACTCACGTCATTTCATTATTATCGCTAATCCTTATAGCGATTTCACAGCAAGTAAACGTGCATCTTTAAAAAAAAGTTTATTTAATTTTGTGTCAGAACATCTATACAGATATCTGTAAATATCTATGTTTAAGTTCGCCAGCATAGTACGTCAGCTGCTTGAAGAAAAATTGGCACTTTTTGGCTTAAAACCGTGAACGCGTGGCATCTAAGAAGATAGTGCAGAATTGTCAAATAACAATGTCAAAATTGCTATCTCAAACTGACAAGGAAATGGAACTTCAACAGGTAAACACGATAGGTTTACCTCCAATGCCGCATTTTTGGGAGGATGAACCAGAGCTGTGGTTCGCTCAGTTAGAAGCTAGGTTCAGGTTGGCACAAATCCCGGAACAGGAATACACGAAGAAATTCCAGTACGCCATCTGTTATCTTGATCGCAAAAATGCGATATTGGCCAAAGAGTTGATCCTGAATGCTAACAAGGGCACCAATATTAGTCCTTTGAATTACTACATGGAGTTGAAAGGGAAATTGATTTTTAAAGATAAATTGAGGAGGGAAATGTATAAGATTAAAAAGTGACAATACTAAAGTGTAAACGTGTACTGTTTATTAAAATGAAATCAGTTTAACGCATATCAAGGTATATTTCTAAACAACTTCTAATAAACATAGCTACATCGATAAAATGTTGTATATTGGTTTGAAAGCCCCAATAAATTATTACATGTGAATTATCTTGCAGTTCCGATAATATTAGGTACAGTCGAGGAAATTAATTCCTAACCCAATTAATAATTAATTGTACTTTTATGGTTAATAAATTAATTTTATTACTATTATTTTATTATTTTCCTTGTCAAGCTATGCGATGTCACTATGACGTTTACTGTGAAAAGGTTCCATGGTGGGTAAGGATTTAATTTCCTCGACCGTACATACATACGTGTCGAATTGATAGCCTTCTTTTTTTGAAGTCGGTTAAAAAGTAGCCTAGTTTCCCATCACGTGGGAAAAAACCGTTGAACACATGTACGAGGGTATGCCGAATTTTAAGTCTCTAGCACGATTGGTATAGGCCAAGGTTTCTTAATCTTACAGAAAGAATAAAAACCATAAAAACTTCATTTTTAAAACCAGCTTTTTTAGCTGACTGTACTTTTGTTGTGTGTATCTGTACTGTCATCTAACTTATACATCCATATCCATACCAAATTTCAAGTCGATGCCATTAACCTTTGAAGAGTTCCCTCCTGTGGAGACGATCCTGGCCGCACCGACAGAATTTCACTATCAGATTAGTATTGTCACCGGATTTGCATATGTATGCCAAATTTCACCTTAATCGGTTGAGGATAAATGCTTTAAAATTCAGTCGCAAGGTTTGACAGACAACTTACATACATACAATACCTACTTACATACATACGACCGATGTAAATTAAGTAAAAGCTATTACAAGCTAACTAATATTATAAATGCAAAAGTAACTCTGTCTCTCTGTCTGTCTGTTTGTTACCTCTTCACGGAAAAACCGCTGCTCCAATCTAGACGAAATTTGATAAGGAGATAGTTTGAATATTGAGAAATAACATAGGCTACTTTTTATTCGGGAAAATTGTATAGTTCCCGCGGGATAGCGATAACCGAAATCGACGCGGACGAAGTCGCGGGCAACAGCTAATAATAAATAAATGAAAGAGCCCTCCCATAGTAAAGCCGTTGAAACACGTCAAAAAATCCAGTCACAGCATAGCTGAAGCAAACCCATTAGCAAATTTCGACGTGAAAGTTCCTACCAACAATAAGCGTATTAAAATTATAGTGCAATATCTCATTACGATTTGAGGCGCCGCGTCACGTATAATTTTATGCGTGTTTGCCAAAATTATGATAATATACGGTTTACTTAATTCACAACGACGAAACAACTACGCAGCCGTTCGATTCTAAAACGCCACATGTGCTCATGAACCACATTCAAATGCGAACTGTAGGGAGATACCAATAGGGTAGGTTGTCGCCCGATTCTAATTCTGCTAGTATTTTTGCTGTCCGTATAATTTAGTAATCTATCATAAAGGGAATCAGAACATGAGAACTAACGGTGAACCGAACTGTATGGGACCACGTTAATAGTCTTCTATACCTATAAAACAAGTACCGTTACTGACTGACAGACAACGCAGTTTAAACCACTGGACCTAAATTCTCGAAATTTGGCAAATATATACCTTGAGTATCCTAGAGGTGCACTAAGAAGGGATTTTTCGAAATTCCCACGGGATAGGCAACTAGCCCATTTTGTGATATTTCACGGGGGCAAAACCGCGGGGCATAAGTTAGTTGGAAATAAATGACTATCGTAAAATTTTGGGGCCACCGGACGGGAAACGGCGATGTATTTATTTTGTGACATTAAAAGCGAAGGGAAATTGAACAGCGTTTCGGCTTAAAAGATCAGGTCCCTATTTCGCTAACTCTACAAATGTCAGTTTCCAATGACAGATCGGTGTCAGTTGCTGACTTGAAGAGCTTTTGTTTTAGCGCGCTTCATATTAGCAAAGGAATCTAGTTCGAATTGTCATTGATAACTGACAATTGTAAAGTTGGTGTAATAGGGGATAGCTATTATAGAAATCTCATCACCATCGTCTCCAGTCTATTTACGTCCAACTGCTGGGGATAGGCCTCCTCTCAGGATGAGAGGTCTTGAGCTATTATTCCCACTGACGTGCCGCTTAAATTAATGAACTAAATTACAAGGATAATAGGAAAATAATAATGTCGAAACCGCGTGATTGAAGTAAGTGAAGTATTTCATGGTACCTTGGTATTGTAGTAACCACGTTCGTAGTTAACTGTGCCCTAAGCACGACTTGTCGAATCCTGCGTTACGTTACGGTTATCGTATGGAGATCGAGAAATCTCATACTAAATTTTAGTTCCAAATACGCTCACGGGCGGGCGCTGTTCCAAACGTCATACTCGTTATAGTTTACTATTCGATTTTACGTGACGCAGGATTCGACAAGTCGTGCTTAGGGCACTGGTGAAGGGAGTTTAGGTTGGGTTAATCGGTTGTGTAATACATAAGTAGGTGTAATTAAGGGGCTACCTAATTTGCTGTTTTTAAGTTGCTTATAGCATGTTTGAACGTTGTATAAACGATATAGTTCCATGACCGACCGGACCGGACCGGTTCCGAGGACGACCGGATGGCCTAGTGGTTAGCGACCCTGACTATGAAGCTTGAGGTCCCGGGTTCGAATCCCGGTCGGGGCAGATGTTTGTATGATGAATACGAATGTTTGCTCTCGGGTCTTGGATATTTAATATGTATATAAGTATGTATTTATCTATATAAGTATTTTTATCCGTTGTCTGGTACCCATAGTACAGGCTTTGCCTAGTTTGGGACTAGGTCAATTGGTGTCAATTTGTAACATGATATTTATTTATTTATTTATTTATTTATTTATACATGACATTTTTTGCTTGGTAATTGTACTTTAATCAGATCACATTGTTTTATTTTTAAAAACAACACATCAAAAGAAAATGGTCTTTCCGTGAACCCTGTCCTTGAGCTAAAATCAGTGTGAACTCCCTAGAGAGGCCATAGGTCAAACCCAGGGGCAGCGTAGGGTAGGTTGGCACCCCGCGCGGTTTTGTATTGAGCACCCGTACTTAAATTAAAACACCTAAAGGGAGATTTTTTGCGCATTCTTTGGCTGTAGGTAGGTTAGGTATTAGTGAGTCGTCGTTGTCACCTCTTGGTTCTTGGCACCCGGGGCCGACTCCCCCCCCCCCTTAAACCACTAGGCTACCATGGTTATTATTGTGGGTATTGTAAATGGTCAACGTTGCCTTGGTGAGGATCGCGGGACCGCGGTGGATGCGGAAAGCACAAGACCAGTCTGAGTGGAGAGCCGCGGGTGAGGCCGCCGGCCAGCAGTGGACGTCTAGAGGCTGACATGATGATGATGATGATGATGATGATGATGATGAACATCGATCTCGCCGCGCCCGGCCGCCGCAGCCTCCGCAGCCCGAAGCTATGTTACCTCAGCATGCAGGTCAGTTGCACGTCGTGCTGGTGCCGGCTGAGCGCGGGCGTCCCCTCGACGCGCACGGCGTTGACTTTGTCCCGCAGCGCCGCGCCCGGCCCGCCGCAGCGCTCGCGCAGAATTGACATTATGTTCGGCTGTCGGAGAAACGCCACCACCTGCGGCACAAAAACTATAATGCACTAACTGTTACCCGCGACTTCTAACGGAAACTATGTCATCTTTCGGAATAACAAGTTATCTGTTAAAGTTTCATAAAAAAAAACTTTTTTGCCGACTGAACTTGGTGGTAACTAGGATTATAACTCACCTTGTCATTATACGCGACGGGTATCTCGTGCTGCGACCGCGCATGCGCGTCGCCGGCGGACATCGGCGGCCGCGGCGGCGGCGTCGGCGCCTGCGCATACACACACGTTACACACGGGCTGTCGACACTCAGTGGCGATAGTAATTAAAAAAAAAATGGCAACAAAACTACGGACGGTCAAAGCTGTCATCGAATGAGGGCTACCGCAATTCAAAAATCGGCTGGGATCGCTAATATTGTAGCAGGTCTATCTGTCAATTTCCACCAATCATAGACCAGTAGCTTGTCTCTCATTGGTGGAGAATGACAGACAGCCCTCAATCACAACACTGACGATTCTAGCGGATTTTTCACTTGCGATAGCCTTCTTTGCGGTCACGTTTAAATTTAAATTATTTATGGAAAGTAATAAAAAACAAAAATAGTAACAAAAAACTGAGCACATTGAATCCATTGAGACTAAATTACACGTAATTGAAAACTGCAACATGATTTCATATTGACACATTCGCCGGCGGTAAGAGGCTATAGCCATAAAAATTATATTGCGTCTGGTTTACCGCCGGCGAGAACATTAATAAATAGCTTCTGTCTGAACAGAAATATAGTAATCGATTAGGAAAACAATACTTATTTATAAACATTTGCCAACGTTCAAATTTATAAAACGATAAATAGTCTTCGAATATATGTTAGCGAAAGGTGATCAAAATCGCAACAACTCTATTGCAAAGGGCTCAAAGCTTATTGGGATTTCCACCACATGACTGACATGTTCCGATACGAGGGGCGGCTGATAAGTAATCTCCTTGGTCAGAAATATATACAAAAATAATGCTGGCTGGTATGGATTTATATTCGTTTGTTATTCTATTTTCAAAATGTATTACATTCATTTGTTTATTGCATCACGTTTATTTGTCTCCTACAATTGTTTCAAACATGTCGGTAGAAAAAGTGAAAATGGATAAAATCGAGCAGCGTGCGGTGATTACGTTTTTGACTAAAGAAGGGAATATGCCTTCGGAGATCAGACAGCGTATGTTACGTGTGTTTGGCGGTTCGTGTTCTTCCGAATTTGTTATAAAGTTTTGGTCATAGTAGTTTAAGTTAGGTCGTGATGAGAGCCTGGAAGATGATCCTCGTAGCGGAAGACCAGTTTCGGCCGTCACCGATGAAAATGTAGCCAGGGTGAAAAAAAAAATATTAGAGGACCGACGAGTGAAGCAGTGGGAGATAGCTAGAGATGTGGGCGTCAGTAAAGAGCGAGTCAATGAAATAATTCATGAGCATTTGAACATGTCCAAGGTTAGTGCACGTTGGGTCCTCAGAATGTTGACTGCATTTGACATGGAGAGGCGTGTCAAATGTTGCGAAGAGTTTTTGGACATGAGTCGAGGGAAAGAGGAAGAAATAATTTCTAGAATTGTAACATGTGATGAGACTTGGATTCGACAATGGGACCCGGAAAGTAAGCAAGAGTCGTTACAGTGGAAATTTAAGGTCTGTCCATCGGCAGGTAAACTTATGGCTACAATATTTTGGGACACAGAAGGGATTTTGCTCATAGATTATTTACCGAAGAAAACTACAATGAATGCTGATTATTACTCAAAACTTACTATATCAACTGAGAGAGACAATAAAAGAAAAACGGCGAGGTAAACTAAGCAAAGGAATTCTGATTTTGCACGATAACGCACCAGTGCATACCGCCCGCACAACGAAGCTAGCAATTAAAGACAATGGCTTCGAAACCATTGACCACCCCCCTTATAGTCCAGATTTAGCCCCCTGGGACTATTTTCTGTTTAGACTTCTCAAGAAAGACCTCAGGGGACGAAGGTTTATGACCGATGACGAAAGGAAGGCTGCGGTTACTGACTTTTTTGACGACAAACCGAAAGTTTTTTTTTTTATGGTTTAAATTCAATATTTGAAAAATTTAATAAGTGCATTTAACTAGCAGCGGACTATATAGAAAGATAAAAAAAAAATTGCCACGACAGTCTTTTGTTTCATTGTTAGGTAGATTACTTTTCAGCCGCCCCTCGTATGTTTCGAACGATTTTCTTCTTCTTTATTAAATAACAGTCACATAAATAACATTTACTAAGTGTAATTAACAAACACACATTAGGATATGGCAAAATATCGTGCTTTACAGGGAGAACTGAGTTGCATAAAATTTACCATTCCAAACATCCAGTTCAAGTGGAATTTGGAACACAGTTTAAACACAAAGAGAAACTCTAAAGATCTGTAAGAAAACAACCCAAACAAAATAAAAAACAAGTGAATCAAAAACAAAAGAACAACAAAAACAACAAAACACATGCAAAGAAAAACAACTGAAAACGAAAAACAAACGACACTGAAGGGACAACCATGCGTCGAGCACAGAGGGGCCGTCGTCAGGATAGCACGTCGCACGCTAGCAATAAGGATGAAATTTCAACAACGTACCAAAGTCGGTCCGACTCCGGTGCAAAGGTATTTCATGTCAAGCTTTAAAGAGAATTGGCCGATGAATACACGTGACAGGCGGAACAGCAAATGGACTGTTTGATGACCTCTCAAAGCGTTTCACGGCTAGGTATAACCCCGAAACTACACTATACCCTGCGCCAGCTATCTTTGCACAATGGTTCATACCAGTGTAATGGTTTGGTATTGTCATACCTTATGACGGGTACAGACTGGTGAATCGCTGAAACGTAACATGCAATTAAAGAATTTGCCTTTCGAATTCTAGCAGGAGTTTTCTGTGAATTCTATTCTTTTTCTAATTTTAGCGAGGTAACACGCAGAATAATACAATTCATGTTACGTTTCACAAGTCTGTACCCGGCATTACATGTGAACATCTGTTTTTGTAAAATTTGGACTCTTTCGTGCTCTAGTTGAAATTAATATTAGCAAATTCCTTATTAGGCTGGTAATATGTTAACTTCCCAAATGGTAGACTTTAAGCTTGTGTAGATCAGTTGTCAAACAGCTTCCTCTTTTGTTTGACGGCAACTTTTGAAAGGTCATTTGCAGTCGATTATGCTGAACCGATGTTTGTTAAATGATTTATTTACAAGAAGAAGTAGCAACCATACCAAAGTACAAATCGGCAGCAGAATTATCCCTGTGGCCTGGCTCCTGAAGTATTTAACTACAATATCACTTTTTGTACGAATATTGTTTATGGTATTTAAATACTCACGTAAACAAGAGTACACAGAAAACCAGAAAAATATGACTAACCCCGGGAATCGAACCCGGATCCTCGACATTCCGTGTCACGTGCCATACAAAGTTACCACTGATAGGCCCGTTTGAAATTTTCCATGCATTCAAGTTCAAGTACGGTACGTTTAGGTACTCTAATGCCCGTTTTCACCAACGACTCCTAAAAATTAAGGGATCCCTTAGCTCTTTTAGGGGACACCTAAGATCAATTTGCGTTTCACCAACGCTTAAGGAACACCTAACTGCTAAGGGGCCCCCCTAAGTTTAGGGGGTCGAATATTGACCCCCTAGCGCTAAGTGACAGTTTAGCGCCAATTTTTTTATAGGTTATTGTGCATTTGTTCATGCAATAATTAACTTGATTGATAAGATTTATATAAAATGGAAGGCTATTTGTAGAGTTTGGAAGCTGTTGAATCATTGGATTTAATATTCACATCAAATTTATTTAGATCAGACTGAAGATCAGATGATTTAACAAAGTATGATAGGTACTAAAGATTTTTCATAAGAGATAATTATTTACTCGTAGAATGTCGAAAGAAAGCGTGCTTTTCAGACTTGAAATTTTACATTACAGGTATTTGGAATATAAGGATAACTCAGAACAGAAGAATAGTTCTGTATAAAGGAAGACCTCATCGCAGCTGGACGAATGCCTAATATTCATCATCAGTCTATTAATGACCCTCAGAAAACAAAACAAACCAGAAGCCGCGTTCAATCATAACAGCACGCCGCGCACTGTGTAATTTTTTTATTGATTTCGCTACTCGTTTACACTAAAATTATAATCATATTCTGTTTTTTATAAACCCAACGGCATATCTGCATGTAAGATCCACACGAGAAGGGATTAATTAACATTGTCATTCGTAAAGGCGCGCTCGCGGGTTCTGGTCTGTTCTGTATTATACGGGTTTCAAAGAAATCGAATAACACAATACTTTGAAAATATGTGCAGTTCATGAATAAATTATCACATAAATAATCATTCCAGCTTTCAGTCAATGAATGCTCGCTAATAAACTACAATCATCGCACCGAAAGTTCGAAAAAAAATAGATATTTTGTTTTTTTTTTAAATTCATCCCACAAGGGATAGGCAAAGGAACTGAGTCCATACAGCCACGTCTGATGTGTTTTGTAAATTTCTGTATATTAAAGTCCTGTCACCGTCAGAGTCGTCAGTCTGTCCTAGTCACGTCCTGTCAGCTGCTCATACCTTCCGTAAAGCGATAGTGTATTTTACGGCGAGCTACGGCGAGCAGCAGCCGACGGATACTTGGGGGTCACAAACAGAGGGAATACGCGTTTTCACTTGAATTCTTCATTTGCTGGGCACTGACTGTTAATTTGTTGTATAATACACTATCTTTATTATCCACCAAACAACACTTAAGCACAGAAACTAAAATTCAATTAACGACACGATCCACTCTCATCGGTTTTCCGCCAAATTCCTCCAAAAAAATAAAAATAATAGATAGTTATAAACTGTCACTGTAAGTTCTTATTTTTCTGGATGGCAAAGATAATGCCATACAGCCTAGTCAACATTTAAAAATAAAAAATAAGACGTCAACTTAGTATTAATAATACATTTGTCTAGTATTTTTATGTTTTTAAAATGTTGGTTTAATTTTTTATAGACGGTTTTTGAAGTTATTCCTCTTAAAAAAAAACTATCGATACAAAACCGGTATTAGAAATTACTACAGCTAAAACAAACTGTCACTTAGTTAAGTGACGTTTATTAAGGTGTTACCTAGGTTGGTGAAAATGAAATTAGGTTAGGGAGAGATATAAGGGGCCACTTAGGATAGGGGTCCCCTGACTAGGTGATGACTTAGGTGTCGTTGGTGAAAACGGGCATAAGTTTACCACTGATAAATGGTTTGCCTTTATTTCATTTTCTAATTTAATGTCGTACAAATAAAACACTTATCAAAATTCTGTGACATTTTTACAATATTTTGTAATATGCATTTTATTTGTACGACATTAAATTTGAAAATAAAATAAAGGCATACCATACGTCAGTGGTAAACTTAAAGTAATCGTTCTGTAACAGCCCGTTTATCACTATACGTAGCGAAAAGCGCCATCTGTGTGAAAAACCTCGCAACGAGATGACAACCACACACCATCGGAACTAAATTTGTTAACTAGATTGTCTGTTCGGAAATGGTGCGCCACTTCACGAGAGGTCGCTGGCGACACGTAACGCGTGAAAGTCCCCTAGTGTTTCCCTAGCTCTATGTTTCGCCAAATACTTCGGAGCGTGATTACGGGCTGTGCAACGAGCACGAGCATTCGAATCCTACGTAAGCTAATCGAGTTGTAACCAGAGCTCGGACAGGTCGCAGCAAAATAATTGCAACACGGTAATAGAACAAGATTAATAAAGTCGCATTATGTACAGTATTATTTAATTATATTTTTAAATTTCATTATAACAGAGTTCGGGGTAGTATTCAATCCACTTATTAATCGTTTTTATTTTCACCATATTTAAAATATTTAGAAATAACCATAAGTAAATAATTTCACTAATTTAAATTGTCACCACAAAACTGTTTCAAGGATGCCACTTTGACAAAACCATGACAGATATGCAACTAAATAAGGTTTAATGTTAAATTACGATAATATCCTCTTTAGATAAATATAATCTTAAGTATCGAAACTGTAGTATCAAATACGCTCACGGTGAGCGCTGCTCCAAACGTCATACAAATGTTCTTGATAATGTTACGTAGGATTCACAGATACACTGTAGCCTTCTCGCGATGTAACCGCTATATTTATTCAGCGAACTATAATGATATGGAAGCGTAACGCCTATACATCGGCGCACGAAAATACGACACCATAACATGACACTCGCACATCGAAAATCGCAGCTCGCCCATGAGCGGCGATACGCGTCGGCTGCGCTCGGCTTTTCTCGACAATGTTCGGTCGAATCATCCAGCTATTCTGCTTATCGAGGACGGCGTGATTGTCAAGTACGGATTTTTTTTAATGTATATTTATTTACATAAGAAAGTTAATTCTAGTATTTTTCATACCCGTACTTTTTCTACACGATATTAAAATATTAATTTGCGCAAAACATAATAACAATAAAACTCCCGTGACACAAGCCCGCACGTCACGAATGTCACGCCTGTCTGACGCACGGGGAAGTTAATTTTTCCACGCCTATCATGGTACCTATGTGGTGGAGCCAATTTTTGTGCCTAATTACGCATCCATAGATATTATCCGTGGGCTATACTTCAGAAGCCAGTCCACAGCACCGTGTCCCTACACTGCCCCCACCTGGTCCACGACGAGCGGGCGGCGGCGCGGCGGCAGCAGCGGCGAGAACGGACCCGCGGCCGGCGCGCGCGGCAGCCGCGGGTCGATGAACGACGTGCGCCGCATCACGTGGTCCACGAAGAAGCGCTGCCGACCACACACACCATGATGGACCGAGGACGGGCCCGAACCGGGACTAAACGCCTACTTTACGTTTTGTGAGTGACTCTCCCCTAGGCAAGGGCTATCGTCAAACTGTAGTCATGCGACGTTATGGCTATTTTTCAGGTTTCAGGGGTGGGGTAATTTGATCTCCTGCTCGGTACGCCGCTTTGTGTAGGTACCTACTTGAAATTATTTTTCTCATAAACGTCCGTAGAAGTTGCCATTGTCAACGTATTAGATTAGAAGGCCTTTAGACGCATGTTTCCAGATGAGCAAATTTCTAGATACGCATTTTGCCAAAAAAAAATTGCGTAACGTAAATCCATCTGCAATAGCTTCTAATCAGTAAAATCTGACAATTAACATTTGATTTAAAAATAGTAGCAAAGCAAAACATTTTTCATTATTTTGCTCGTGGTTTGAATCGGAAAAACAAACTTTAATTTCTAGTTTGTGAGAAAAGCACTATATTCGCCGCGGCCAGAATCTGGCTTCGTATTATTTTAACGGACTCGCGAGCTCGTCCGTCAAATCTAATCCTCGGCCAGCAATCGCCTACTTCCTGACCTAGACGATAGTGTAGTGGAGGTCTTTCCGAAAGCGCTGATAGACTAAAAAAATGACGTGTAAAAGAGCATTAAACCGTCTATTTGCTGAATTAAATTTAGGATTGATTCACCTTGCCATTCCGGTCGAGCTTGGTGTCCCAGCCGAGCGGCAGGCCGCGGGCGGCGTCGCTGAACGTGTTAACGAGCGCGACCAGGTCGCGGTTGTGCTGGTAGCGGTCGAACGAGGCCGCGTCGCGCCGCACCTTCGAGATCATGTGCTTCAGCGTCGCGTTGCAGTTGTAGAGGGAGGCCGCCTCCTGCGGGGGATGTTAGAGGTAGTCAAACCAAACCGGACCATGATCTCAAATGGAGTATCTTTTTTTTCCATTATTTTCCGCCATTTTTTTATTTTTACGGCTTTGCTTATTGGCGTCAACTCTTGGTCCGGGTAGACTGATAAGTTTCGAAGGAGTGTACTGTTTTTGGTTTACGAAGTAATTGCATAAATGGCGCTAGTCACTGCAAAAAGTGATAATCGAGCTGAGATTTGAATACATGGAGCAAATTCAGCGCGTTTCCCTATGCTAATCGTGGAGAAGGGGGATTGCCGGGGTTAGCATTTTCTGTTTTTTTTTTCTGTGCATTCATGAGTATTAAAAAAAATGTACAAACAGGAGCACTAATTATGGGAATTCGCGTTTTAATAATAGTGGCAAAACTGAGGAATTCATCAGATCGAAAATGTGGCTATTCTTCTGAGGCCGGTCGTCTAGGTTGGACCCGAAATAACATTAAGAGTGAGCTGTTACATTAACACGTGTGTAATGTGTACTGTCAAAGTCAAATGTATACATCAACCTTACCGTCGCAGTAATAAGGTTTGTGTTTGTATACATATTTTTGGGACTGTACATCTGTACAATAGTGTGAAGTGTGAAGGAAGTTGAGGTTATGTTCAGTGAGTTATAGCAGTTTATGCAACTGTTACACAACGAGGGTCCTTGAAATACGAGTGTCGTTTACGAAACGAGGCGAAGCCGAGTTTCATAAAAGGATCACACGAGTATTTTAAGGCCTAATTATGTAGAGTTGCATACATTACTTTATTTACACACATAATACTCTACTGATACACATAATACTGTACTCTAAGATGGATTCAGAAACCGAAGGTATAAAACTTGTTACGAATTTGGCTTTTTTTTTATCATAGACAAACATATCGAGCTGACGTTTTGTACCGACATTTTATTTAGTAAGGCCTGGAGGTTACCTGGTTCATGTGCAGTATGGAGTAGAAGTCGGGCCTCGCCAGGAAGGCGGCGGCGGGGTGCGGCGCGGCGGGGGGCGCGCGGGGCGGCCCGGCGGGGGGCGGCGCCTCCTCCGACAGCTGGCCGCGCGTCATCGTGCGACGGATCGATTGGTACCTGGAACGCACAGGCACGTGGGTTGACGTTGAAATATCCATGGAGAGGTAGACCATTCAACCAACATCATGTCAGCTAATTAATGTTTAGGTTTTAAATTATACTTTTGAAATACTCACTGAACCCGGAAAATGTTAACCCCGGGAATCGAACCCGGATCCTCGACATTCCGTGTCGCGTGCCATACCCTAACACCAAGATTGGCATATATACATATAGCATTTCACAGGGTTAGCATTTTCTGTTTTTTTCTGTGTACTTATTCATGTTTCATTGAGCATTTTAAAAGTACAATTGATATAAAATGGGGAAAAAAACGCAAAAAGATACTCCAATTCAAATCGTATTTAGGTGTTTCCTGTGAGATTGCTGTTCCACTACAGTACCTCCTGTCGAGCTGCCTCCGCTGCACGTCGGGCGCCGGCGCCCCGGCCGCGGCCCCGAGCGCGCCGGGCCGCTGCCACGTCGTGCTGCGGGTGCTGTGGTCGATGTAGAACACGCGCCCGTGGCTGTCCATGCGCGCCTCCCACCCTGCGGCAACCACACGCACCCATTTAAACACACTACGAATACAAAAACGGACAAGTGCGAGTCGGACTCGCGCACGTACCATTATCTATAAAAACTTGACAGAAAAAAACAAAGCAATGTGATCTCGCCGTCTAGCGGCGAGTAGCGGTGGTACTAGAGTTATTTTGTTTTGCCTAAGAGTCAAGCTCAATGAGATAGCTGCCTAGTTGCACTACTCGTCCACAGATGTCTTTATCTAAAAGATCATGTCTGTTGTATGGAAGCCCCACTTAAATATTTATTTTATTCTATTTTTAGTATTTGTTGTTATAGCGGCAACAGAAACACATCATCTGTGAAAATTTCAACTGTCTAACTATCACGGTTCATGAGATACAGCCTGGTGACAGACGGACAGACAGACGGACGGACAGCGGAGTCTTAGTATTAGGGCCCCGTTTTTTACCCTTTGGGTACGGAACCCTAAAAATACAAAGGTATAGGAGGGCTTTAGTACCTGCAGGGAGAGGCTCTTCACACTCGATGATCCCGCCAATCATATTGGCAGGAAAGTCCCCAGTCAAAGCCATCTGCCGGGACGCCCGCTCGGGGATGGACGGCAGCCGTATGCCGGCCATGTGCCGCAGCGGCGCGGGCGACGCCAGCGCGGGCTCGGCGTCGGCGGCCGGCGGGCCCGCGTGCACGATGGTGAAGTGGTTGCTGTTCGCGAACTCCATGTTCGGGGACCGGATCTCGGTGGTGCGCAGCTCGGCGGTGTACTCGAAGTCCCCCGCGTTCACGGGCGGCGGCTGCAGCGCGGGCGGCGCGGGCCGCGGCCGGCGCGCGTGGTGCGTGGGCGTGGGCGGACACTGCGGCCGCGGCCCGTGCAGGCTGCCGCTGCCGCTGCGCGTCGGCGCGGGCTCCGGCGCGCCCTCGCCGCCCGCGCTCTTCAGCAGGTGCCGGGGCAGGCTGGAGTGCTTCGGCGTCGAGCTCTCGCAGGAGTACTTCCTGTGCAGTATCATGGTGCCCACGCTCGGCAGCATCTTGTTGGTTCCGTCGACGGGAGACGTCGAGGGCGAGGAGTTGCAGGAGCTCGGGGCTTCGGAGCTGAGGTGCCCCGGCCGCCGGGCGGGCGGGTCGAGCTGCGACGAGTTCAGGAACGCGGTCATCATGGTGGGCGTGTGCGCTCGCCCCGAGTTCTGTCTCGTGAGAGGCTTGTGGCTCTTGAGAGTCGTGATTTCCTTCTCTTCGATCTGGTTCCGGTTGTCGTCCTCGAACTCGGAGTGGTTGCTTATGTCCTTGAGGAACGTGTGCTGCGCCTTCTCCTCGGAGCGGGCGCGGTGGGGCGCGAGGCCCGCGAGGCCCGCGAGGCCCGCGCCGCCCGCCGCGTCGGCCGGCGGCGGGCTCCTGTCCTTTCTCGCGAACGTCGTGGTTATGTAATTGTCGGGGCCTATATCTTTAATAAATAACACTCTATTCCTACTTACGCTAGGGGAGCCGTCAGGTACGTCTTTCGATTTGTTGTCATCGACTAATCTAGATAGCTTGAGGGAGGAGACGGCGGAGTCGGGCAGGCTGCCGTCGGGCTCGGGCGTGGCGAGCGGCGCGGCGAGCGGCGCGGCGGGTGGCGCGGCGAGCGGCGCGCAGTAGAACTGGCCGGGCCGGAAGTCAGCCAGGCCGGCCGCCAGCGCCGCCGACGCCGAGATGTTGTTGTCCGTGAAGAACTGCTCGTCCGTGTCGATCAGCTCGAACGTGAACGCGTCCTCGGGCTTGGCCTGCGGGCGCGGCTTGCGGTGGCGCGGCACGTGCGGCGGCGGCGACAGCGCGCGCGAGCGCTGCAGCGGCCGGTGCGCCAGCCGCGGCGGCAGCGGCGGGCCCGCCTCCACGTCGTACACGAACTTCATTATCTTACAGGGATTGTTTGGCGACCATATCTTGTAATAGTCGGCCCCGGGCGCCGCCGGGCCGGGCGCGGCGCCCGTCTCCACCGGCGGCGGGCACTTCTTCTTGACCCCCGACGACGTCGGCTCGTCTATAGCACTTGGAGATTCACTATTTACAGTTCGAGATTCATTACTTAGACTACTATCTACAATTTTGCTAGGATCACATTTGGTTTCGAGATTCGACTCGTTCCCGTTGCTTTCTAGGTTGCTAATTGAGCATCTGTCGACGGTGTCGCTGAGGCGGGCGACGTCGCCGAGCGCGCCGAGCGCGCCGGGCTCCGAGGGCTCGAAGCTGCGGTTGTGGTAGGCCTGCGGGGCGTCGCCGCCGCGCTTGCGCGAGACGCCCTCCTTGAGCCGCAGCGGCAGCTTGCGCAGCTCGGCGCGCAGCCGCGCGGGCAGCGCGGGCGCCGCCGCCGCCGCCAGCTCCTGCTCCGACCCGCTGTAGTAACGGAAACATAGCAGCTGCTCGCAGTCTGGAACATGATGCACAAAAAGCGTGTAATCGATTATGGTCTCGTCGGTTTGTTCATTAAAAGGTAATGTTTGCAGCAAAAAGTCTAAGTACGGATAGGTAAGTAGGTACTAGACGGTGATTGATGAAGGAGTGCGCCTCGCCGCGGTGACGTCTCATGACTATTTATAAAGGAAAACGAGCGCAGAAATAGCGCGCAATGAGGATTACCTTCGTACGGCTGATTGGGCTCATCAAGCAGCCACATTATGCCGCCGCTGGCGCATCCGGTCGCCGGCACGCGCGCGACGACGCCGCCCGACTCTGCAACAGACGGTTACATGTCACAAGCTACTCTATAAATTACATCTGTCGGTTTTTGTTACGACCAACGCATTCCGCCTCGTCATACACGCCATAAATTCCCACTTTATTTCCGACATTAACTTAGCGATCGCTCCGAGCGCTGTAAAAATGCAATCCGTATTTTTATCGGTTCATGTTCTTTTCCATATTCAATGAACATGACAGGTTTGAGAACGGGGGCATAAAATATCGGGAGGAAGTGATCGGACGCGCGCAAAGGAGAAACAAAAGCGAAAATTACGAGACCGAATATCTCATTTAAAAGCACCGTCGGTTTACCCGCATGAAAAACAAAACACGGGCAGGTGCAAAACGCAGAAGTAAAAACAAACAACTGGCGTGGAGTGCGCAGAACCGCGCCCGGTGAGCGCTTGCGTTTTTTATCTAACAACAATCAAGCGGGCGTGGGCCGGCGGGCGCGGGCGCATCTCAAATTATGCGCCGGCCCTAATCACCGGATGCGGGAGTCGCCCGCACATTTTACGCGAAATAATCGAAGCCACCGAATTGCCAGTTAATTGGAGGAACATGGCCATAAATTTCGCGGAAGCAAATTGATTCTGCAAGTGGCCAAGGTGGCTCCAACCGACCATTACCATATTTTGATTGGATTAAAATATGAGCATCCCCGCACTCGATTAAGCGCTCCATGCCATCGTAAATACATGAATACTATAAACATAAAAGCATAAGTAATGTATAGTTCATTCACGTGTCATTAAAGCGGTTGTAAGAAAAGTTTAAATATGGTTGTTTTAGATACGTGATATATATCTGCTTAAATAGATAGCAACACTCAAAGTTCAAAATTATATATCAGAGTAAATTGCAGTGTAATCATAATCACAACTCAGTTTCCGTTTGGTAACAGTTAAAGGCTGCAAGATCGATAACTTCCATTAGTTTTTTTGTGCCCTGCATTCGGACGAGACTCGAAACGCCATTTCGGGCACGTATGCAGTGCAGGCCCTATGTGTTTAATGACAGTCATTTCCTCTCGGGTGATTATCGAGTAATCATAATTAACCAGCGTTATGTTAAATCTAATGATGATTAGAAACACATCCACGAGGGTCCTCTACGTTGATTAGAAGACGAACGAACGATGATTGATTTTAAAAGGAACCACGAGGCATTAATTAGAGCACGAATAAAAAAAAACTCAATGAATTTATTTCATAATGGTCTGCATAATGGAAAGCTCATATAGGGACTCGAATTTATCGTGTATTTGTGATGTGTGTCACATATTTAACCACTCAGTTAAAGCTCGACAATGATCAAAAATCCGTAAAAACATTCCCATTCTTCATAGCTCTACTTACTTACTAGATTTTTTTTTCTAAGAGCTATAGTCCCTATGATTTTTTCATTTGATACCCATTACGATAAAAACTGATACTGACACTGTTGTCAGTGTCATTTTCAAGTCTAGATACCAGCAGTCTTTCTGCCTACATCAGTGTGTCTCGCAGCCACTGCCTAAAGCTGCGTTTCCACCAGAGATCACTGCGAGGTTTCATCATATATTTGACAATTAGCCAATCGTCAAATGTATGAAGGAACCGCGTAACGCATCTTCGCACATCGCTGGCCCCTATTTCACCAACTTTACAATTGTCAGTTTTCAATGACAATGAAGAAATGTAGTTCGAATTGTCATATAAAACTGACAATTGTCAGGATGGTGAAACAGGGGCCTATTGGAAACGCAGCCTAACCCAACGCTGACACCGAAAGGGCGTATGCATGACATGTTGTATTCATGACGGGCCGGTGGCTGGTGACGACAGAGTGACACAGACGGCGGCTATTTCCGGCGCTGACGCAACATCCGAGCTTCCGCAGGATATGGGAGATACAGACGCGAGATGAGGATGAGGATGAACCCGCCACTTCCGCGGGATTTGCGATATGAACTGACTGTCGATACCTACCTTCCGGATCATATATGTTTAGTTTTTTTTAACGTAAGGCAGTCTCAATAAATTCCTCAGAGTAACAAGCCGCTTTTCAATAAGCAGTCACCTGCACGCGAAAACGAACCTTATCCCCATAGAAACATGGTCCATTGACAGTGACCTATAATTAAATAGTTCGCGGAGTAAAAATCGATGTAATTTGGTGAAAATACAAACAATTTTGGACTAAAGGTGCTTAATACAAGTGACAATAGTGTATTCGCGTATAAATATCAGCAAAAGAACATTAAGGAACGGAACACTTGAAAGTTATTTTACAATCATTTTCGACGTATTTATTCGTTTCAACTGGAACATTCAAGTGAACGTTATAGACGTATATTGTGCATGTACTTAATAGTGCAGCTTTGCTACCGCAGCGGGACATTAGTTAAAAGCTATTCGTCAGATATTATCTACGTACAGCGCGCGATCGCATAGGACGAAGAAGTGTACCCTACGTGTTAAAAGTGAACATTACCGTGGTGCATTCTAGACTTTTTAACGGTTTCGCGTTTATCATATCTCGCATACTAGCTAGTTGACCTGCGTTTGCTGTCACATAATGGAGAAAATAGAAAAACAAGCGTCAGTTCAGGAGGATGCGTTGGATAAAGTGAGAAAGGCGTACACTAACTACAAGAAGTCACCTTTGGACAGAATTACAGTGGGCTACGTGAAAGGCAGACTAGACACACTTGAAGGTTATTGGAAAGACTTTAAGAGTTTGCACGAAAGAATAATTATGTCTGTGTCTAAAGAGGACCGGCAATGTATTAACTATTTTGCTGATGACACTTTCACTGTGTTCGAAGAAGTTTACTACTTCTATAAAGGCGACATGAAGACTAAATTAGAAGAGTTACTTAATGAAAAATGTGAGTCAAAGGAGGTTAGTAATCCAGGCATATTGAAAAGTGATGTAAAATTGCCATCTATTTCACTCCCATCCTTCAACGGGAATTACACAGAGTGGCAATCATTCCATGACCTATTTATTGCATTAGTGCATAATAATAACTCATTAGAAGAGGTACAAAAATTGCACTACTTGAAAGGTAGTTTATCAGGAGAGGCAGAATTATTATTGCGTCAATTTTCGATTACTGGAGAAAATTACTTGGAGGCTTGGTCAATACTGAGAAAACGTTATAGTAATAAAAGATACATCGCAAACTCCATTTTCAAGAAATTTTTTGCACAAAGGGCTATACCTCAAGAATCAGCTACCGCCTTAAGACAGCTCCTGGACACGTCAGTGGAATGCATGAGTGCGCTCAAGAACATAGGCTTACAGACACTGCAGTGGGATGCAATTATCAATTTTGTTGTCGTTTCGAAGTTGGATCCGGGTACGCACAAACAGTGGGAAGAATTTATCAGCAATGATACAACTGACGATATACCCGGCTTTGAAAGATTAAAATCATTCTTAGAAACTCGATTTCGTACATTAGAGATGATAGAACCCGTAAATAGGACTCATATCTCTAAAGTAGTCAAACCAAAAACGTTTCACGCTACGGCAACAAGTGAACCAAAATGTACCCTCTGCAAAGAAAATCACTACCTTTTTAAATGTAAGCATTTCTCTAAGAAGCCTATAGGAGAAAGGTATGAGTTTGTACAGAAAAACAACCTATGTTTTAACTGTTTGGTACCGAATCACAACTCATTTAAGTGCAGACAAAGAACGACGTGTCAAATATGCAGAAGAAAACATCACTCTTTGTTACATCGAGACAAGCAACAAGCAGGTGAAGAATCACATACATCTGAGGAAACACACAACAATCAAGAAGATACAAAAGAGTCTACAGTTACGGCGCACACAGCGAGCTTATCACACCCTGGTCAAAATGTACTATTGGCAACAGCACTGGTGGACGTCACGTCGAGGTCGGGGCAGTTACACGTCTTCCGTGCTCTGATAGACCAGGGCTCAGAGGCATCTTTCGTCACCGCTAGAGCGGTCGATTTGCTCGGTTTAAAGAAAACCGAGATCAGCGGAGTAGTCTCTGGTGTTGGAGAGGCTAACCAGATGAGCATCAAACACATGGTAGGATTACAGTTAAAGTCGAGGTATGACATCAATTTTTCTATCAATCTTAATGCATATATATTGAAGTCGTTGACTCGTAGGTTGCCGGCTAGAGAAATAAGAGGTTATAGTTGGCCGCAACTTAGCAATGTGAAGTTAGCCGATCCCACTTTTAATATACCGGGTAGAATCGATATTCTTCTCGGTGCTGACGTGTTTGGACAAATCATAGATTCGGGTTTAATGAGAGGGCCTGGCAACTTAGTTGCTCAGTGTACACATCTGGGTTGGATTTTGTCGGGAGATACTAATGCATCGTCTTTTAATGTTTCACAGCACATTACAAGTTTACACATAATACGTCAGGTGGAAGAAGACAATAATTTATTAAAGAAGTTTTGGGAAGTGGAATCGGAATTATACACAAAACAAAGAATGTGGAGTAAGGAAGAAGAAAGGTGTGAAGAAATCTACCAGAAAACAACCAGTAGAGATCCTGATGGGCGCTACGTGGTACAGCTGCCGCTGAAGAAGACCATTGAAGAGACGGTGAAGTCGTGTGGTGACACTAAACAACAAGCGGTATTAAGGCTGAAGCAACTGGAAAGAAAATTTGAAAGAAGTGAACACTTAAAAACAGAATACAAGAAAGTTATACATGAATACTTACAACTAGGACACATGAAGAAAGCTGAAAGACAAGATGTAAGGGCAGCTGTGTATCTGGCTCATCGTGCTGTTATTAGAGAAGATAAGGACACTACAAAGTTGCGCACAGTATTTGACGCATCAGCTAAGGGCTCAAACGGAAGCTCCTTAAACAGCAGCATGATGATAGGACCTACAATACAACCAGATCTACGCAGTCTGATCATTCGCTGGAGGTCACACAAATTCTGCGTGGTTGGTGACATTGTAAAAATGTATCGCCAAGTGAAGATGACTGACAAACACACAGATTTGCAACGAATATTGTGGCGTGACGACGTTTCTGAAGATATTCAAAGCTACCAATTACTCACCGTGACTTTTGGAACAGCTGCTGCCCCATACCTGGCGGTACGAACTCTACACCGTTTGGCGGACGATGACGAACACCTGTATCCTCGGGGAGCAGCTGTGGTGAGAAATTCGTTTTACATGGATGACCTTATGACCGGTCATGATGACCTCACTGAATTACAGAGCATATGCAAGGAAGTTAACACTCTGTTGACAGCTGGAGGTTTCCAGATGCAAAAATGGTCTAGTAACTCGGAAGAACTGCTAGGAGAACTGCAACACGACGTGAAGAGCCTGGAACCTGTAAAAGACAAAAAAGAGATTAAATTAGACAAATTCATAAAGATACTAGGACTTACCTGGGATAGAAAAGACGATACCTTCCATATTTCAGTTATGCTACCGGAAACCAGGAAGCCTGCAACAAAGAGAACAATATTATCTGAAGTGGCTAGTTTATTTGATCCTTTTGGATGGCTCTCACCTGTTGTCATCACAGCGAAGATTATGATCCAGAAGTTGTGGCAATGCAGTCTTGGCTGGGACGACGAGCTTCCTGCAGAGTTGGTGGAGGAGTGGGAGAGTTACAGAGACGATCTTCATGAATTGCAGACTGTTGAGATCCCACGCTGGTTAAAAACTACAACTCGCTGCAAGGATATTCAGCTCCATGGATTTTCTGATGCCTCTTCTCTAGCACTTGCAGCAGTAGTTTATGTTAGAGCTGTAGACGAGGACGAGGAAGTTCATGTCACAATGTTAGCTTCGAAAACAAGAGTAGCACCTCTTAAACAATTGACAATCCCCAGACTAGAACTGTGCGCCGCAGCACTGCTAGCGAAGCTATTGCACGATCTGTCTGAATTACTGAAGATATCGATGGATAAAATTTACGCTTGGACCGACTCGATGGTGGTTCTGTCTTGGCTACAGTCACCGCCAAGTCGATGGCAAGTCTTTGTCGGCAATCGTGTATCGGACATCACTCAGCAGATTGATAATGACAGGTGGAGGCACGTTGTGTCCGCTGATAACCCAGCAGATCTCGCATCTAGAGGCGTCAAGGCAAGCGAGCTAGCAATTAACAGAATGTGGTGGACTGGACCTGAGTGGCTAAACAGTAAGGAGACACCGTTCATCAGAATTCCACTTATTCCTCACACAGACTTAGAAACCAAGAAATCATTTCATGCAAATCACACAAGTTTACAAGAGACACCAATTTGGGAAAGATTTTCGTCATTAAAAAAAATGAAAAGGGTGCTAGCTTACTGCAAGAGATTTGTTGATTATAAAAACAAACATAAAAGAGAAGAAATTCTGTCCGTAACGGAAATGAATGACATAGAGGAAAAATGTATAAAATATTATCAGAATTTAGTATACAGCGAAGAAATAGAAGATTTAAAGAAGAATGAAAAAGTTAAAAAACGAAGTCCAATTATTAGTCTTACGCCGTACTTGGACCAATACGGTCTGTTGAGAGTTGGAGGGAGGTTAACTAAATCAGACTTACCAGAAGATGCTAAACACCCAATTATCATCCCTAGTAAGCAGCATATCACGAAGCTGATAGTAACCGAAGCCCACACAAAAACCTTTCATGGTACGATTCTACAGTCGATGACATACATTCGGAGCAAGTACTGGATCATTGGACTTAGATCAGCTATTAAGGATGTTGCGCGAAAATGTACAGTGTGCATAAAGCATAAGGCTACCACAAAGCAGCAATTGATGGGCCAGCTTCCTACAGCAAGAGTGACCCAACAACGTGCGTTCTACAACAGCGGAGTTGACTATGCCGGACCCGTGTACATGAGAACATCAAAGGGCCGAGGGCGCACGTCTACTAAGGGCTATATCTGTCTGTTCGTGTGTATGTGTACACGGGCAATTCACCTAGAAGCTGTAACGGATCTTACAGCTCAAGCATTTATAGCTGCCTTCAGGAGATTTGTGGCTCGAAGGGGGCACTGTGCGCATATATGGAGTGACAATGGTACATGCTTTGTTGGGGCAGATAAGGAACTGCGACACCTATTGAACAAAAGCACTAATAACGTATCTAAGGAGATAGCCGATCAGCTAGCTAATGAGGGCACTACCTGGCACTTTATTCCAGCCAGGGCCCCAAATTTTGGAGGTCTATGGGAGGCTGGCGTACGTGCTGCTAAACGTCACCTCATCAGAGTCAATGGCAGCACTAAATTGACCTATGAAGAAATGGCCACATTGTTGGCACAGGTAGAAGCATGTTTAAACTCACGTCCGCTTTGTCAGTTGGATGAGACTGTGGACACGCTGAACCCTCTTACCCCGGGTCATTTCCTCATTGGTGAGCCAGTGATTAGCATCCCAGATTGTAGGTATGACCAGAAGAGTATAAGTCTATTGAGTCGCTGGCAACTTATACAAAGGCAAACCCAGGACTTTTGGAGAAGATGGCAGTCTGAATATCTCAACACACTGCAACAAAGGCACAAGTGGCGAGATGTCGTCCCTTCCCCCTGCATTGGAGATGTGGTCATCATAAAAGATGAAGAATCGCCACCAGCTAAATGGATTCTTGGAAGGATCAAAACATTACACCCTGGAACTGACCAATTAGTACGCGTTGTATCAGTACAATGCAAAGGCGATAGTGTTTTAAAAAGGCCCTTATCAAAACTAATTTTGCTCCCTAAAAACCCAGATGTGTAAACTACTTTACTCGTAGGTTCTGTTAACCCTGTTCTGTATGTGGGTAGTTTATGGTGGGCGGTAGGCGTCATATTGTTATGTTGCACGTGCCAAGTAAAACAATACTTGCCTATGTACTTCAAACTTATTTAGTATAATTATAAGCAAAATTTGTTGTAAGTACTTAATGTAAGAATAACAGATAAAACATTTTAATTTTAGTAGATCACAATTTTGCGATAGGCACATTCTGATATTTCTGATGTCAACTTCATATTGTGGTAACTAAATCAAGCGTTGAGTAAACTTCAATCTTGCATGTTTAAGTATCTACTAGGTACCTGTTAAACGTGTAAGGTAAAACCTTATCACTACTGTTCTGTACTCCAAATGGGTATAGACTTAAATCTGGTAGAATAGCTTCTTCGTGCTTATTTGTAATCATGTCACATTTCTAACCACTATGTACTTACGTTGTTGTATAGGTAGTCAAATTGGGAAACGTTTTACATGATAAAGTGATTACGACCTGAACATAAGACTGATTTTGCCTAACCTATGGAACAACTTTTTTCATCATACCTGTACTTTATTAATTAAGACGTTTAATTTTGTGTATAAGAAAATGTATATGTGTTGTAGCATTCAATGATAGTTTAGTTATAAACCAGTAACACAACAAAAAATACAGTCCATTTAAGTCTATTTCATAAGAAAATTGTTTATTTCTTTTCATTGAACGTTATAGCACTATGACATAGGGTTCATGATGAGTTGTTTATCAACCGATGTCAGCCGACTGCGCTTTCGCATGCGACGCGGGTAGATATTTTCTCCACGGTAAATTCAAGAATGTTATTTCATTAAAAGAAGTGTTGACGCTCGCTGTTAATCTTATTGTGAGTTGTGATGGCGATTGTTGTTTCTTTGTTTATGAACGGTTTAGTGTTTAGTGAATTGTTTTATAAAATAGTGTACCAAAATGTTAACCTGCATTAACCACCTAGCAGAACAACCATGTAAGTTTAGACGTTAGTTTATTTAGTACGTTTAAACGTCCTATTATAATTATAAGTACCTAAGTGAAAACAGATGTTTTGGTGGGCGGAATGTCGATACCTACCTTCCGGATCATATATGTTTAGTTTTTTTTAACGTAAGGCAGTCTCAATAAATTCCTCAGAGTAACAAGCCGCTTTTCAATAAGCAGTCACCTGCACGCGAAAACGAACCTTATCCCCATAGAAACACTGACAACGGACAGATGACCGGTTTTTAGCGCTTGTTAATAAAAATAATCAACTCCCAGTGACTTGTCTTCAAAATTTTAAAGACACCATTGAGTTTTGTTTTTGCGATCTGAATGGCAAACACAACTGAGAGTAAATAAGTTTTCTGTAAAAAAAAAAATTAAACCTTTTTTTTGTCTACTGTCCTTTTTATTAATTACTTATGTTGTTATCCAACTTACATTTAACTTTCAAGAACGGACCTGAACATACGTACGTTGCAAGTTAATAAAAATCTTGTAAAAACGGATTGATGTTAACAGTTTAGATGCTAATGATAGAGTTAAGGCGCTATCTGCACAATGCGAGTAAAGTCAAGTGAGTAGCGTTGTAATGAGAACTGAGTAACTTATTTGGTAACCAAGCAAAGAAGGAAAGAATGAAAAATATTTATTCAACGTACACCATTCACAAATACAAATAAAACACTTAATAGAAGAGGGAACATCAGACGTTGAACAGGATCCCTGTCAGCATTGAGCCGCGGGTGATAGATTTTCTTTTTTGGCAACTAGTTGCAGAGCAAGATTGTTACTTATTTTTTAACAACTGGTTGCGAAACTTGGTTCACTATCTCAAAAGCCCCTTAATAAATAAATAAATAAATAAATAAATAAATATTGTCTAATGCTTACTAGCACGATTTTTACTTGGAAGTTAGCATATCATTATGTCAAAAATTGAAAATTAAAAATTTCAAGGAAAATCGCCGGAACTATTTCTAAAACGTATGAGGAACTATAGAACTATGTTGCATGCGAAGAGAACTCGGTGAAATTTTTGATATGCTGGGATTTTTACTTGGAAGTTAGCATATCACTATGTCAAAAATTGAAAATTAAAAATTTCAAGGAAAATCGCCAGAACTTTTTCTAAAAAGTATCAGGAACTATAGAACTATGCTGCATGCGAACAGAACTCCTATTTTTTTGTGATATGCTGGCACTTGATATACTAACTTCACAGAGACGACCGGACCTACCCAAAAAGCTGAATGCACTAAACAGCCCGCGTAAACTATGTTCCTAGCATATTCTAGCTCAACCTTCTGCGGATATTCCAAATGGCAAAAATAATACGGATTCATTTCTATTTTCCGCTCTCCTTGAACCTGGATGACAAAGACGAGAAAAATCCTAGCGCGCAGTAGATGGCTTCCGCCCGTTTCCCAGACAAATGGTGATCCACATAATATCGGATAAAATATTACAAGTTGCGTGCTAAAATATGGAGGAAACATCTGTTATTCACAATTTCCTCGCGAGTCGGATGGAGAGAAAAATATTTTGCGACCGAAAAAAAAACTAGTGATGATACGAGTTCAGAATTAGGAATGAACGTTAGTCATTTCAAAATTACCAAGAAAATCATAAGTGATTTCACATGGTGTTAACCAAGCTACTCTGGGAAGTTTTACGCTACAGTTAGCACTTAGGTATAGTGCTAATGTGGAAGATCGGAGGTAACACTTAGGTCCATTTGAAGTTGGTAGGACATGAGTGGTTCTGGTGCAGGCGGGCGATGTGTCACCGCGGGTCGTCCTCCACGGTTATTTGGCGGAAGCTCGTAGTTAAACTAAACTACGGTCATTCCTCGACCCCTATTCGACGCATCTGTCCTCCTACGCTGTTTTAACCACGTTTTTGTGCCTGATGACTTTTTAAGTGGAACCCTCGGTTTCACAAGCGAAGCAATCTTTATCTTGTTACGGACACCCCCGTAACTACATACGTAACTTGCTCTACAGACACCAACAAAGGTGAAAAAGTCGGTTTTGGATTACGTAAACCTGTTTGCCGCGTGCGTGTTGTGATGATGTATCCTAATTTAACAAGATTTCGTTATTACAAATAACACGAAACAGCTATTATACCTGTGATAGTGTCCATTAGTTATGTTGTTTAAACGCCCGATTTGATCAACGCGATAATTGTGACGAAGCAATCCCAAAATACAAAGGTAATTCCACCCGTAAATGAGTGTCTGCTGTGAACGCTTAACTGTATCCGCCTTAAAATAGCCAAAATTACACTGTAAGTGAGGAAACGGGTGTTTAAGGGGGCGAGACGACGACAGACCCCCATTTAACGGGATGACAAGTTGACAGTTTCACGACTGCGACTAGGATGTGTTGACGCGCCAGTCGAGCTTTGTTTCCCAGTTCACACGGCAGGCTTTCAACGAATTAACAGCCCTTCGACCTGTCAGCGGAGACGAGACACCATTCCGCTCCGAGTCGAAGTTTACTTAACGCGCGTCATCGGCCAGACAGTAAATACGTTCATTCAGAGTCAACTGCGGCGTCGTAAAACCGGCTGAATGCAAATGCATTTTTAAATTCTTTACCATTCATTCAAGGATCCATTAAGGACTAGTTAGTTTTACGATCGCGAACCACTTAAAATTCTCTCATTCCGGCTACTAATCGCACCGGATATTGGGGGTTAAGTACAATGCGGTGACGACAGCGTCCATTAGCACCTCCTCGTGATAACGCAGTGACACTTATCGCTTCAAAGTCAATACTAATGATTGATGTGTTTTACGAGGCTATAGAGAAACGGCTCAAGTTACCTTTGCAACGAGAATTTACAGATGCAGTAAGCATAAATCTCTGGTTATTATCAAGCATGTTCACCTGCCGCTCGATGTTGAATAAATTATCGTGTGCCGATACACAAGGCACGGGCGCATGACCATAACATCTTTCTTCTTGGAAACTTCAGTTGCTAATAAATTAATGTGGAAGATTAAGTATAAATGAGTTTCCTCGACCTTCAGCTGTCGATTTCTTCCACAGACTATAGTAGTGTGTTCGATATGTAAATCCGGCGTGACTCATTCTCATTAGCGGCTAATCGTAATGCAAGAGCGCGCGCGCGCTACTCAGAGGGTCGAGTACGAGTATTCGAATCCTGCGTAACGTAACGTTATCGTATCGAAATCGAGAAACTTCATGCAAAAATTTTTGTTCCCAATACGCTCACGGCCGGGCGCTGTTCCAAACGTCATACAAATTTCTCGATTACGTTAGCTACGCAGGATTCGAATAATCGTACTCGGGCCTCTGTACCCATAAGCTTACTGCGTAAATTGTATTAAAGAAAACATGTAAGTTTATTATGGAGTATCTTTTACAAACAAATGTACTTTCTACTTTTGAAGTATACGCCAACGTCATCATAATGTCTAACGCAAATTTGAACTTTAAGCACTTTGCAATTCGGTCAACCATACATAATACATACACACATAATGCATATCTAATTATGTGTCGGTGGCGTAGTAGACACGACAGCACAGTATTCTTGGCGTCCAAAAGGTTGAATTAAGGCAGTAGCTCGACATGATATAATTCATAATTCATTTATTAGTTATAAGGAGTATGACCGTAGGATATGGTCGGTCGGTCGTAGCCACATAAGTGTTACTTACTGCACATGTGTGCGTCGTAGTAGACCCGAGCCTTAACTCAGCCAAGCAAGATTCCAAATACGGTCAAAGATGGCGACGCCGGTCACTCCATACAAGGCGAAAATCCGAGTGCAGCAATCCAAAATGCCGATAGAATGGCTTTGTTTTACAATGGGAAAAGATAAGGCGCACCAAAGCCCGTCGGCAAACTTGCTCCATCAACCATATCAGGCTATCGCCGGCCACTCAATTACATTGAGTAGTAATAGCCCATTTAGCTGTCAATTAGTAACGACCGATCAGACGCGCTGATAACTTCGTTTCCGCACCGAGAGATAAAACATATCAGTGATCGTGGACGCATTTACGAAACAATAGCGCCAAAAGTGTTCGACCAATGTCACTTAACACAAAGCGCCGTGATACTATCGAAATGGTAACGGACAGGTTAAATGTATTCCACCTACTAATATCGACAAGGCGACAGGGGGGGGGGGGGGATGTACGCCTTTGGAAAAGTTCAAATCAAATCAAGTATTGGGTTAGGGCCAACGACCTGTGCTTCACAATGATCCGTATTACAGCTTGCGGTTTCGTTATAGTTTTGCAACTCATACAGACACCTACAGTCCATTCATGACTCTCTAGTGGTAAATGGAGGGGGCAGGTTCATTGATATTGCGCACGCGCAACGAACGCGACCTCGCCGCGGCCGCGCGCGCCGCCGCAACATGCAAGTTTCACATTATTGCTCTACATGCAAACAAAATCTTACTGGCCTAACTTTTGTATAGTAAACCGCATTACACTCGGTCACATCATGTAATGACAACGCTCTCTACTCGTATTCACAGTCAATCTGATATGACACGCGATAGATTATAAAGGGATTCATTACACGCCTTCGAACCAGTCCAGCGTTACGGAATGCAGCTCCTCGGCCGGCGACAGCTTAACTATTAGTTAACTATTTAACCGCCAGATTAGGTAATACAATAAACAAGAGTCCGCGCAGTGAATTAGGCAAGTGCTAATATTTGCGAACACCCACATCCGCCAACCCGCGCATGCGTGCCGCGGTCATACTATACTGAGAGTCAACAAGACAGCTACCAAAGCTTAGGAAGGCACTTGAAATAAATAATAATGAAATAAAAGGGTGTTGATTGTTGACATATGGAATTTCTTACAACATTAAAGAAATATTTGCATGTATGTTGACACTTCAAGAAAGCGGCTTCTGTCTTCTTTTGTTATATGTACTAATAGATAATAGACGTACTAGTCATTCTAAACCGTCTAGCACGGTAAATTTTATTCAAGACAAAGCATTCGTCACTTTCTAACAAACACGCAAGTGCGAGAGGGACAAATGCTTTATGTTGTGGATAAAGGTTAACGTGCTAAGGGGTCTGGGACTACTGGGACTCTAGGAAGTGTAATGAGTATTGCAGAAAACCTCAACTACTTCCAACCGCGCCGCGCAGTGCCTAGGCGGCGTCTTAAGACGCAAGAACGCGTGGAATATTGCATTTTCTCGCAAGTGCAGTGCTTTCATGAAATATGCATTTATGCAAATTGGCACAGACAACATGGCGCTACTAATGGAAAACAGATGTCAGGTATGATCTAAAGTTCAAGGGTGTGCGTGCGCGATTGAAAGTGCGGAAGTGTGGTAGCCCGAGCCAAACAATGCATCGAGATAAAAAGCGCATGCGCATGAGAGCGAGAATCGAGAAGACAATGACTTCACCTCGGAGAAACGAATGCGTGTAACTATTCTTAACAATATCGGCGGTTAATTAACATTTATTTCGCAAACATTTAATTTAAACGACTGAAAATAAATACAGGCATCGAAAAAATTTTGCCTGCTGAACACACCGATATATTTTGTACAAATTTAACAATACTTATTATATGAAATGTAGCACAATAATAACATAACTAACTTAGAAAACTTGAAAAACCAACATTATCATTTCAAAGTTCAATATTTCAAAAACGGGTGAACCGATGTTAATGAAACTTAGCTGAGGAACCATCTCGAATAACTCAGCTTAGCTTAGCTTTCGATTGAAATAACCGTATCGAAATCGGTCCATCCGTTTAAGAGCTATGATGCCACAGACAGATAGATACACAGATACCGTCTTTTTCGTCGGGGGTTAAAAATATAACCTATCTAATCATAATCAACCTCCTTTTAAACTTCTGGCGCCTCTTTTTACGCCCTGACGACTGACCTGAGACCTGAGACAACTAATCAAATCAAATTATAGTGTTAGAAATATGACTGTTGGCAATTAACAACCTAATTACACCAATAGAAGTATCTAATGGCCATTGATCACCTAAACATAGTGACGATTCGTCTCGAGCCACCCACATGTACATTACAAACTATATATAATCGAGGCTTTGATGTCCCTTGCGATTTGCGGATAATTTAAACACATTATATAATATATTACGCTATTTAAGTCATTGTAAATTTATACAGTGCAAAAAAACACGTCGATAATGTCGCTACATTTCGCACTTCGTTGCGTCCGGCGTGTGGGCGAGAGGGCGCTACACGTGTCTCGCCGGTATCGTGGCAAAAACGTTACCAATTTCTGGAAATTTACGAGAACTTGACTTTGACATGACCATTGACGTCACGTTATAACTCACTGATCACATGAAGGCACGCTTGGCTTGCTTCGCCTACGTGATTATAGGTATTTATCTAACCACAACATGCAGAACATTTACGAGCTAAGAAATGAATTAAGTGAGGATTAAAAATGGCTCATATTTATGGCCGATGGCCTGCTAAAGCCAACATCACTACCGGAGCTACTTATAAGTTTACAAGTGCGTTATTCCTCGATACCATCAAACATTCAGAAGGCGTATTGCTTTCAATGCGTTAATATTGGCACGCACATGGCATCAGAGGCCGGGTCCGCAATGCTAAAGCACGGGCGAGTGCTTAGCATCAGACAAGAACCGGGACGAACGACCTCGATGTCTGCAAAACGAATACAAATGCCCAATTGGCCGGTGGACTCCACGACCCGCCGCTACAAAATGCTCTAACGCGATCACGTCAACTCAACACCCTTGATGGAAGCCATTTAAACTGTTCCGCCCTTTTCTTGGGTTTAACTTATCCTAATCAGACTAATATCGGATCATGCACAGTTCCCTATTTGTGATGCCACTGAGAGTAAAAATATTCCGCGCTGCCGCTGCTCAATAATACGCGTATGTGATTCGATCAAAAGTAACGAACCGAATTAATTTGCGCGCCGCGGCAACATCAACCCATTCCAACGAAATATGAACCGGCCTTTCAATGGATCAAAATTCCTGCACGTACTTCCTGTACGAGTATGTAATCAGTATGTGCGAAAATCGAATCAAAACTTATCGATTCCCATGCTCAAAAACAACGTTTGTCGGTAACCGTATGTCATTGGCCATGATCCGCGGCAATAAAATGCCAAAAGTCACCACTAAAGATTTCCGTCTAGCAGGTACGCAAATATCATATCTTGTTTATTTCACTCATATTTCTCATTAGCTTGTCACGACCGCTGTTAGATTATCTCAAATAATTTCGGAATAGCTCTTTATAACGTGAGAATCTTTGCATATCCACGAACAATGGTTGCGCAAAAACCGTACCCGACTAGAAACAAATGTATGATTGTGCAGCAGTCTCTCATTAGCCGCTTTTTATGTAACAGTGAGAAACGACAAACAAAAGCCTATTGTAAAGTTGAAATCGCGTTATTTTTAGGAAAAGACACGCGAACGCACAGGCTAATAGGTGTCTGTTTAAGACGCCGTTAAAGTTTCTTTGCCTTCTCACTCAACCTTTTGATTCAATCGCACACAACCACTTATTATTACAGCTCTCAGCTCTAACTGTTCGCATCTCATACTATCATCTTCAATGGTCTCGTCTTAAGGTGGACACGATTTTCACGGCCATACCTCTAGGACTCGGTATTTATAGAGTTGTAACGAGCAGGCTGCCCACGTTCACGACTCCACATTCCTGGATAAATTTTTAAAGTTGTTCGTAATAAATTATTCCACTTCAGCATCTATAACATTACAATCTAGAGCAATATTATGAGCTACAGCGAACCCCAGTTTCTCCAGTAAAGTTGTCAATTATCGTTCAGAAGTTTAATATCTTTGTACGGTTATAAAGCCGAGTGAAACTCTATTTACTATCAATTAAGTTCTTGTGATTTAAACTGGACAAGAACTAGACTTGTAATTAAATATCCTTAGCCAGTCAGTTTATCTACTCAAGCCCCAGCGCTTTATTATCGCGCAGGAAGTCTCAACTGAGCTGCATCGGCTATAAACTGTATGAATAGTTTATGGAATCGATATTAAAACTGTAATATTTTAAGCGACTATAACGGAATCCAGTGCAGCGATAAGTGGAGCGTTTCGTTCCCACCGCGAGATAGGTACCGCTGCTCCATCCGTTGTCTACTCGGAGACCGGATCTTCGCGAATGTTTACGTGGAGAACGGTTACACTTGAAACTGTTGATAGTAATGCCAGTTGTTTATAATGAGAACCAGATTCAACTCATCCACAAACGCATTCTCCCACTGATCAGGTAATTAAAGGGCCCTTGCGAATTCGGTTCGTTTGCATCTCATCGCCTATATCCTGTTCCCACGCGAACGCCGCGGAAGTTAATATCTATCTGTCAGCGAGCTGGCCCTTAGTAACGGGTTGTGTCGGTACATTCTCACGCTGCAAGAACCTGCGCGTCTGGATCAGGTTGCAATTACGTCTTCATCAAAAACAGTTTAATTAGAATTTCTATTCATTTTAACTCCCACCTCCGTACGCATCTGTCTCTACCATACCACTCTCAATAGGTATAGTGTTGAAAGGAGATTAACTTTACGGATATACCTGATATAAATAACCCTAATCGTTTAATAGACAACCCTATAAAAATAAAATAAATAACAACTTCGTAAACTACGCTTGCATTCCATGCCCGTTTACGGCCATTGATTAATTAACGAGATAGGCTCCATTCATTCAGTGCGGGTTCGGTTTTATGCGCCTGCCATCATCCGCTACCATGATAATTCTAACGAGGACATGCCCGGTGCAAAGATTGTTCCTGTATTTTTTTAAGACGCTAAAAGAACCAAAGATAGCGGTGAGCGAAATGCTAGTGACAACGCCGAGAAATTCGGTGTGATGTTCATTCATTTGGGTAAGCCCCGGGGAATCTCCGCCGTCTTTATGAGGCATCGTGCAGGCTTCAATGAACACGTGCCATCATTTCTGAGACCGTAAAGCAAAACGACTTAATTATGTGAACCAGCCATGAATTCCTTACGTGTCAGCAACGATTTATGGTGAAGCAATGAATCAGAAAGGAAACTTGACGTAGCACCGGAGCAGCGTAGCCGAATTCATAACACCCAAATAGCCTACGCGCGCTCCCTACAAGGCGAACGGAAAAATATCCGTTTACCGTTGCAATGGTGGCTGTTGAAATTATTGGAACAAGTGACTGCTGTCGAATACGTCGAACGTCGAACTACTGTTGCAAGGACGGTTGTACGATCATACGCCAAGTGTCCCCCTGATTTACATAGCGATTGTGACCGGATGTCGAGCACCGGCTTCGTTAGTCCAACGTGCAGTGCATGTAAGGCGCGCTCGTATTGTATGGATGTGTCAAGGCTGACCTTGTTGGTCGAGGGACCACCCAGTGCTGGTTTGACAGCATACAACATTCTATCATCTACTCGTTCGAGACCTGTCCATGATACGAGTGATACGAGTACAACCGATTCATACAGTTCAGGTTGCACAAACGAGCTTTCCAAATCGTTGTCTGTTACGCTTGTTTACAATCAGAATTTAAATTAAACATAGTGCCTGTGACATAAATTATGTCTACAGAAATATGATTATAAAATGGACACTAAATTATAACTCGTTAAAAAATCCAATTCATCATCATTTAAATTTGACCCACAGGACACAGACATAAATCTTAGGAAACGCTACATTATTCATTACATGCGGGTGACGCGAAGTAATTGCCAATAGTAGTTGGGGGCATTCGTTACAATATAGGTTTAGAATAACAACAATGTCTATCTAGTCCAGACATCTAGGCACATAATTTGGCGCAGCGGCGTCGTCACATCCGGCCCGATGACCGCAGTTGCGCAAGCGCATCTAATAAGGGCATTGTATGCAAACCGCCCGCGACCGGCCTCCGTCGCCAAATATCGCACTAACGGCACTCTGCTGCGGCAGTGGGCTTGTCTCTACACCAACACAACTAGATTCACTAAAATAGTTTAATTGATATGATAATAACCCTTTACTCATTTCATTGAAAGGATGTTCCTACAGTTTTGCCAGTTTATTGACCAAATACTTGCCAGAAGTCGCATTTAAACTATAGCCTGCTTGACATAACGATGTGCGACCCCGGAACGGCCTCATCAGACGACCCACGAACGTGGTTGACGTGGGCCACCGAGTCGTCAAACATAAAGTGGGCTTGGGCTGGGGGGGCACCGACGTATTGTACCGACGGCACGACGAACGATGGCAGCGCGTTTTGGATTGGAGACCCCGACTGGCAGCAGAAGTGTGGGCAGACCACCTGCCTGATAGTCCGATGACATAAAGGAGACAGCAAGCCCAGACTGATCAAGGGAAACGGACAACCTAAGCCCATCGCTGGGGGCGAACACACGCCATGAAGAAGAAAAAAAAAGAACGTAGCCTGTGAATTAATGTAAAGAAGGATTCAAAGACTAATTCCTTAAATTCAATAAGATCGATCATAAAGAACTACGTAGATCTCTGTTTGCAGTACCCACAGAATATTCCAAACGGTCATTTAACACATTACTACTTCCGGATAAACATAAATAATGTGATTAAATCACTACGAGAGTGTAGTGTCGCACAAAAAGTTGGAATCACACAGCGGGGCTACAATGGTGTTTACACGGCGCGGACATAATGCCCTTTGGGCGAGCAAACGCCGCATCCGCATTGTAAAAGGGACCGGAAGGATTTTCAGGTGCTTTATTCCCCATTTCCTACTTTTGACGTCTGTCAAATTACATTAATATTATCTCGTTGAGAACGCTTTCAAAGGGAGCTTGCCCAAAACTCAAGGTCTCTAGTATTGCGTCAATACAAAACGAGCCTAGCTAATGAGTTGGTCTATAATCTAGACTTGTATTGAATACAGTGTATTCTATTCGCCTCACTGCTCGGGCCGAGGAGCCCCACTCGTGTGAAACAAATCCTGACCGGCACCGGACGTCCGTCTTCGTTGTATTCCCGTTGTACATCAAAAGGAATTTGCTTATCGAACAATTTCCAACCTTAAAACTTAGGAAAAAGAATCCAAACTAAGACGGCGCGACGGAAACGACCGTAAAACTGCCCTAATACATCTTGTCACTTGAAGAGATGATTAAATTGCAGTGGACAGCGCGGCGAAGGCGGATACGGAAATAAGTCATAGTGTTACAAATTGTGCTGTTGTGCGCGTCAAATAAACGGGTCCTTGTGGGTCCGAGCGAAATAATAATTCAGTTCCACGTGCTTATAATTTAAAACGCTTGCGTATTACGTACGGGCACTCCAAAACGGTAGCTTATCCTAAATTGAATGGAGTTGGCAATAGGGAAACAAACAATGCAATTATACTTGTCAAACGGTGTGAGCCCGAAGCGGGCGCTCCGGCGCACTGGCCGTAGGCGGTGCCCACGTCCAACACGTTTCCGGCGCGAACTAGGCACTAAGAACAGACAAACTCTTCCTTTGAAAAACTTTATGGTGTAATGTTTGATCGCAGCACTATCGTTTGCTGTTCACGTGAGAACTTTATAGGCACACTTGCTCGAAAACCGATTGAGACTTAGCATATAATCGATGCAGACTTTTATTTGTTTCCAGAACCGTCGACCTTGCCGAGGAGCGGACGTGAACGGTCGTAAAACAAATAAGGTCCTCGCATTCGCAGCGACAGACGCACAGACGAGTGTAATATATGGCGAGACGCTCAAACGATCGACGGCCGATAGCTTCATCCTTCGTCAGAACGTCGGCATCCGGCATTCAAGGTGACACGGGCCATCCTGGCAGATCCGGTCCACGCGCAGCTCGAAATTATCAAATCAATAAAACAATGGCCGCGCTCGCCGTGAGAAAGGAAACTGAACCGAGAAAAATCTACACGTTAGCCACACAAACAAAAATAAATAGAACCCACAGCAAAAGCAATTTAAAACCTTGGCCTTCATAAAAATAAATTCCGAGAAATATGAAACCTCTGACATAAAACGACATCTATTTAACAGTTTATGTCCGACTTTATTATGGGAGACCATTCAGCATCAAGTGCTAAATCAAGACGATGCTCATTTCATCTTAATAATAAAACACATTATCCGATATGGGTTTTGAAATTAAAAGCTCGTATATTAGTGTTGCAGCTTATCTCGGAATTATTCAACAGCGGTAATATAATGACGGTGAAGTAACACATCACTGACAGCGGAGCAGACTGTTGGCCGTGTGCACTGGATTGTCGTTAAATTCAATTAGAGCGCAGGCGCACCAGCGGCAGCCTGCGCCCGCGCAGTTCGACGACCGCTCGCCCACAACATTCGCTACTTATAAATCCCATTCAATCGATCCTTGGTGATTGACAAATTTCGTTGTGGGGGCGGGAATATTGGAACCATACAACACGTTCCAAATGTCACAGTTGCGGTTTCCAAGTTACGTTTCAGAGCTTGCTTCAATTGCAAAGCTTTTCTATGCTTCCCAATAGCTTTTATTTGTATTTTTATGTATGTTCACCGATTTCTCTGTCAATACTCCCGAGGTGATCCAATTGTCACAAAGTCTGGAACGGATGATGGGATCATAAGGAAATCGAGGACAACCATCAAATTTTGTAGGCACGCGTTAAGTATGTGTTTCATATACACTCAAGAGCAAAAAAACGGGTCATTTTGTATGGAATTGTACATACAAAGTGACCCGTTTTTATTGCTCTTGAGTATATTTTCTAAAGCTATTATGTTAGGAGTTGAAGGACAATTATAATTATTTCAATATCAAATAAACACAAAATCGTGAAATAAAAAACTTCGGTGCTTCATTCAAAGAACTTTCTGCCCGCACCGTGCAGACTTCATATCTGTGCTAGGCCATAAAACTGAAGGCTTAAGAGGACTATTTTATGTTCTTTGAAGGCGGTTTTACTTTTTTGTTAAAACATTTCTTTAAAGATGTTCTCTGCGTAGGGTGCGACAAGCCAGCCGTGGGCTCCTGAGCCGGTAGCACAGCATGCTCTCTTTACCTTCGCTCTTGTCCGTTCCCAAGTTATGGCATGTCAACCTGGAAACGCCCGTAATTCTCAGGCTGTCTTGCTCATACATTGCTAAGTGTAGCTGAAAAGTGGGGGATTATACGTAGAGAAATATCATACTCGCTGTATAGTGTAACAATGTTTTTTTTTAATCTTATATTTTATTGAGGCTTTGGTACACATGGTGATACCATATCAGCCTCAAGGGGAGACTCTAGGTATTAATAGAAGCACTGCCTCCAGTGCTAGATTCCCTAGCAATGAAGGAGTTCTCTACAAATTTGTAAATTTGGACAGCATCTCCGGGTAAAGGGTTGGCCAACACAACATTAATCGCTCCGTGTAATAATGTTAAATATCTGGAATCCGCTGGCTTGACGCTTTGGTAAATCACGTCAGCGACTGGCTCATGATTACGGTAGCGGCTAAGCCCTCTTAGGTAAGCGCAAGCGCAGCCATTCGTACGCGGAAGTGGCCCCATCGACGCAACCGCTGGCTCATAATGGGGCTGATCGTACTACTCCATCATTATTAGCTGAGCTTAGACTCGTGAGATCCCGAAGTATTAAGATTGATAAGAACAAATAAGGTATAGTTAAAGTGAGAAAAGCTTTCCCTTTTAAAATGTTTATGACATTTTGTCATAAGATTGATTTTTTGCCTGGCCCGTGCGAAAGGGATTTCAACTGACCTAGAGACAGCTTAAAAAATGAGCTGTCTTAAAAAAATAATTTCGCCCATGCGACGAAATTTAGACTTTATGTCTATTTTAATAGGCTGCGAAGTATTACATTTCGGGCGCGATTAAACAAGAGGTCTATTATGGAATTTCATACAAATTCAGAGGTTCCATCCAGGCCTAAGTACAAAGTGATCGTCTTTAAGTTGAATCTCAATTTATGACACAGCATCATGGCGTTTTATTTTATTTCATTGCATGTTTGAGAAAAACACTATACCCATACCTCGGCGTGAAAAGGGATTGCTGGCCCTTTATCCCTGTCCGGCCGCTATTTTCCCGTCTTGTGCAGTAATGTACTATTACACCACCAGACTTTGGGAATGATTTACAATACAATACAAGAACTCTTTATTGAACACCAAATAATAAACAAAACAGAAAAAAGGTACAAAGAAAATTAAATTTAATTGAACTTGAATTGAATTTGATTGAATTTAATTGGTTTTAGGGCTTTAGAGTCCTACCTCCGACAAAACCTACAAAAAATAGCTTGACAGTTGTAACTGCAGTTGCCGTCATCTTTTGTTTTTGCAACACCATAATAGAAAATAGGCCGGCGGCCCCACCAAACTTACTGGCAGTTACTTTCACCGCACCATACCAAATTCGTTAAAGTGTGGTTGATTTGTATGGAAACAATACGAACTGTCACGTCACAAAACTACACTATCACATTACAGAATGACAAACCTTTCTAATTGCAACTCACAGTAGAAACTTTTCATAACAAATAACATAACATGAGGATACCGTATTATCCCACAAGAGCTGTAATCTAAACTAAAAGTAGCTCCTGTCGTAATTCATAAAACTTGGACCAAGTTTTATGGCGGAAGTCTCGCAATATTTTAATATCAAATTCTCGAGTTATTGAATTGATCCATAATCCATATACATGGAAGAGTCTCGCTTGAAAGAAGTTTGAATTTGAATGGCATTATCTAAAAGTGTTGCGGCATAAATAAGGCTTAACGTCAGGTGGGCAGGCGACTCGTCCGCCATAAATATATCTTCGAATAAAATTCAATTGTATAATCATGTAATCTTAACTCGCATATCACTGGCTTGTCTTTTTGTAATCATCATGCAATGATTTTAGGTAGGTACAGAGTAAAAATGTAATTTTCGCTCGAATGATTGTTTGTCATCTTGCAACGTGCAACTGAAACCGAAAATATTTTACAACTTTTCTGAAAAGTTGATGTGTTCAGTATAATTTGAATTATGACAAACAATCGTACGACCAAACATTACATTGGGACAATCGACGTGTATGCGAGAAACCCTGCAATACCATTTTATTATTCTTATCGTTAATTTTACACGCAAATCTTTGATATTGTTGTCTCTCCATTAGGTCACTGAATAATAGACTAAAACCCTATTAGAAACGTTACATAGCTGAAGTGCGTTTATAGCATCCGCCTTCCAGCCCGTGGACCGACGAATATACCGTTACGCCCGCACAACCGAACTTCATTGATTTACATACGCAAATCATGACGAATTGCCCACAATGCACGGCCGAAACATGCGCTGGCCCCCATGTGCACATGACAAGCCGATTTGGCACCGATGCCCAAAAACCTAAGGCCTAATTTTCATTGCTCAACCTCGAGATACTTAGGCGGTTTTGAAAATATGACTCGTTTTGCATTGTCGGTGGTTGAGAATCTCATTAATATTTCATTTCAAGCGGACAGTCCTCGGAATGCATGGTCGTAAAAGTCGAATGGAAACAACTACCTATAAAAGTCAGGTCCCAGACATCCTAATAAAACCAGTGTTCGTATAGATTCTCTAGACGACACGACGGCTTTCAAACGAGGCGTTCTGCTTGATGAAAAATGTGAATGAAAGGCTTTCAAAGCAAGACTTAGAGTCGACTTATCAGCGCCTTTAGCTTTAAACGGGGTACCACGGTTTCGGTAAAGGAGGTCATAGTCAGAAATACACGAAAATAAATTACAGACGGGATTTAAATTATTTTGTAACATAACATTGTCGTAGATAGTAGAGCAATAATAGTGTGTTGTGTATAGCGGAAACGCGGCGTTTAACAAAAACAAATAAATGCAGCATGGCGAGTCTTAAAAAATCTTCACTCGTTAGTGCATCCGGTGAATTACGATTGCGCGTGATGTCTTTTTGCCCGAGTCCGATACTAAAAAGGAACCGATCAATCGAAGAGCACAGCACACGGCGAAGAGTATCCTGCCGGCGGGGTGGGGAGAGAGGGGGGGGGGGGGTCGCACGCGCAGGCATCCATGAATGGCCCTAACGAACTCGCTGGCCTTGGCGGTGCGGCCCTGCGGCCCTTGCCGACTCGCAACTAAACTTAGATACAAATGATTGCTATTAGGTCTTAATTACAGCCTTCATATCTATCTATTCACAGTCACCAGCCTTTTTTACACCTTCCTGCTGGGCACAGGCCTCTTCTCAGAGGGGAGGGGTCGTGCGCTCCCAGAGGAAGGGCTACAAATTAGTCCGAAACATGTCGCGCTAAACTCGACTTATATACGTGAGTGACCCGTTTTATTTCACTATGGCCTGGGCTATGTCTTCCTTCACGGAAAAGCTCATTATAAATCGAACCCACGACCCTTTCCTTGAGTAATAACCAACTTATAAAAGTTGAAAAACCCCCGATATTATCATTTCAAAGTTCAATCATTCAAAAACGAGTGAACCAATTTTAATGAAACTTCGCTAAGAACCATCTCGATTACACTAGTTTTCGATTAAAAAAAACCGCATTGAAATCGGTCCACCCGTTTGGGAGCTATGATGCCACAGACAGATACACAGATACACATGTCAAACTTATAACAGCCCTCTTTTTCGTCGAGGGTTAAAAATAGGCCAAACCACTAGGCTGTAATAGACTTTTTTATCTATTCATATATCGGAGCTGCTAAACACTGCATAATATTCTAAAAGCTCATATCCAAATGATCATAATCTGAGGCTTCAGACGGGCGTAGGCTAACTGGAAAACTTAAAGACCAGAATCTATGGAAAGTTTCTAAATGTGAAATCATATGATTGCTGTGCAAAGTTTCTTATAGCTCACCGCACGTTTAAAGCTGCGTGGCACCACATAACAGGAAACGATTCAACTCTTGCACGTAATCTACAGTCCACACATAAGCATAGGTATACGGGCAAACATCTCATTCACAATCCTTTGATTGCTTCTGAATGAGTGACGTGCTCTGTGTATACAATTCGCTTCATAGCAGGAAGTGGAACGAGTCCCAACCATATCAAGGACGATGGGATTGGTACTGAATTTATAATTCCACTAGTTGTTTCCAGAAGTTGTTTGCGTAGAATACGGTCGCGACCCCGCGGGAACTATACAGTATACTAACCTATGTTTTAATCTAGGGTATAAGCTATCTTCATTCCAAATTTGAACCAAATCCACCCAGCCGTTTCAGCGTGAAGAAGTAACAAACACACATACACATTCACTCACTCACTAATAGTGCACTTCGTCAACAACCTTCTACGTTGACACAAACAAACGACATCTCCTTAATGGCATCTCTCGGTTTTCGCGCATCGCCTTGTATTTCAACTTCTGCGCTTATTTATTTAAAAAAGCGAATACTTGCAGTCTTATTTCTCACGGAATCTTCAACATCCTACTTTGCAGATGACCGATTGCTCGGTTTCAACACTGAACGTTTACCTCACTCATAACTTCTCGCTGGTGATTTCTGAGAGAATGCGGTATATAGTTATACTTGTAGTATAAAGTAGTAGAAAGCTGCGTAACGTAAAATCGAATAGTAAACGTTGTCGAGTTTGTATGACGTTTGGAACAGCGCCCGCCCGTGAGCGTATTTGGAACTAAAATTTAGTATGAGGTCTCTCGATCTCGATACGATAACCGTAACGTTACGCAGCATTCGTAAAGTCGTGCTCGACCCTCTGACTGCGTCTATACCCCGTTCGGGAAATATAAGAGTATGTTTCATCTTTCATGAGAAGTTCCTATTTCCGATTTAGCCGGCCCATACAAATTAATTCAAAAGACGTAAACTACGACCAAGAACACATAACGACCTTCATCGTCAAAGGACGGCCGAGCATGGTAACCCACTTAGCGGCGCGTGCCTGCGCGTGCGCTCAAGGGATTACGAGAGCGGGCTAATGACGGGCCTTACAACATCTGGTGGTGTGCCTCTATTTACCAATATACCCATCACACGTAGGCCTAGCCTGTTGCATGCGATAATGTCTGCCGATTATTAAAGAAACGTCATCAGGTTCATAAGAGCGATCAACATGCTCAAATGTAATGCAAATTTTAACTCGTCCGCTGTTTCTATTGAAAACAAAAGTTCGGTTCATACGACATGACTGTCTTGTCCCTTTGACACAGCTGATAACGTTTTAATCAATTCGTTCCCATCTCTGTAGTGGTAGAGACACTTATGACATCACTATTACACCTCTAAAAATTGTACATAGAATTTTAAAGCTCAATCTTCTCTGTAGGAAAGATGAGACCAATTAGCAAAACAGCTCCGGAAGCAAATAAATGGTTCAGTGAAGTAAACAAGGAAACCATGTTCCGACTGAATGATGGAGCGTGTAACGAAGCGTTCTCAGGCAAGGTGCGGAACGTGACGAAGGCAGCCCGCACTGGAACATTAACTTGATACGCCGTAAACCGAAAAAACTTATCGCTAGTGCGAGTACGCAAAGACTGTTCCACGTGGTAATGGACCGTGCTACGAGCAAGAGAAAAAACACTTCTCGAAAGAAGTGCCCGTCCGATTCATGAGAGTACGTACGATTACGTAGCAACATCATTCAGATAGTTTTTACAAGTGGTTTTTCGATGCTAGGGCATAAGATTTCGTGATCTATGATTGACTATGGAGTAAGTACCGGTTTCGAGCTGAATCACGAGCCGAGCGTGAATGGATACCGATTTACCGATTACCTGAACTTTAAGAATTAAATGCCACAGCCATTATCCTTTTAGGTGCCGCTGCAAGATCCGTGACGGAGCGCTAACCTGATTCTGTAATAAGTGTTAAAGTACTCTGCCTGTAGGTATATGTGTATGCATATTACGAACATTTACGTTCCAGCTCTAACGCTCTTTACATATTTAAATTGTCGTCAGATCCCGAGACGTCCATGGATGTTAGTTATTCAAACGGAGTTAGCACTCGGAGGGGACGGATCTCAGAATGCTAGACCGGGCCAGGGAGACTTCCTCACGTGCAGAAACAATGGCCCATTACAAGCAGTTGTAACCACCAGTACCCGAGCTGAGGAAGTCGATATCTATTAGCTCGGCACAATAGGTGAGCGACATCCGAAGCTCATTACCGGCACTCGTTTCCGTTGACGATTTGCAACACGCGATTAACCAACGATTTGTTTAATAACTGGCGGCGGCGGTTACGCCGGGGCTTACGGATATGTCGTTTGCTTTTCACGCACCGGCTTCTAACTTAACTTAATCATAATCATAACATAAGCAATGAAACAAATTTTCATCTCACTTGCACGTAGTCGAGTTCTCAAATATCTATACAGTCAACAGTTCAAAAATATTTATACACATACCTTATTGCCAGTTACATAAGGTCCGTGTTTAGATATTTATGAACCGTTGCCTGCACAGATATTGGAGAACTCGACTGTAACAAGGGTCGTAAGGTCATAACAAGCAAGCTAACTAGGCTGTTATGCCCCAAATAACACCCTAGGACCTTTTCCTCTTGTCATAACGTCCAAGGATATGATATGGTATGCCGTGTACGGCGCGGTCGTATCAGCACTGAGCGCCACGTTTCTTCGCAAATGTGACGAAAAATATTGTATGTTTATCTTGCGGTGCAGGAATTACGAACCTTGGTTCAGAAAGCCCTCCTAGGTCTTTGACTTCGGGCTTCTACCCACAGCCTCGTTAGTCGATAGTAATGCCTTACCGCCCTGAATATGCTTACACAATGTAGTATGTACACGTATTATAATTCAGGCGTTTACTTTTCGGAGATAAGATCGATGAACCGGAGTCAATTTTTTCGCGGCGGACCAAGGTAATTAACCATTCATAACCTTTTTTATATAATTATTTTAATACAACAACAGTTTCATTATAATATAATGCGTCTACATCCGAGCAATTTGTTTGGGTATTATGATAGAACACGTAAACGCTACGGCCTTGACGCGAGCTTGTTTACGGATGCTGCAAGCAATACTATAACTACAACGTCTGCTACAACGACTGAATAGAGTTATACATATGTACTTTAGTACTGCATAACGTGAACGCCAGGCCAGGCTTCTTCTCAGAATGTGAGGGCTTGGGAAAAAAAAGCCGTTGTAGTCCAGTGTGGTTTGGTTTGACATATGGCCTCTCAAGTGGAAGGTCGTGGGTTGGAGCCCCAGCTGGCTCTTCTGAGCTTTTCGGTGAAGGAAATCCACAAGCTCCTGCGAAGCTATTAAATTGTAAGTTTCCAATCCGCACTGGTCCCGCCCTCTCATTCTGAGGCCTGTGTCCAGCATTGGGACGTAAATAGGCTGATGATGATGATGAAGACATAGACATCGAACACTTGTTAATATTTATCACTGCACCACGTTGTTATGACAACGGAGATAAACCACATATAAACCAAAGCAAATAATACGTGACGTTTCATCTATCCACGCGCAGGTGATCCGTGGAAGCAATATGCACTAAGAGTGAGCAAACATGATTTTGTTAGCAAACACTGGTTATATGTATACCTGTGGGGTTTCGTCGGCGCGAGACACGCCATCGGCACCCGCCACCTACACGGCGCGCAGTGAGCCGAGAGCCGACGCTGTTTGCGATGCTTCCCAAATATTTGTCCAGTCAATATTTGTCGCATGCCCCCGCGAGTGTGCATGTGTATATGTGTGTGTGGAGACGTCCTACGTGCAGGCCATTTGACGAGACCGGGATCAAAAGGCGAAACCAGTCGTTGGGTAAACGAGTTGGCGAGAGGGGACATTAAAGTTGGGCGAAAGCACAGAACTATATCAAGATATTCAGAAGGAAATACTATTCACCTCGCGTGCCAAAAAGAAGAGCCGAGAATCTCATTGGTCGCCGCGAACTTCAATCTGTTTCCAATCACTTCCGCGTGCGACGTTAGATTTAAAAAATATGAAGTATTTGAATGAAGCATCGACTTCATATTTGTGGTAGGCCATAAAACTGATGGCTTTAGAGGATTATTTTATGTTTTTAGGGTTCAGTTCCGTACCTCAAAAAGAAAAAAAACTGAATCCTTATAGGATCAGTTTGTTGTCCGTCTGTCTGTCTGTCTGTCTGTCAAGACCCTTTGTGTCTTGAACGCGTGGCGGTAGCAGGCTGAAATTCATATCATATATTCAAGCCTGCAGTCCCTTGAGGCTGTTAAAAAATCACACTTCTAAGTGAACGCAATCAAAAGATGCAGTCATTAAAAAGGTTGTTTACATACAAATTGCCGTACTGTGAAAACCTAAAGGGTACTTCCAGTTGTCCTAGAAACTTGAAATTTGGTATGAAGGTAGCTCTTATAGCACAACCACTCAGAAAATTCTCAAAATCTTAAATTTTTATGTCTGTCTGTAGATTTCAAGACCAATACCATACACTGCGAACATTTTGCTTAGGAGCAGGGCTCTGATAACACTGGGGAAAAGCATTAAAATCTTTCTACGGAACCCTCGTAAGCGAGTCCGACTCGCATTTGTCCGGTTTTTTTTTGTTAGAAGATTTTCACACGTGTTTTGTAAAATTGGCGCCCAGCTTCACGTGTCGTGGAAAAATTCCCGAAGGGGAGAACCGGAATGAACCAGTAATCATTGATTTAATGGATACATTTCTACAGGACAGCGTACATCGTTCGGTGGAAAACGCATAATGACTTCCGCTGGTCGAACTGCGAAAACATCGAAAATGTATCGACACGGGAATTCAAAGAATTAAATGTACCTAAATCCGGAGTAAAAACGTATTTTATGATATCAAAACGGAAACAGAAACAATGTATACATTTACATACGTTACATTACGATAGTGTGAACACAACATTACAACAAAGTATATTACTTTGATTCCTCTATTGAGAACTCAATGGCTCCCATAACCAGGTAATATCGATTTCGTAACTTATTTCAATTTAACCAAAATTCTAATCATTCGTATAAAATAAAGAAAAATTTAGAATTTTCAACTTCAACATGAAGGTACCTACCGTGAAACTCATTCATAGTGAAATATACTGATATAAGTCAAATTTAACCTGAATTAGTTCGAACCGTGTCGGGCTGATACTACTTGTTAGACTTATATACGCGAGTGACCCGTTTATTTCACTAAAATATACTGATATAAGTCGAATTTAACCTGAATTAGTTCGAACCGTGTCGGGCTGATACTACTTGTTAGACTTATATACGCGAGTGACCCGTTTATTTCACTAAAATATACTGATATAAGTCGAATTTAACCTGAATTAGTTCGAACCGTGTCGGGCTGATACTACTTGTTAGGCTTATATACGCGAGTGACCCGTTTATTTCACTAAAATTGAGAACTAGAGCCTCTAAGTATTGTAATTTTCGACACAATAAAACGTCTCGATCGCGCTAGCCTTAACGTCAGAATTACTTGGGCAAATTGGCAGCGCATCTAGCGGCAGGTATCGACAACAAACTAGACTCATAGAATTTGACACTACGAGTATAACGTATTTTCTGGTCGTCGATTACACTAGGCACTCAGATATAAATATAGATTCCGAAACTTCATCTAACAGTCTTTCCTTTCTGTCTCTAAACGAATGATAAGTAAGAACGTAAATAAACCGGAAATGGAAGTGCGGTCGATATAGTGCAAGTGGTCGCCGCCAATCACCCGCGATTCTAATTCCGATACATCGCGGGTTTCCTGCGCAGACGGCGCCGGTACCTGGCCTTTGCGCTGCCAATAAATCCAGCCGGTACCTACACAGCATCCTTTACTTAGGATATCATTAAGAAACTGCTTGCTAGAAACAGCAAGATACGGAGGCAAAACATGTTGATAAAAGTACATCTTTTATACTTTATCAGTGATAAATGTTTTATAGTATAGAATGTGTCACATCAATGCACTATGTTATTAGTATAAATTCCATTCCTGGACAACAATAGGAGGGTATCCACGACTCGCAGTGATTCAGCTAGTGCTTCATTATGTCTGAACAATAATATATTCATATTATGTGGAGGGCGTGAATGTAAACAACTTGCTCGATACACACATCACACATACCACACACACACACACATCATAACATAAAACTAGATCGCTACATATCTTTAGCTACTTTGAACGCATTGTTGCGGGTTTATTGAAAAACAGTACTTAAATTTATTCTAACCTAAAATCGGACATCCTGAGATACTAATAAAGTGTACGCGCACGTAGGCGGTAGCCTATTGTTTGCGTCTATGTTTTCCCTAAATCCATCGACAACGCACGCAACGTAACCACTGAGTGTTTCTGGGAACGACTGGACTGCGATTGTTCTGTTCCCAGGACGGCGCCTTTTGGCAACGGAGGAACCTGGAATATCTGCAGTCGTAACACTTCTACGAAACCACGGTGCCAGCTTTGTTTACAACCCTAAATTGAGGAAAATTGTAGGGGAAATACAATGTTGTCCGCACGTGGATTATTAATGTGCGCTACATAAAATAGTAGTGGCCGGTAAACACTGACTGCAGTTCTATCAATGGATGCCTGAGCGTGCAGGAATGAAGTAAATAGGTAAAACAAACGCCCACATTTGCCAGTGCTGACGATAATAGGTACGAAGTCAGTCACGGTCCAGAAAGCCGTCATGGGAACAAAGCCAGATTACACATATTCCGTCGTCGCAAGGATGGGAAGTTACGGCCACGCTATATGATTCTTTAGTTTGAATAATTGCAACCGCTGTGAGAACTCCAGTTGAGAACCTTAGGGAGGTCTGAAGTAATCTTAGTAACCGTGCTCATTACGGAGTATCGATTCGTGTCGTGACTGTCGACGGGAGACGGAACTGTGCCTGATTTTTTGAGCAGCATTAATTGGAGAGTAAACCTTTGCTTTCTCTTTAAAGTGACCGAATGTCACGACTGCGACCTGTCGCCCCGGTGATGTCGCAGGAAGCGGCCGCGCTGCCCTGCGCCCGCGCCGGCTACACGATATCCCTTTTACGGGACCAATTAACGGACCCCGTCGGACCGGATGTGCGTACACACACGCATTAACACCTCCGCCCTTCACTAATCTTTTCAAGGGTATAAGAAACAACATCCTGAGAAAAATAAATGGCAGCCTAACTCGGCATAAGAAACCTTTACGATCGCGGCCGTTGAAGCCGTCACACCCTTTTTTAAAAAATAATCCGCAAAAACCAAAGCTATACCTGGGGAGTATAAAATGTTTACGAAAACAACAGTTTTTTTTACACAAAGACGCTCACTTTTATTCTATTACTGGAAGTCAAAGAAACCGGAAGCGCAGCCCGTGCCACAATTACAGAATCAAAATATGGCGGACGTATGCTACTTCCGTTTTTGCATGAGCGAGTTTCACCCTCCATCGAGGGCTGTTCCGGAAGAGACTAAATTTAATAAACTTTTTAAAAGTCAGTGAGGACTTTTGTTCCGCTGACGCTGACGGATTTCCGCTTTTTTATCTAGAGCAGCCGTAAGTTATGCAGTAAAGTATCGAGCTTACCATGAGTTTACATCTACTTGTTAACGGACTTAATGTTAATGAGTCGAGTGTAGCCGTTACTAAACTTATCTTAGCTTAGAACAATACTTTAGCTGACGTTCAACAACTTGATTACTTAGCATCTAGGTCGTATTAGAAATAAGATCTTTTCGCCAAGCACAATTTATCTCGTTTAGATAACAATATTTTGGATAAAAACAGAAGCGGCGGCCGTTCGGAATATCAAATCTAAACAGATTCCTTTGAGGGCGCGAGTCGGTGCGCGGGCGCGATCTCGCGCACGGAGCCCATTACCGACCGATCGTATAAACTTCAAACATAATTTATCGTTTCCTCCATGTTTCCTCTCAGTGTTTTTCACTCGGCAACAATGCTCGGCTCTCCGAGTGTGAAGTTAATGCCTTTACGACGTGTCGAGGAGTAATTTGCTTTAACGAGTTTGTGGATCCAACGGAAGACAACATTAACTATTATCACCGTAACCGTGTAACTATAACATGCAGCAATTGAATCGCGTGACGAGCTCGCTTCACGTCTATCTATCTGGAGCGACTGCCCTTATCGAATAAACTGCCATTTCGTTGTATAAACTCGTTTGTCAAAAGCGTATTGCGCGATTTGCGCGGCAGTCATTCGGGTAAGAAACCCTTCGCGGCGAGCTGCGAGCAGGAACGGGAGGGAATGTTTTATAATGTACTCAATGAATTAAACGAAACAGCGGGTTCGTTTCTTGGTAAGCCGCTCGTGAGAAAAGATCTCACAACTTCTTTCACTTGTCTTGGCGCAGCAGTTGACTAATGGCGGCTGGCTTCGGCGGTGCCAAGTGATCGTGGGAATAATTGAAGTCAGTCGCATAATGCAACATTTAAAAGCAGTTAAGATCAAAAACTTTAACTTTTAATGAGGTTTTAGCATTTTAATCAAGTTTAGCATGATAATGCCGGTGCGACGGTGATTTCTTGACTTTCGAAAACGAACAATAAAAGCGATGAAGTTGCATTCATTAAGCGCTGTTAAACTCGTTATAATTCGCGCAAAAACGAGCAAGCGCCGGAGCTGAGTAATAAATAAGGGTAGAATTAAAGCGGTGCAGCAGAGGAGGAACAAAGGCGTGTCGGTTTAATTTCCGTTTTACGCCACCGGCCCCGGCGGAGCGCTCGCTGGTGGAATACTGTTTCATAACACGATGCACCGCTAATTTACCAAGCAAGCCCACTTGCGCCATTTTGCTGCGTTCCTACAGCTATAAACTTGAATGAATCGACGGAGGTATGAATTGCATTATACAGACAGGAGCGATGTTGTTTTTTGTCCCGCGTCTGCGAGGAGCCGAGGACTCATGAAAGCATGCAGCGTTATAAATGTCAATAATGACTTCTTTACATTAATATCGAGGTGGAATTAATATCGTTAGAAGAACACGTCACGGGATGCGGCTGGAATGCTTGCGGACGACGTGCCCTCGCGAGATGTTTGTCGCTTCGCTGTCTTGTAACAAGTATTGGCGACCACGGAACGCGAATCGATAACTTTTTTAATTAACTCATTAGAAGTTTGTGCGAGTGCCATCTTCAATCAACACAATACATCAGAAGAAATAATACGAAGAGAAATTGCAGTTGTTATTATGGTAGCCTGGCTCCTCGCAGCGTGAGTTCGCCGGTCCATACCGTGTGTTGCATTTATCATCATAGGGAATGACCAATTATTTTATGAAAAAAAGAAACGAGAGATTGATTTTAAATGACGAGGACTTCTTATCAATATCTACACATTTTTCTTTCACATCACAGCTTGAAAGAATCGTGAGAACAAAGCGACAGATGCATCTGATTAGATGCGAGCAACTTTTTTCCCTGTTGGCTATTCTGGTTAACATGGAAGTTATAACATCAAGCAAATAGGCGCTGAATAGCCCTCGAGTCATCCTCTAGTCTCTAGTACATCATCGTAATGAAACAAGATGAAGGAGTGTTCCGAGCGAGGCGTGTCAATTTAATATCCGCTGGTTGCCGCCTATGATGGACGATAGTTTATTAAACGAGCAACATGCAAGTCTTTACTGTTGCTTCAGCTAATCCACTCTACTGTAGGAAGCCACCGTTAATTCCTAACACAGTACTTACCTAACTAGATTCGCCGTTGATTACTCGCGTTAGAAAATTTCCTCTTGCGCTATTAAAATTCCGTGTTGGCATTTAAATTAGCGAAGGTTTACTTAGTGGTCTTGTTACGACCGTATGCACTTTTAATTGTTTAATTGAAGTTAGCTATAACGTTATTTTCTGCAAAGCAACAAAAAATGGTGGGCCATTGAGAAAGATCTGTATCGGAGTCAAACAATCGGACGTCATCAATAAAGATGACACTTGACAACACATTTGTGTGGTGAGAAAAAATCAGCAAGAATCGACCCTAGGTAGAGCTCAGCAAGCATATCATTGTATCACGTCGACGGCGCCTAACATATGACCATTTTTTTGACGTATCTAACCCAGATCTGTTATTCGAAGGAGATATCTAGTGCTCTCTATTCCAATCTTGGTGTGACGATAAAACCCAAATCAGGCATCTTATTCTCCTTGAAGGATGTCATCTGGATCCGTTTCGTTGCAACGACGAGAGCGCCTGCGTTGGCAAATGGAAACGGCACAGCCGCAAGAACTGTTGCAGTGAAAGTGAATCGAGATTACAATTACAAATTACACTGTAATTATTAACAATGCCCAAGCTAATTGTGCTACATACTGAAGATGACAACGTGTAGGTAAAGTACACCTACTATTTGAAATTGCGTAGGCCCCCACCTACAACCCAACCCACTGTCGTATTTTTGTATAATACCGCCTAGCCTACGTGTTACCAGCACCACACAGATGGCCTAACCTTCACGCACCTCAATATTATTGCGACCATCGAGAGAATTCGCTTTTAATTAGGTTTGTACTCACGGTATCCGACTCGACCGGTGTCCGAGCTTTCACAGGGGCTGGTTCACACTGATATAGCGGAGCAGAGCTACACTGCAGAACTTGTATAATATTATATTGATATCAAATATATCAGTCACTGGAGGGTGTACGTCCGCGATAACACGGCGTTCGTAGCACGCGCGATTTCGAATTTCTAAACGTCAAAATAGTTTGAGGGGCATGCGCTCTTGCGTTGGCGCGTTGCTCGCCGGCGCGACTGAGCGTAAGGCGGCCGCGCACGCGCCAGAGGGGCTCCATTCACAAACGCGGTGGCGGGGCAGCCCGGCCCATTCATGCCGCGGCCGCGGCCGCCACTCTACACTTAACACTATCATTTTCATCTACTTGACCATCGAAATTTTGGACCAACGTCGACAACACATTGTAGAGTGGAAAATAGATATAGAGACCTAAAATTACTTAACTTTCGACCTCTCTACGCATATTTATGTCATTAAATTTTACTTTACCTACATGTCGATGTGCGTAGGTAGCTTGATGTAGAGCATTGCCTTAACGTTCGGCATAATCCCTGTGTTCCATGGACGGACATTTGGGGTCCCAGAAAAAAAAGACGACGAATGTGTATCTTCCGACTAAATAACTACAGGTTTAGGAACCGCAGTTACGTAATAGTCAAAGTCATAGAACCTTTGGAACACACAGTATTAATACGACAACCAAATTTGTTGACTACTCAATCAGTGGCCTGATTGGTGGCTTATTTGTCAAATGATACATGGTAATAGTATATTTTTTACAGCACGAACAAATTGGTTTGCTGAATGTTGTTTGGTATGTCAAACTTCGATTTATCAATGACAGTCGACGACGGCCGGATAGCCCAGTGGTTATGACGCTGACTATGAAGCTTGAGGTCCCGGATCGATTCCCGGTTGGGGCAGATGTTTGTATGATGAACACGAATGTTTGTTCTCGGGTCCTGGATGTTTAATATTGAGTTTAATATGTACCTAAGTATGTATTTATCTATATATGTATGTTTATCCGTTGTCTAGACCCATAGTACAGGCTTTGCCTAGTTTGGGTCTTGGGATTAGGTCAATTGGTGTCAATTATCCCGTAATATTTAATCATTTATTTATTTACAGTGTTAACCGCAGTAAATCGGTGTCCCGAATCACCTCATCGCTTTCGCAAACTGCGCATTGCATCGCGCACTGTCGAATTGCAACCTGCGGTGTGCAATCGTTGCAGGCAGAGGCGCTAATTAAAATGCTGCGACAACAAATCTGCTTCCGGTGTAAAACCCGCCTGTAGTGGATATTGCAGGCAGTATAGGTATAATCTATATCTATATACTTAAGTATGTTTATCCGTTGTCTAGTTTGAGACTAGGTCAATGTCCCCATATTTAGTATTTATTTATTCATAATTTATTTATTCAAGTCTAAATAAAAAAAATATTCAGTACGTAGCGGCTAAAAAATGCTCTTTTTAACCGACTTCAAAAAAAGGAGGAGGTTCTCAATTCGTCGGAAAATATATATATATTTTTATGTATGTTCCCCGATTACTCGAAGACGGCTAGACCGATTTCAAAAATTCTTTTTTGTTTGAAAGGGTATATTTTCTAGTTGGTCCCATTCACCAAGTCAGGATCTGATGATGGGATCCCAGGGAAATCGAGGGCAACCCTCAAATTTTATACGGACGTATCACGTGTTTCATATATTTTCTAAAGCTATTCAAGTATTTGCGTCTGGTAGTCATCACCTTATGCTGATGACGGAAGGTACAACTCCTTAACGGTTAGGAGCTGGAAGATAATTCTGAAAAAAAAAAAAAAACGTACAATGGAACGTAGAACCTCCTCCTTTTTTTGAAGTCGTTTAAAAATGTTAAATAATTATTCGAAAGGGTATACTTCTGAAGTGGTCCCATTGTCACCAAGCCAGGATCTGATGATGGGATCCCAGGGAAATCGAGGGCAACCCTCAAATTTTATACGGACGTATCACGTGTTTCATATATTTTCGAAAGCTATTCAAGTACTTGCGTCTGGTAGTCATCATCTCGTGTTGATGAGGTGATGATGGAAGGTACAACTCCTTAACGGTTAGGAGTTGGAGGATAACATTTTAATTATTAACGTAACTAAAAATTGTGAAATAAAAAACCTTTTAACAAAAAGTAAAACCGCCTTCAAAAAAACCTCAGAAAAAAAAACGTTAAATAATCAACTAAAAAACAATTACTTTGCTCACCCGCGACCACTAATGACAAATAGTTATATCTGTGCGGCAAATGTATGTTTCCATGCAACACCTCCGCCTCCACTGCTACACGAATCAACACATGCCACACAGACCCAACTATCACCACCACTTAGTAGTGGAAGTGGTGGCATGTTGAGCGGTTGTTGTTGTGCTTCGTAAATGGCCTCGTGGAGAGTGCCGAAACGCGTCAGCGTTTAGTATAGTGGTGGTGGTGATAGTTGGGTCTGTGTGGCATGTGTTGATTTGTGTAGCAGTGGAGGCGGAGGTGTTGCATGGAAACATACATTTGCCGCACAGGTATAACTATTTGTCATTAGTGGTCGCGGGTGAGCAAAGTAATTGTTTTTTAGTTCATTTATATGGACCTCCGCAAAGTAACGCCTGATTCAATAAATTACATAAAATAATCCCCAAAAAGCCATGAGTTTTATGGCCTAGCAGAAATATGAAGTCGGTGCTTCATTCCAAGAATTTTCCGCTAGCACCGCACCGACTTCATATTTCTGCTAGGCCATAAAACTCATGGCTTTTTGGGGATTATTTTATGTTTTTTTTTCTGAGGTTTTTTTTACACGTAATTTTTGAGTCTACCAGCGCTTTCGGAAAGACTAATGATTGACAAGAAGAATGCGCTGCAAGACACTTGGCACATACATATCGCATGCATAACCAGTAATTAATTACATGCACATTTTAATTAAATTCAATGAATCATTCAAATTTCAAGCTCTGTCGTTTGTTTTAAAATGTGTTTGGTAATTTTTTTTTCGGATACTAAGTAGGTACATGACAAATTTTGCTGACTTAATGTGTAAATTTAAAAAAAAGACCGGGCTCTTAGCTTTTACATAGTAAGTCCTCTCCAGATTTCCAACAATCGTTTGTAAGTAAATTGCAGGCACCGGTTCGAGTGAAAGGGCGTATTTATGTAACCGTACCACGTGGCGCTGCTTGAATATTTGGATTGCCTCACACTCACAATGCAGCGCGTTGGATGCCAATTCATACAGATTTTATTGCGACTAAAAACGGTTGCATTCGACATTGCTCAATGAACGTCTGCATATTAGCGTGTGAACTAAAAACGGGTGGACTTACCTCACAGCCACAATTAAAATAAGGCGTGGGAGGTGCACTTTCGTTATATGAGAAACAACTCAGACTATGGCCTTTTATAATGATAAACCGACGTATTTACTGATAGGTTTCTGAAGATTTCTAACCATTTGGATGAGAATTTGGCTCGGGTTATCCAATTGAAATTACCTATTTAAAATACCAATTGTGGAAGCTTCGAAATCGGTTCGAGTTCGAAGCTTTTTGTAAACATAGGGTGCTGTGCTTTGCAATTATGATTACATGTATGTTGTAATATAGGTAATTCTCATGTCGATTTGATCAGTCACTTCCGTGGATATTATGTTCTAACTGCCATAATTTTAGATTTTACTGGAAAAACTCATGATAGGGGTTACAAATGCAATGGATAGTAACTATTTGCCCTGAAGTAATATTTTTTCTCAATAACTGTAGGGATATAAAAAATGTCGTCGCCATGAAAGTGACATTTTATGACTAACTCTTATCTATAACCCAGTCCAATCATCTTCGTAAGCGTAAGTATAATTATAAAACCTATGCAATGTTCCGTCTCTGTGCTGTGTGCGTTCACTAGCTGATGTCATGTAAGTAATTGTAAGCAAGAAAGATACAGCTACAATTAGAATAATTATACCTACTCAATTTTATTAAAAAAAGGTATTTGTGGAAAAGATAAGTAAACTGAAAAATATTAACAAAACTCAAGCTGTTCCGGTTAGAGAGTAGTCGTCAATCCAAATATACCTACTTGTATTTGAACAGTTTGAGTGCACAGATAGTTTTTTGATGGCAAATTTATCAGCACTTTAAAGGTCTTTTAGTACTAGTACTTAAACGGATCACTCACGTATATAAGTCGAGTTCAGCCCGTCATGTTTCGGACTAACTTTCCTTCCTCTTGGAGCGCACGACCCGGCGGTGGCAGCGAGACGTACACTGCGAGCCGCGGCTCTGCTCGCGCGACTACCACTAGTATGATTGAGTTTGACGGCAGTTTCATGTTAAAAGTCTTTCAGTACCCTTGAAATTCCAGTAAATAGTTTAGAAAAACCCAGTGGAGTGGCCTGATTAACCCTTAATAAGGCGGAGCCGATTTAACGACCACATACACTTAATTGGAAATTCAATCTTAGTATCTGAATAATATGGCACAATATAAATTGTTTATTTAACTGTCGGGTATGTAATCCATAGCTGTTATTGATTCAGTGGTAGCATGTTCCAAAAAATGGGGCCTTATACTATCATGTATTCTGTGGCCTTATTAGGGTTAAATTAACATTCACTGTTAACTAGACAGACATCATGATCCTAACTGCCATTCGCACAGTTTACAGCAAGAGGCTAGAATGTTTCCTGCAGTGAAGTGATGCAATAAGCGGTACCGGTACCGCTGGGGCCCGTTATAATGTCTCCAGCCAGCTCTGCCACGCAAAAACGGAGAACACAGCCTAATGAGCCGCTAGTTCCTACCGTTTACAAGATGACGAATTACCCGTGAATTATGTAGCTCGGAAGTTAATTAAACATTGTATAGTTTTATAGAGGCGATTAATTATAGCTGCAGTAACAAGTTAGGTTGGCATTCGGTTAAGTGATTAGGAGGTCGACATAAAAATAATTAAAGCCCATCGTGATTGGTGTTTTATGCAATAAAACGCGTGTTTTTTTTTTAAATGTCCACGATCGGATCCTGTCTATAGCACTGCGAAAACGAATGCGGATATTGTCTTACGTAGGTATCGTAACCTCGACAGCCCTGAAAACAGCAATTACATCTCGCCATTGTTTTGGAAATTAGCCAAGTTCCATGTTATTCCGATCGTTACAACTAACCTGCATAGCAGAGGGCGATGTAATCCTCCGTCGAAGTGGATCCTTCCGGAAGATTCCATTTTATGCTGCACTTCAATCCATCCAGCTCCCACTGGAGCTCCCCTCTCGCCTCCTCTTTAGCACCTACGGAGACAACTTTGTTTTCTTCCGCCGATTCCTTTTCGTCCCTTTCCTTAGTATCCTCAGACTTCTCCGTACCTTTTTCATTCCCTTCTGTAGCACATTTCTCGACGTCATCAGTCACGTTTGAAAAACCGTTACCTTCACTTGTTTCGTCTGTATTTTGCTCAATTTCTGCACAGTGCACGCCAGGTGCCTCTGACATGACTTTCAAACCTTTTCATTTAAACATGTTCACTATTAATTTTATTATGGCATGGTTTGTGGGCTACGGAAAAAAGTGGGGCACTGGTGAGATAACACTGTCTTTAGCAAGTTAGCTGAAGTGAATGCCTGTAAGAGGGTGTTATGATAGGGAGAGGGTATTGGGGGGTAGGCGAGGGTGGAGAGGGGGGAGTCGAGACGTCGCGACGCCAGCCCGGCCGGCGCCCACGGCGACCCACTGCCGGCCTAATGCGCCTTATTCAATCAACACTGATTCCCAGCAAATTATGCACTGGCTGACACTTATCTTTCACTTGACAGAGTAATTGAAGTTGAAAGAAATGTAATTATGTTTTTTCTGAAGCTAAGTTTGCTGTTCTATGGTTAAATTGGTACATGGTGAAAACGAAACGCAAGTAAAGAAGATGTTCATTGTGTGATATAGGCTACAGTCCAAATAAGTTTAATGTGAAAAACTTTTGTAAGATTTGTTTACACACAGACAGATGCACACCAGGACAAGTGAGAATGGTGAGCGGAAAAAAATGGTATGTATAGGTAATTTTGTATGCAGACTGGGCCCAACTTTTAACTGACTTCAAAAAGGAGGAGGTTTTCAATTAGTTGGAATATTTTGTGCCATTGAGTATGGAAACATGAAAAAACTAAACAGGTTGTTAAAAAAGGTTGGAATCAACCAATTTTTTAATGCTATAAGTAGACATTTGCTTATATTATGATATTTAAGTAGTTTCACCTGTTCCCGTATGACTCTGTCTGTGTGTAATCAAATCTTGTAAGTTAAATTTGACCCACCTGTAGTTGTCAGATTTACTTGAAATTTGGTATGAATATCCAGATTGGATGGATGACAATGACGGTACAGTTAACAAAAGGTGCAGTCAGCCGAAACGAATTTATACTATTTTTTTTAACAAAAAGTTTTCACAAATAGCTATGGATAAACATTTATAATTTGTCTTTTAACAGTTTGCAAGGTAGTTCAATAATTTCAAGAATGTTATTTATATATTTTTGGATATATTAACAGCTGCTTAACTTTCTAATCTCATATTTATGAGATTAAGAAAAGTTAAACTTTATTACGCTCAATTTAATTTATACTTACACTATAACAATCAAGTAAAAAAATGGGTTTCAAATAATTTTGTGGACCTTAACAAAAACATGTTAGGTATTCATAACACTTTAAATGCCTTCCAGCTATCTAAAGTATTCAGTTGATAGGTATACACATTTTCTAGTTTACTAAAGATGTAGCTAAAGAATACCAGTTTTATATTTTGTTAAGAGCAGACATGTAGGTATAATGGGGCAAATATTTGTGTGATTTGTTACTTACTGTGACGCGGTCACTTAAATCCACAACTCAATTCCTATAGTCACAAATTTACAATCCCCTCAATTAGGTGTGGAACGGATAAAACTGTATGATTTTGGCAATTGCACATACATAGTTAATTTATAATAATGGTACAGTCGAGTTCTCCAATATCTGTACACCCAACGGTTCATAAATATCTAAGCACGGACCTTATGTAACTGGCAATAAGGTCTTTGTATAGATATTTTTGAACTGCTGACTGTATAGATATTGGAGAACTTGACTGTATTATTACAGCTTAGGGCTCGACATGAAAATAACAGTTATTTTTATTATCATGGCCCAGTAGAAAGACAAAAAAATTTCGAAACAAGCACCACAAATACTAAAGCGGACAAATTCAAAAGAATTTAAATAATTAAATTAAATTAATATTCTCAAACCGAATAATTTCCTCATGCATGCAATACTTCTTAATAAACGAGTATCGAAAAAAACTACAGCGAAAATTACCATTTTCGTGCAATTAATGTTTCATAAAAACTGCTTAATGAAAATAAAAATAAACAACTTACTTCACGACTTTCTTTGAACCTGCGAGTAAGTTTGTGTAGGAAATTAATTAATGAAATAAACATGAATTGAGAAATTTTGTGTAAAATATATATCTATGAATATTCCAAGCAATAAATATTTATCAAAATAATGAATCGATAAATTCAGAAGGGATGGAAAAAGGGGAAGACATTTATAAGGCAGAGAATCGGGAAATGTACGGCCAAATCACTAAACGTAACGAATATTAGCACTACATACGAAAGGATTGAATATTTTTTCACAGTTATCACTATCTATATCGACATAATGACTGCTATAATAAACTTTACTTTTCGCTAAAATCCATACTTCTCCCTATTGCAGGTGAATGACATTGACATTGGATTGGAACGTTCGAAAACTACGCTGAATTGATTATCTAAAAAGTTGTAAAACGAAATACTTCATGGGTCGCCAACTGAGTATTGAAAAATTTTAATCAAATCAAAAGACAGTGTATCCACAAAAAATTAACACGTTTTTCAAAATGTTTATTTTTCTTTACTTTTTAATTTCCATCTTTAAGTTATAGGTTTTGAACACATCCCATTAAATCGTTCAGAATCAAACATTATGATTATGATCTCATATGTTGACCAACCTAGAAACCCTATACAAGAAATATGGCTATGGCCTCTGAAACAGAAGGTCGTGGGTTCGAGCTGCTCGTATAAGTGAGTTTTTCTTGATTTTAAAATATCACAATTTGATTAGCTTGTATTTTTTCTCTTTATTTCTTTACCTTTACCGGCGTTACAGTGAAATGTTTCCTGAACGTATATCAAATGTCATTCAGAGACGTTTTTCCATATTTATGAAATGTTTCGGGAATTTGGCGGGAAACCGATGAGAGTGGATCGTGTCGTTAATTGAATTTTAGTTTCTGTGCCTAATGTTATTTGGTGGATAATAAAGATAGTGTATTATACAACAAATTGACGCGAAAGTGCCCAGCAAATGAAGAATTCAAGTGAAAACGCGTATTCCCTCTGTTTGTGACCCCCAAATATCCACCGGCTGCTGCTCGCCGTAGCTCGCCGTAAGGTACACTATCGCTTTACGGAAGGCATGAGCAGTTGACAGGACGTGACTAGGACAGACTGACATAACTCTGACGATGACAGGACTTTAATATACAGAAATTTACAAAACACATCAGACGTGGCTGTATGGACTCAGTTCCTTTGCCTATCCCTTATGTGCAGTGCAGTGCAAATCGTCGCACGCAACGCGCGCGTGTGAGATGCCGATGCATCATTCGCCTCCGCCTGACGGCGTTCGCAACCCGAACGCAAGTAAAAATAAAAATGAAACTTGTGATAATAATAAATGTTCGTGTTGTAATGTAGTTATAAATGAACTGTTAGCGTTCTTGGCCGATAAAGTGGATACGATTCCGCAAAAAGGATTAGTACAAATATGCCTAAGTGCGTACAGTCCAGAAGAAATTGAGAATGCACGAAATGTAGCACTTGCATTGCTGGCCCCAAATAAGAAAATCATAAGGCGAAAGGAAGGAGCGGAAGAGAAAAGCATCAAGGAAATAACTAAACTTATAATGGAAGTGGAGCCGGATAAGTTGCCTATTTTTGTGGCCAGAAACCTACGTAAATTACCACCCGTCACCTTTGACCATGTTGATGTGACAGCATTCTTAAGAGATATGACACTTCTAAAGACTGAGATGGACCAATTAAAGGCTGGTAATTATAATAAAGCTAAGGACTATACTACAGACATCCAAGACATAAAAAACGACATTGTAGTACTCAAGCAACTGGTGCAAAGTGATTCTTCCAGGCAATGTTATGACAACCAAAAAGTAATAGGGTACAACGAAACGCGTAATCAACAAGCGGAGTTACCCCCATTGTACGAACACAAGACTCCGAGACGACGTATGGGCCCGTCCCCGCGCGCTCCGCGCGATGTCCCGCTCACCCCATCGCCACGAGACTCGTCATCGAACGCCAGCGCACGATCGCAACCGAAAGCGATCGAGTCGGCGGCTCACACGCCAACATATCGTGATATGATTGTAAGCAAAAGACAGGCTAATATCAACCATAAGCCGAAGGAAACAAGGGACGCCTCAGCTGGGAGCGATGGTTATATACTGGTGCAGAGAACAAAGCGAACTAACAGAAACAATAACATGTGCGGCTCGGCGCCGAGTTCAAGCAAAATACTAGTTGCCGATCTCCAGGCAGCTATTTATGTTTCCAGGCTTGCTAAATCTACAAATGTAACGCAACTCAAAGAGTACATGAAGGATCGCGGAGAAGAATGTATAGATATTCAGTTGCTTAATCAAAAATATGCAACCGAATTCAACTCATACAAAGTCATAGTCAATAAAAGCAAAATAAGAACCTTTTTGTGTAGTGACTTTTGGCCGGAAGGTGTAAGGTACCGACTCTTTCGCGAACGCAACATAAAAGATCAAAGACCGACTCCAAACAAGTAATTATGGATAGTACACCCATTTTAATACATTTGAATAAGACGACTATGATTTCTTATAATTGTAAGTCAATAAAAAGATCTGTTGATTACGTGCGTGAGCTGTGCAAAGGTGCCGATATTGTCGCCTTACAGGAGACCTGGCTTCTTCCTCATGACCTGGACTTCGTGCATACCATTGACGCTGAATTCGCCAGCACCGCGAAATCGTCAGTAGACACCGCAGCGGGCGTACTGAGGGGGAGACCATATGGAGGGCTGGCTATTCTTTGGAGGAGATCGAGCTTCCCATGTGTTTCGGTGATTAAGTGTGATTGTGACAGAATTAACGCGATTCGCATCTCTCTAGGCTCGCGGGTGATACTAGTGTTGAATATATACATGCCAACGGACAACCCCGACAACCTGGCAGAGTTTACGAGCTGCCTAGCTAAAGCGAGTGCCATAGTAGAGGAAAGCGATGCGCAGGTAGCTTACCTACTCGGGGACTTTAACGCTCACCCTGGTGCGAGTTTCGGGCGTGAGCTTATCAGTTTCTGTAGGGGGGAAGGCTGGATGTGCGCGGATATTGAGAGGCTGGGCATAGACTCCGATACTTTTACATTCATTAGCGAGGCCAATAATGCGCACAGGTGGCTTGATCACTGCGTCACTACTGAGGCTGCGGGGGATACAATAGTGGCGATGGATGTCATATATGATGTAGCTTGGTCGGATCATTTGCCCCTGCGCGTCATATGTGATTTTGAGAGGGCAGCGGAAATGTATGATGCATCTAGTAGTGACTTGAATGATGCAGGGGTACGTTGGGGAGTTAGAGACATTACACAAATAGATAGTTACAAAAAAACATGTTCTAGATTATTAATGGACATAAAAGATGATTTGAATTGTGACAATTGCGATACTAAAAGTAAAACTAAATGTGTTAATTATACCAATCATTGTGATTTTATAAATAAATTGTATTGTGGTATAATTAATGCTTTAACCATAGGGGCTAAGAAAACATGCTTTAGAGGTAGAAAGTATAAGAAAAATGTGACAGGATGGAACATGCATGTGAAGGAAAGTCACGCCGTGTATAGTCAACAATTTAACAATTGGGTTCTTGCTGGTAAGCCGTCCTCGGGCCCGGAATTTAATAGTATGTGTGTAACTCGTAAAAAATTTCAAAATAAGCTAAAGTGGTGTCAAATGAACGAAGCAAAAATCAAATTGGACATCTTGGCTGCTTCTCGAAAAGATAAGAATTTTGTTAAATTCTGGACCCAAGTAAAAAAGCTCAACTTTAAACAGTCTTTACCGGTGAGCGTAGACGGATGTCAGCAACCAGCGCAGATAGCCAATGCTTTTAGCAGTAGGTTCAAAACCGAACCTCGTCCTGTGACAGGGTGCTTTCCGAGTGATGCGCAGCACAAAAGGTATGGGGATGCAGAGCCTACAAAACCTGTGCGATTCTCCACTGATGATGTGACAAAGGCCGTGTCAGGGATGACTCGTGGAAAGTCGCCGGGGTATGATAACCTTAGCCTCGAGCACATACTTTGCGCGGGTGAGATCATTTACAGGAGACTCGGCAACCTGTTCAACCTATGTATGCGGTACTCTTATCTCCCGCCCGACATGATGCGTACCCTTGTCGTTCCAATTGTTAAGAGCAGGACAGGAGATTTGTCATCCTTGGCCAATTATAGGCCGATTTCATTGGGTACAATAGTGGGGAAGGTGTTTGAGCGGCTGCTGCAGCCTGAGTTGTGGGGTTATATAGATATCGATGACGCACAGTTTGGTTTCCGTCCGGGTCTCTCGACCGATTCAGCTATTATTAGTCTAAAGCATACCGTCAACTATTACACAGCACGAGACACCTCTGTGTATGCATGCTTTTTGGACCTGAGTCGCGCATTTGATTTGGTGAATTATGAAATTCTCTGGAACAAATTGCGTAGCTCAGGAGTGCCAGATGAATTAGTGCAAGTCTTGGAGTACTGGTACGGAAACCAAACCAACTATGTTAGATGGGGCGACGCGACATCTAATGATTATAAATTAGAATGCGGTGTACGTCAAGGAGGGCTTACTTCCCCGGATCTTTTCAATCTCTACATTAATGACTTGATGGTGAGGCTGAGGAGCGCAAGGGTCGGCTGTCATGTGGGTGACGTCTGCGTTAACTGCATCAGTTACGCGGATGATATGGTGCTGCTCAGCCCCTCCATCAAAGGCTTAAGAAAACTGCTCTCAGTCTGTGAAGAATATGTTAATTCTCATGGACTGCTATACAATGTGGCAAAGACTGAACTGATGGTGTTTAGGGCTGGGAAGGGTCCGGAGAGGGTGCCCGAGGTTAAGCTGAATGGCTTGACGGTTCGTGTTGTGCGGCAGTTCAGATACTTGGGGCATATACTTACTGAGACATCGAGAGACGACTTGGATATGGAACGGGAGAGAAGGGCTCTTGCGATTCGGGGTAATATGATAGCTCGTAGGTTTGCCGGCTGTAGCAGACAGGTACGTCTGACTTTGTTCAATGCCTATTGCCTCTTGTTCTATACCTGTCAGCTCTGGGTGAGGCACTGCAGAAAGTCTTATAGCACCATCAGAGTTCAGTATAATGATATATTCCGTACTCTGATGAAGTTGCCGAGATTCTGCAGTGCCTCAACTATGTTCGCGGAGGCGGGAGTTCCGGATTTCTTTGCGGTAATGCGGATGCGTATTGCCTCCTCTTGGGAGCGGCTGTGTTGTTCGGGGAACAGAATCCTCAAAGCCGTGTCCCAGGACCTAACGAGTCCTATATATGGGTATTGGCTGTCTGCGCACCAAAATCGAAACATAAAGTGATGACTGAATGTAAATGTTTAAAGTTCGTATTGTATTTTTTTTTTATGCCGTTTATGTTTACACTTGTTTGTTTGTTTGTATGTAATATTTTGTGACTATGTACTATTGTACCTACTAAATGTTTAATGACCTAGTACTATTGTACTAAATTTATTTTTAAGATGTATGGGTGTACTTTGCCTGCAATAAAACATTTATTATTATTATTATTATTATTATTATGGGATGAATTAAATAAAAAAAAAAAAAATGAAATGTTTCGTAGTTGAAGTAAACTGAAAATTGTTACTTTTTTTTGTTTGATGAGTTTATCGGTCTGTTATCATAACAAAGAGGATAACGTGAGAATATCATATTGCAATAGTAGCGTTCTAAATATAATAACATTATAACAATCTTTATTGACAATTAAAACATTCGTTAGGTAAGGTTTTAGCTTGAGTAAAAACGCTTTATTACTGTCATATTTCCGGGTTTGGTTTGTCGCTGTTGTTTTGAATTTTATTATCAACAAATTATTTAAATCGACAATCGTCGTAAAATGACTTCAATGGCATCAGATAATGAATCAAATGTGAGCGCATTTATACGATGCAATGATCAAAATATCACACAGTTGTACATGTCTGCGATTGAGGTTTGTACCGATTTTGGAATAACAAGCCATTTGCGCTTTCTATTCGAAGTTCTAAATTCTAATCCTTCAATTTAAACAGAGAAAAATAGTTTAGAAACGTGTTGTTAAGTAATTGAATATAAATTAAGTTTTACAATAACTTTATCTTACAGACTATGGAATCAATTAACCTGGACTTACAGCAAGTAGAGAATAATTTGAAACGCATCATGACCCAGTCAGGTCCTTTAGAGAGTCATTTGAATGCACTGCTTCGGACCCTGCCTGAACCAAACCTTCAACTCCGAATGGAAACTGAATGATTTATATAAAAGACCCTAAGTTATTTCTAAGTGTCATTTCATAGTGAAATAAAGCGGATCACTCATGTATATGTATAAGTTGAGTTTAGCCCATCATGTTTTGGAATAATTTGTAGTCTTTCCTCTGGGACTAATATACGTGAGTGATCCGCATCAATATTTAAAACATTAAATATAGGCCACACACCTGTTCAGCACTGACAAAATGCGGCCCTCACTCATTAGCTGTCATTAGACTGATATAATGTCAAACATCAAGGGATATTAAGTCACCGAATCACCTATTCACGTATAATTTCTTGTCCGCGCGTGGTGAAGCAGTGGCGTATCTGTGATCCGTTTTATTTCACTATGTTCGAGTCTCATGGTAGTTTGATGTTAAAAGTTGTATTTAAATTCAATTCCTCAATATAATGGCAGTTTTATTTGTTAGAGCCCTGGATATGTCTCGGATACCCTATATCTTAGTCCTTAGGTACTTCTTCATTCTTATATTAAGATACATACTACCTACTACTATAACATTGATAATTCTGTGGATGGTCTGTGTGTAGTTCTTTGAAATGATTACTCTGAATTAAGAAAAAAGTTTCAGACTGACTAGTTTATAGTTGAATTAGTTTTACCACAATGCAGAAGAAAGATTACATTTGAATTCATCATCCATCGTCGTCCTTGAGTGACCTGCAGCCAGAATAACAAAAAGTAAACTGTAATAACAGTTAACAATTGACATTTTCATTTCCGAGTTCAATATCTCAAAAACTGCTGAAACGATTTTGATGAAGTTTAGTTAAAACCATCTCTATTAAATTAGCTTTTGATAAAATAAAGCTGCATCCAAATTAATTGGTCTATCCGTTTAGGAGCTATGATGCCACAGCACAAGACAGACTCGCCAATATGTCAAACCTGCTTAGGAAAGTATACAAACTTTTTAGTTATAAGTTGTAAAAAATAAACTTCAGCCACCCTTCATTCAATTAACTGTCTTTTGAGTAATCAATCAAATTGCCCTGTAAACAAACATTGATTTAAACATCTACGTTATTTTTTCACCATGATTAGCACTCGCCCTAAGTCTCCGACGCGCGCTGAAGCCATCGCCATAGCTCTCAAACCAGGACCAGTCTACTGCACTGGTGTGCTGTTGGGTAAGAGAAATATCTTTAACTTGAAGGGTCCTACGAGGCAGGCAGGGAATCAACAAGTTGGCAGGGGCTTCAAGATGCCACTTCTTTTTCGTGTGGAGTAGAGCCGATTTTATTGTTCGATCCGGATCCTTCAGAATTTAACTCTAGACTGTAGACCCAGCCCAATGATTTAGAAACATACATAATATGCAGTAAATTGAAGCATTACTTGGAAATTACAGCGGGAATCCAATCTAAAATAGTTCCGATATAAACTGCAGTTCCATTCGCTGTTAGCCTCTGATGGCTTTTCAGTTTACAGGAGAGAGGCTCTACGAGCTCTTATTGTCAGCCAGTATACACTTGATTGATAGGTATATTGTTGATGAGAACAGGAAAGACGAATCAAACTTGACAACTTGCGTTATTTTGATACGTGTGCATACTCATGTGGCGACATAAAGCGCCACGCATTCTCCCAGGCAGAAACACTAGTCCATAGACTATTTGTTTAGTGGCCACACTGACCCGGCTTTTCTAGCGAAAGCCGGGTCTCGGATTGGTCGAGCTGGTGCGAGTCGCTCGTTCGTTACTTTAGAACATTTGATACAAACAACGGCCTCTTTTGCCTCAGCGACTCGAACCGAGCAGACCACTCTCCATACTTATATAAATACGAACGTAAACTGAACTTTATTGCTTAAAAACCTAATATTACTAGGCGCATCGACGCATGTGCGATGTAATCGTACAGAGGCTATTTTTGCGCCGATTATAAGCACGCGCTGGGTTGCTACGCGTTTTCTTTCAGGCAACTGGGTGGAAGATAGAATCGAGTGCCCAAAAGGCGGCACCTTGTACTTCCCGCCTAAAGAAGAGATCGACTACGAAAAGTTGGAGCCTGAGTCACGCCAGCCAGACTTCCGATTGAATAAGCTGAACAGCTTACAGGTAAATACTAAATACTCGGGGTTTCTCTGCGGGACAGAATCGGGCGGGGCACATTGCTCGCAGAACTGACGGCCGATGGGGTCAGAAGGTTCTCGAATGGCGTCCGCGGACCGGGAGACGAGCTGTCGGTAGGCCTACAACAAGATGGAGCGACGGAGTAGTAAGGATTGCGGGACCGCGTGGATGCGGAAAGCACAAGACCGGTCAGAGTGGAGAGCCTTGGGGGAGGCCTATGTCCAGCAGTGGACGTCTTTCGGCTGACATGATGAAATACTAAATAATCTTTTATACTTGGTATAGGTAAAAGATCATTGCGGTATTACCTAGCTGTACTTACTGTTTAGTTCGCTTTGTACGGGAACCGTTACATTTGATTATATACTAACTACCTACACTAGGTAACTAACTACATAGATAGTTCTAAAATATAATAGACTTTACCTTGTGACTCTGACCTACGCAATGAGCAAAAGAAGATACTTTCACACTGTCCTATCGAATCGATGTCTACCTATCTAACTGTATAGCCAAATTAGCTTCGTTTCCTACACAATATTAATACACCTGTCGAGCAAATGGTCAACCCGTAGGCCGCGAGCACGAGTTTTCGAATCCTGCATAACGTTACGTTATCGTATCGAAATCGAGAAACCTCATACTAAAGTTTAGTTCCAAATACGCTCACGGGCGGGCGGTTACTAGGTACTCGATTACGTTACGCAAGATTCGAAAACTAGTGCTCGACCCTCAGTACTCTACACAGAAAATGTCCGGTGCGCGACACGCAGCCTAATTTTTACGTCCCACTGCTGGACACGGCCCAGTGCGGATTGAGATCTCCACAAACACCATTGAATTACTGCGCAAGAGTGCATGTGACCTCAGCAGTCACGAACTTTACGAACTTGCAGGGCAGCGTGGTCTCAATAATACGCCACGACAGCCACGCGCAGTGCGGCAACTATATGACGACGAACGACTTCGTGTACAACCACCAGCCCAAGCCGCTGTGCGGGCCCCAGCAGCGGTACTACAAGCGCTGCAAGCACCAGTGGTACCCGCAGCCCGACAACATGGGGTGCTTGGTACCGTCGTCATGTTAACAGACTCATTAAACTTACATGAAACTATCGTGAGACTAGTGATAGTGAAATAAAAGCATCACTCGCGAATATAAGTTTAGTCTTTGTCGTGCGAGCAGAGCCTTGACCCACAGTGTGCGTTTCGTTGCCAGAGTCGTGTGCTCCCAGAAGAAATACTACGAATTAGTTCGAGACTTGTGGGGCTATACTCGACTGACATAAGTGAGTGATCCGTTTATTTCCCTTTAACTGAATCTCATGGTAAAGTGTCATTCTATGGAACTTGCTAATTAAGTAATGTAAACAAACCGCCATAGTAAATTCATCATTCAGAGACAATTTCAGTAGGCGGTTTGTTTACATAGTTAGCAAGTTCCATACAATGACACTATAGGTAAGTAGTTTCATGTTAAAATGCTACTTATTACTTACTTATCGCACGCTTAGAACTAAAATGACTCAATTCTTAATATGACATATTTCAAAATTGAATTTAAAATCTAAACCTACAAAGTTTAATTTAGATTTATCATGTATTTAGAATTGAGTCACTTTAATTCTAAGCGTGCGTTATACGGTTTATGATAGCTACGAAAAAAAGTTCTTGGCCTCAGCACCTTACCTGTGCTCTCCAAGCCTTTTTTTCTGGGGAAATCTACTATCAGATATCCCATCACCAATGTAACCGCCCCTCGGTCCCAGGGCAATATAACAGAGTGGGGGCTCCGCAAGTTCAAGCAGCATGAGTGGGCCTGTACGGACGTGTCGGACTACGCGGCCACGCTCGCCGAGGAGACCTACACGCCGCCCTGGCCGCACCAGTACCTGCAGCCCTGCGCAAGGAAGGCGCGGAACTCGTGAGCTTTGCTTTGGTTATGTGGCGAGAGGCTTTGACGATTTGAACGAAGCAGCTGTTATTGCTATGCAGTCTTGGTAGTAGTACAGCTTAGCTAATGAAGCAGCTTTTCCAGTGGCTGACGACGAATAGCTTAAGGTCTTCTAACACTAGACAGCCATGACTCCGGCCAGCGCCGGCAGCTACCCAGGTTATAAGGCCGGGGCGTATTAGGTATCGGCGAAATGCGTCTTGTTAGGTATCACCTGATCGCTCCGGAGTCTGCCCGGAGTCGTGACGTGATTATATGTATATTATCTGCTTCTGTCCAGATTGGCAATGTGATTTCGCACGTCCTGAGGTACTTTCCAGAAAAACATCATAATTTTATCCAACTTTTTTATTGCAGGAACTTTACAAAAGGTTTCAGATTTTTAATGACAAAACCTTTGGCAAAACCAAAACAAAAAAAACAATGATAACATCAAGAATCATTTTTTCATCTCATCTTAGAAAAATTACTAGTCTTTCAATATATCACATTTTGTTCGAGACGCGGACAGTGACGTCCGCATATAAATTTGTAACGATACAATAACTCTTAATGCTTTCATATCCGGCGCTCCGGCACTCGAGATCAGCAACCTTAACACTAGAGTTTAGTCTCAACCTTAAAACTACAACCGCTTACAACTAAAATGTTTAACTTAAGTAGTCCGCTTATCATAATGGCAGTTTACCATGCTAGATAAAAAAAGAATCAAAGAATAAAAGACAAAAAATACGTATGAGTCAAGAGCGTCAGAAAATAGTGACTAGCCTACCGAGCGCTGTAGGAGTTGAGCCGGGAGAGGTCGATGAGGTTGCTCCTGGGCGGCTGGAGCAGGCCCAGGGGGCGCGCGGGGGCCGCGGGGGGCGCCGGCAGCTGCACGTGCCCGCTGCCCCGCAGCTGCGGGAACACCGGCGAGTGCGGGCCGGCGCAGCCGCAGCGCTGCAGGCGCTCCAGCAGCGCCGCGCCGTCGCCGCACACGGAGGCCTCGCGCGACGCGGCGGCGCGCTGGGTGGCGCTGGAGGCCTGCGACTCGAAGCCCGAGCTCTGGCTGGACGAGCGGCTCCCGTCGACGCTGAATATCTGGCGCTCGCCCTCCGCGCCCCAGTAGCCGCCCGCCACCCACGACGTGCCGTGGCCCAGCTTGCTCGGCGAGACCAGCGGCCGCGCGCGCCCCAGCGGCGCTGGCGCCACGAAGCTTGGAGTCGCCGTGAATTTACGCAAGGAAAATATTGAATTACTCTTATGGCTCGCCTTCTTCGGACTGCTTATGCACAGCGAGCTTATGCTCTCGTCTAAATCGGAATCCGAATCGTCCTTGGTCAGGTTCTGATATTTGTTAAAGGAGGGCTTCACAAATACAGTTTCCGAAACGGAGCTCGGACTTTTACTGTGAACGCTATTTACGCAGAATGTGGAATTGAGTTTGGGCTTAGACCAGATGCTGTCCCCTACCCGTGGAGTGAACGACCTTCCGTTCAGCATGCTAGAGCTCAGAGGGCTGATGGTGTCCGTGGAAGAATCGGTCAAGTTGTGCAGCCCAAATTTGCTTAATGACACGTCGTCATCGGTCTCCATGACGACATCACTATCATCATCAAAAAATGGATTCAAGTTTCCATTTTGCAGACCTTTTATCTTCTTTGGAGTCGGTTGGAACTTTACAGGTATGTTGGTAATCTTTGCATTAATATTTCTATAAACAACCAACACTGCCAGTACACTTGTCAACTGAAATAAAATTAAAAAATAATTAAAATTAAAGAAAGCATAAATTGGACAACAAAATAAAACAAAGTAAGGTATATTATTTTGTGAAAAAGGATTAGTTCATGAAATCAATGCACTAGTTAAAAACAATGTTACTACATAATATCGTTTTTTTACCAACCTTAGCTAATCTGATGTAAAGAGGCTCAGTAGTCACATACTCATTTGCTACACACACCATAACAAATGCTGACCACAGTAAGTCAATCAAAATTGTATACTTCAATTTATTTACATTCCAAATATGTCCAATAATCTGTATCAAACAGACAAAAGCTCCTAAACCTTTCTGTGTTGCATCATTAGCTTGGTCGAATGAACTTAAGTTTGTCAGATTTAACTTAGTGTGTAACTTCTCTGAATACATATTTAAGTCAAATGAGTAATTCTCTAGTGATGGGAATGTCAATACAAATTTCATTTTCGCAATACACATCACTCTATCGAGGACACCAAGTACTATGTCCGTTAAATTCATTATAGAGCTTGGTAGATCACTCGTCTTAGTGTTTACATAGCATTCAATGCTTACTAGCAGAACTAGTACTCCAGCGATCAGCATGGAAGTTTTATTTATAAAGGCCTTTAGCAGTGAACTCTGTTTTTCATGCTTTAGGTTTCTCTTCTCAGGACTTCTGTTTTCTAGCACTTTTGACCCCAGAAGGATCTCTTTTTCTTTGTGCAACTTTTTCTGCAGAACCTTTCTACATGGGTTGCATAGTTTGTATGCTTTTTCTAATTGCATCCTGTAAAGAAACACATAATTTTTTAGTATGTACCTACCATCTCAAAATAAAATCAATTTACAATGACATTAAATCTAAGCTTAAACTAAATAAACTACAACTTAAAACTAAATTAAATCTAAATAAGGCCCCCGTGGCATAGTGCCCAAAAGGCTGGTAGTGTTGCCTCGCTGAATAGCGATGCTGATTCTTTGAGAGAGAAAACTGCCAGCCCTTTGGTCACAAGTTGCAGCAACTAAGCGCTTTTGTATCTCAATTTCTTTTTATATTTAAACAACTTGGAGAGTAAATTTAGATTTAAATGTGTGTACTTATTTGAAATGAATAGCTATAACACATACTAGGTGATGATTCTAATATCAAACAAATTAATCAAATCATAATTATAACAAAAGCACCACATTTTAAGGTTATCTTTAATGAACTATATTGATATCAATTACAATATACAGTCATTTGTCTCAAGTTACCTAACATCTGCTATGGGAAAATGTTATCATTATTTATCATGAAAGATATTTTAGGTAACTTTACTTTGCTGTATTTGCCAGTTTATCTAACAGGTTTAGTCAGTGTTAATTGTTTTCTTGAGTCAGTGCCAGATCAGTGAAGAAAAAGTTTGGCATGTCTTTACCTTCTAAATTTAAGAATGAAACGGAACACTTGATTAGAATACCATCAATGCTGACATTAGGAGACAATTATCTGAATTACACTAAATACTACTGATGGATAGTGTGTTTTGGTAATCTTACTTGTAGTCCTCGATTTCATAGTCGAAGTTCCTCTCGTTCATGGGCACGAAGTTGGCGAGCTGCGCCACCTTGAGCTGCTGGTTCACGTTGCACATCTTGCACAGGCCGTTCTTAGGAGGGCTCTTCTGGAACACTTTCGGTTGTCTCGGCGATTTGTTGGCGGAGTCATTTGACATACTAGTTAAAGGCTTGTTGTAATCGCCATCCTAGAAACAGAAATGACTAATTAATTAGCTAATGATGTGAAGATTAACATGTTGATACCAAGATACCGAAATAACCTCACCTTGGTGAACCCATTGTATTGCTCGCATTTTGGACAAACCCAGCTGTTACGCTCAACAAATTTCACCCAAAAGTTGCTGTTACAGAACCAACAATTGACACGCCATGGGAGCGATAATCTGCAACCGAAATAAAGTATTTTTATACATGAATTTATCAGGCGGGAAAGCGGGAATATGTAACCTCAAATCGACTTACCTGAGTTTGTGTAGTAAATTTAGAACTAATGTAGCACATAATATTGTTGTTAAAGCAACTAACACTGATTCCATATTAAAAGAATAATTCATTTTATAAGAAACTTAATTTGAATTATCAAAAAATTACATTATTTTAACCTAACCTTCAATCTCTTCTGTAATTTACCCACCCCGCACCGCGCAAGGTGAGTTATGACAAGAGTTACCACCATAAAAAAAAAACTAAACGCAGAGTAATGTCGGTGGACAAAAAAAAAGTTTCTGAACGGAAAATTGCTGTCAATGTCAAATTATTTGAGGTTATATACTTCTCATGTTGCGAACTTGCAAATGTAGAGCAAATAATACAATTTTTTTTAATTTATTGTAGTACACATTAGACATTTTTTTATACTTAAAGGCAGTGTTTGTAATGTGCTGAATTATTTAAATTATAAATAATGTTGGCTGAAATAAATACTTTGTACTTGTGCAACTTTGACGATAAGTTTCACAACTCTGGTAATTTTCCTGTTTACATTTTTCATAATCGAGTACTCTTTCCAATAAGTATATATCGTAACAAACAATTGCCGTGTTTTTTTTCAGAGCACGCGGTTTTAAGTAAATTGTGGTCAGGCAAATGGTCAATAGATAACATAGATTTATGTAAAGAGTTGCTCGCAACAGGCCTAGAAATCGATCCACTGAAGACTTTAGCTAAAAAATATCTAGACAATGTTTCCAGTTTGGACAGCATACTCCACTTAGCTATTAGTTCATTCTTGACATTTTGTGAACAAAATTGGAACACTCACCCGGAACCATTGAATGAGCAAGATTATTTTGGAACGGAATGGCCTGCAGATATAGATGCGTCTTTGCGATTGCAGCGAGATTCAGAGCCCTTGTATTTGAACATAGCCCACACAGAACTTTTATACTTTTCTCTGCAAATATTCAATTCTCTATATGCAGTGGAACAAAGCCTGGTAAGATATTTGCCGTCTTTATTCTCATCGTAATTTCATTATAAATGCAAGCCTTGTTCTACTTTTGAACTGTAACATTTTTTTTTCTAAACTTATGTTGGAGTTTTTTTTTTTGTGTCAACAAGCACATTGACTAATTTTAATAATTAAATATGTGAGTTTTATAAATGATTACACTTTTTTTCTAATGTTTTAATGAGGCTTGAGTGCACCAAATGTAACTGTCAGCCTCATGGGAAACCTCAGACCTCAAAACTCTCACCCACAACCCAAGTCGCTAGATGCAAATGATTGCACTTCTTTTACAACAGCACAAAAAATGACATAAGATAGGTACCTACCTAAAATGTTAATTAGCAACCAGTTTAAACTTTCTCAGATGATTAGTGTTGTGTTCTAGGTTCACATCTGGTGGTATTTCCGTAGCCTGGTGGTCCACCAGCGCACCCTGGAAGACAACAGCGCCACTATCTACAATGAGCTGGAACTGGTGATGGCCAAGCTCTCCAATGAAGCCAACGGGCTTGAGAACAAGAGGCTGGCAACGTTGCTGCATTCAGAGATTGCTCAGGCGTACCTTGTGTATGGTCGAGTGCAGAAAGTTGAGGAACACCTGAATAAGGCAAGGGACTTGGCTGGGCTCAAGCTGGAACTTACGGGTTGGTATCTTGACTGGCATGATTGTGTTTTAATTGTGAGACAACGAGCTTTAGAAAAGGTTGAGCTAGTGCGCGTTTCTTTTCACGCCAGGTCTTATTAACAAAGCAGTTTCTTCTGAGTAACACAAATGTAATTTTCTGACTAACAATAATAAACTATTACCCACATTTACCCTTACAGGTGTCCTTGGCAAGAGAACAAAGTTCCAGCAAACCACGCTGCCCCAACTGGCCCTCACCAGCTCCCTGGACTCCACAGTGGAGCGGCCCTCGGCCGAGCAGAGCCACGGGGAAGCCAAACTGCCGCAGGACATAGAACTGCAGGACGATGTGAGGCTGAACAAGATCCAGTACTTGGAGGAGATCACTCAAGCGGAGCTGCCCAGTTTGGAGCAGACTCTGTGCATGCTCACTGTGTAAGTCTAAAATTTCTCATGCATTGTTTCAAATTATTTTCTGACGCTTAAGTGTACTCCTGTGCCTTTTTTTTTATTTATTTTATTTATGGCTTTCACCCTTGCTTCTGTGGCAAGGAATATTTTGCCAATGTCAACGTTTAGACATTACACATTACACACGTGAGAAGATTGTTTGGTTTAGGAATTCTTCATTTTTAGGAAGGAACAGACGGGTGACCTAAAACGAATAACATAAACACAAAGTTATGGATGGCACAGACAACGAAAAACGTTTATACAAGTTGTTATTTTTCTGGAGCGGATTTTTTTTTTTTAAAGCAGGTGATAGAAAGCAAATAAAAGGGGAAGGGGGTAGTTGTTAAGGTTACATATAAATATGCTAAAAAGTTGCTACAGTTTTATATTATGAGAATGTATGAATTTGATAAGAGCATTTACAAGGGGAGTGTATGCCAGCCTTATTGGATCACTCCAGGGCCAAATTGATCAAGTGTTCCTCTGACAACCACCAGATTTTCTGGCAGCAAAACAATTTTTGACAAATCTGTGTATTTATTTTGCATCTTTTAATACAAGATAACAGCAACAGCAGAACCAAATCTCATGACATCTCACCAAGGGGGGAAGGGGGGGTCGAAAAATCGCCAAAATCACCTCGCGTAATTAACGTATGCCCCTAAGCTAAGTTAATAATAAAGGGAAACATATTGGGTATTTGGTATTACACAAAATTAGACATCAATACTACAGAGAAACTTGTCTATATTAGGTAACAGAGACTGCCATCTGCCAGCGAGTGGGTCGATCAACGTTTCATTGCCACTCGTTGCCATGGAGGTGTCCCCTGGCTAACTCGTCTAAAATAAGATTTTCTAAGGCACCACTCCCCCGAAAATCAGGATCTGCATGCTTAGTAGATGTAGCATGAAGGAATTGGTATATAACTGTTGAAAATCCTGACGTTTGGTGGAGTGGTGCCTTATAAAATTTTATTTTAGACGAGTTACCAGGGGACATCTCCATGGCAACGAGTAGCAGTTAAAAGCTAATTGACCCACTGCCAACAACTACGTCAGTAACCCGGAGCTTATCCAGCAGCGCTTAGCAGACAGCCCTGACGGTTGGCGAGTCCCTAGTTATACAGCTGTTCTCCCCTTTATTCCGCAGCCAGTACCTCCAAAAGTCCCAGCCAAAAGACGAGCTGATGCACGAAGAGCTGGCCCCGTATATAGACGCCATCGTGAGCCAGCGGCGCGGGCCGTGGGCCACGCGCGTCGCGGCGCTGCTGGCGCGCGCGGCGCTGGAGGCCGGCCACAAGCGCACTGTGGAGCGCTCCATGCTGCAGTGCGAGGCTATCGTCAACGAGAAGCAGGACGTAGCTGGCACCACCCGGTGAGTGGCATACACCCCTGTGATGTTGGGTGTTTAGGGAAACAACTGGCTTGTATGAGAGTCGTCTTTATTCTGTCTCAAGTATGCAACGGTACAATAGGTATATGAATATGTAAGGTGTATGTGAGTGTGTAGCACACTACACCTCCCCTCTATTAGAAAAAATAAAATAAAATATTTTTACTTTTATTTTTACAGAAATAATAAAGAAAATATGACTTTTAGAAAACATTTGGAACAAATATGTGACAATAGGTATTTAATTAATCACATTGGTAACGACAGCAAAACGGAATGTAATAAAACTTAAGCAATTTCAGTAGATTAAGCAATGCTTTAAAAAAATGCAGTTGTGTGCAAATGCAAATTTTCATTTAAAGTTAAGAAATAATGATAGGTTTTTATTTGATCGCGCTTTCCGGCAGCAAAGACAAGCTTTTTTTTAATCTAAATGCGAGTAACATAAGACACTAAGTAAAAAGATATAGGTTTATAATACAAAAAGTTTATATTCTTATTACCTACCAGCATAATAATAGAACGTATCTAAAATACCTCTTACAATGAAAATACAAAATTACCAATAAAATCATGCTGTCTAAAAAAAAACTAAAATGTAAAAAAAATACATTTTCGCTATTCTACTTAGTCACTAAAACGTTTTGTCTCTTAGTCTAGGTACCTAGTAAAATTCGTCATTAGTCTTAGTCACGTGAAGGTCATGTCTTGCAAGTACTTGTCTTTTCATCGTAATGTACATACTTTATTTGTGTATACAAATTTCTGTAATTGACGTCTTTCTTTTTATTAATTACTATACTTTCTTATCTTTCTCATTTCTTCATATTTCTTATTCTTTCTTTACTTGTAATATTATTACGTTGTAACTGTGACAACTTTAAAGCTAGCATCTCAGGCATCGCTTTGTGCAAGGCAAGGTACATACACATTTTACTAGTGGTTGGCCAACCTTATAATAACTCATTTATTTATTCTACAGGGTACAAAGTTTTTATTATCCATTCAGGCAGTTCTTTTAACACTTCCTTACTTCATTTACCTACCTTGTGTCCAAGTCTCTTCACGATTGATGCTCGATCGAATCATGATCAGAGGACAAGGATTTCCTGCCTGCCTTGTACCCTGGGTGTACCTCGCTAAATACCTCATCTCTCAACAGCGCATCTGGGGCGACTGTTGTTAAGGAATGGTTTTCCTATTCCTATTAAAACATCCATACCCATCACTTCAACTCGTCTATCATTCCAAATCTCAATCAGAACACTCAACCACATTGAAAACTTGGGCTTAAAAGAATTTCCACAGCTTTTAGGTGATCAGTCTAATCGCTGTTTGGAATACTTATATGCCCCAGCTTCCCCTAATACTTTGCCTAATGCACAACTTCATAACTTTACTATTTCCAACTCTTTTTAAATTAAAATTGTCCTCATTTTCCATCTCTACATACTATCATATCAACTCCGAAACCAGTGCTCCATTTGTTTCACATAACTTAACTATAGAATATAACAAAACACCCTTTAAAATCCTGCTCCATAATTATTTCTATCTCTTCTGCTTGGCCTCGATGGCTCAATTTCAGTCAATGTATTCATAGCTATAGATTATCACTTTTTAATACGTACACATATAAATATACGTATATCTATAACTCTCATGTCCTTTTTAAAAGTCTAGTCATATCTTAAGTTCCTTATTCTCAAACTTCATATCAAGTATTGAGCCTAATATAAAACGAAATCAATCTTAATTTATAAAAAATAATGTAATTATGTAACTAATGTAAATACGATAAAACTTACGATACGTAAAATTGTGCTCTAATATAACACAGACCACCAAGAATCAGCCGCTGTAACGCGAGCCGTAATCACAGACTCTGGATGCCAAACCTTTTTTGGATGAACTGCATTAGAACACTCACCTACTTGTGTATGAGCTATAAGCTTAATAATGAAATGATGATAATAATGAAAAGGATTACATTTTTGGTCACATCAATTTTAACTCGGCAATTTATTGGTTCGAAAAAAAAAATTAAGGAATTGTAACATTTACATTACTTTAATATGTAAAGTTAGCACTATAAAAATAAACCTGTTAGGTTTTTACTTTTACCATTAAGTATAAACTAATTTTACTTAATTTTAATTACTACCAAACCTTTTTAATTAGCACCACCTGCTTTAATATGTTCTTACCTTTATTCCATTATGGTTGCCTGGTAGAGATCGCTCTGTAGCGATAAGGCCGCCCATTGCTACCTTGTATTTTCTTTGTGCCTTATTTCTTGTTTTGACTGTTATGTGGTGTTCAATAAAGAGTTATTGTATTGTATTGTACTAAAAAAAAATTCGAAACTCATTCATATTATTAAATCACGATATGAAATTTAATTCTACAAAACAGTACCTCACTTATACTTCTATAAGCATAAATGGTTCCTCATGACCTATCTATTTTCTCGATCCTTGCTTTGCGCAGATATCCTTATCGTCGATGAAATTTTCTTGTCTCTTTCCTCTCCAATGGCACCAACAACACCGTCTCCAACGACACCAACAAACTCCCTGCAGCAACCAGCTCGTAGTACCAACCATCCCTCAGCAGCAATCAAGTTTCTTTTTTTTTTACGTCGTCTTGCAGTAACTTATTCAGTTTTTTTAGGTAATTTTTTTTTCACATAAAAGTTTATTAAGTACCTAGTCTTCGAAGTCTTATAGGCACTTTCAGTTTTTTCCTTACACATTTTATCAATAACTATTATTTTGCTTATTTTGTGTTGATTTCTGGATTTTACATTTGTCTTTCAATTGCAAATGTAACACTGTTCTTTAAAAATAGTTATTTTACTTAGTTTACTTTATGTTTATTAATTTGTGTCCACTATTTTTATTTAATTGTTCACGTATCACAATAACTTTTTAATTTTTATTCTTCTTCAGTCCACTAACTTCTTTTTATTAATTGTTCTTGTATTAACCGTATTTTGCTTCTTCGCATTTAAGTTTTTTTTTTTCACTGTTACACCACCAAATTTTGTGTTGCTTCTCTGACTCTTTTCTGGCCGGCGCGGCGCGCAAGGCCGCACTGGCAGGATCGCCATGTGATGTTGGGTGTTTAGGGAAACAACTGGCTTGTATGAGAGTCGTCTTTATTCTGTCTCAAGTATGCAACGGTACAATAGGTATATGAATATGTAAGGTGTATGTGAGTGTGCAGCACACTACACCCCCCTTGGGGTAATCTGTAGCTTATGCTGTGGGCGGTAGATACAAGATACTAGTCAAAAGAAAACGGGTTGCCCTTGGGTTGCAGAATGTAGGCTAAGAATGATGAGTAGTTGAATGAGCTACTTGTTTGGACTGCCAGAAATAGTGACTTGGTATGAGTTTTGTAATGAATTACTCAACTATGAGGTCATAATTATTAGTGATCAAACTGTCTGCCTTATTAGTGTTTGATAAACTAGTGGCTCTGGGAGCTGTAGACTTCGCGAGCTCGTTTTGTTTTTTTGACAAAAAAAATTACGTAAGTATCAAACCTTAGTTTGAAAGTGTAATAGTTAACATTAACACGAGGTAAACGATCGCTCAATCATACCACACGGAAGCGGAGTTAACCACCTGAGCGTAGCGAGGGCGGCTTTAATACGAGGGTTTATGATGGCTTCGAGTTTTGAATTCGATTTTCACTACGTTTACTTATGATTCTTTAGGTTATTACACTTTTTAAATACTTGCAAAACAATAATAAACCAGAAAATACAGCTTACCCTGAGAATCGAACCCGGCTTTTGACTTCCGGGCCACTTGACTCCAAAGTGTTGGTTATCCAGGTTGTCATACTTGTGGGCGTCGGGCCTGGGCCCCGCGTGGCGCTGGCGCCGGCGGCTGGGCGCGCTGTATCTGGCACTAGGCCTCGTCAAGGCCGCGCTGGAGGAGTACCAGCGCCTGCAGCTGTGGGAGGACGTCATCGTCTGCTACACCATGCTGCAGCTGCGGCACAAGGTGGGGGCAGTGGCCAGGTGAACCCTGAGTCAGGCGCTGCGTGGGTTACCACCTCTGAAGGAATCTATGCCTGACTTATGAAGTAAAAATGTCCAATTTTCACGAAAAATGCCTGGTTATAAGGATATTAAAACAAATGCATAACTATTTTTAACATTAAACTACCAACGAAACAACGAAAACGAAACGAAACGAAAGTTATTTCACTATAAATGCATAACTAGTAGTTATGTACTAAAAAAAAACTATAAACCTGCCAAGGAAAACCATTATGACACTTACTGTGAGACTGTTCTACGGTGGGTCAGGAATACAATGGTTCAACTGTGCTTACTCATTTTCAGGCTGCAGAAGTCATCCAGCAACAGATTGACATCAATCCGACTGTCAAGCTGTACTGCTTGCTCGGAGACGCTACAGGTGAGACAAAAAAAAACTTTTTCTCTCTCGTATCAAAGTATGTTAGAAAGAGACGCTTTAGGAAAGGACGACTCGGCGCTGTGTTTGATACGACCTTTGAATTGGTGATGTCACTGGAGTATCTTTTTGTATTTATTGCCATTTTTGGGGTTCCGGAGCCAAAATGGCAAAAAGGAACCCTTACAGTAACGTCATGTCCGTCTGTCTGTCTGTCTGTCCGCGGCATAGCTCAGAGACTATTGGTACGGTTGAGGAAATTAATTCCTGACCCACAATGGAACCTTTTCACAGTAAACGTCATAGTGACATCGCATAGCTTGACAAAGAAAATCGTTATGACGTTAACTATGAAAATGTTCTATGGTGGGTCAGGAATTAATTTCCACGATTCTACTAGAAACCTGTAATTTTGCATAGATATACATATAAATTAGGCCAAAAAAGTGCTGGGATAAAATCTTGAAAATAATTTTTTTTTGTGGTACCTCCCCTACACGTAAAGTGGAGATGATTTTTTTATTTCTCGCCCACCCCATTGTATGGGGTATCGTTGAATAGGTAATCTTGTTTCAGCGAGTAAGTATTACGCTATTAAATTATAACAATATTTTTGAATTTTCAATTTTATTATTATTATATCTGAATCTTCGGCGCCGCTGCAAGCTATCATGCCTCATCCTATGACTTGCAGATGACGTGTCCTGCTACTCGCGGGCGTGGGAACTCTCGGGGCGCGCGAGCAGCCGCGCGCAGCGGCACTGGGGCAACTACTTGTTCGACCGCAAGCTCTATGAGGAGTGCATCCCGCACTTCGAGAAGTCACTCGAGATCAACAGCATCCAGGAACGGGTCTGGCTGAGGCTTGGGTGAGGTTTTTTGCTTGTCAACTATAAATTCGGTTCATGCGGTCTGCCTGGCCCGTGGGAAAGGTTTTTCTACTTCGTCTATATTCTAAGTTTACCACTGACAGATGGTTTGCCTTCATTTCATGTTCAAATTTAATGTCGTACAAAGAAATTACTTATTATGAAATCTGTAACATGTTGGTTTTCTGCTGGGCAGAGGCCTCCCCTTTCTCCCTCCATGTGTCTCCGGTTTAGGCCAAATCCTCCAGATCGTCCCACTATCCTTATTGGGCTGCCTCTGCTCCGGGGTGCATCGCATGGGACCCAGTCGGCAGCATGTTGGTTAGGTTAGGTTATAATAATCATTGTCCCGTTACACTGCCAGCAAGGTGGCGAGAAAGGGACATCCCGGGGGTTTTAGTGCGTAAGATCCCCACATAACCCCATCGCCTCCCCGTGGTGATGGGGCATCTTTTTTTTTATACGACGAGGAAGGCAAACGAGCAAATGGGACACCTGATGGCAAGTGATCACCACTGCCCATAGACACCCGCAACCCCGGAGGGTTTAGATGCGTTGCCAACCTAGAGAGCTAAGATGAAATGACTCTTGTGCCCGTAATTACAGCGGCTGTCTTACTCTCCACACCGGAACACAACAGTGCAATCACTGCTGCTTAGCGGCAGGATTAGCGAGTAAGATGGTGGTAGCGATCCGGACGGACCTCGCACAAGGTCCTACCACCCGCAAAGTTGTTTGCTTGTCAACTATAAATTGGGTCCATGGGGTCGCGGCGCTTACAAGCTTATTACAGAGTTGGGTCAATCAACTTTTCTTTGCCACTTGTTGCCATTGAGATGTCCCCTGGATCACATGTCTAAAATAAGATTCTCTAAGGCACCACTCCATCAAACGTTACGAATTTCAACAGTCATAATGCCAATTCCTTCATGCTTCATCTCCTGAGCATGCAAATCTTGACTTTCGGGGGAGTGGGGTCTTAAAAAATCATGTTTTTGTTGTGTTACCCAGGGGACATCTCCGTGGCAACGAGTGGCAATGAAAAGTTGATTGACCTAGTTGCAAAAGCGCTTGGTCGATGCAACTTGTGACCAAAGCGCTGGCAGTTGTCTCTCTCAAAGAATCAGCATCTGTCTGTGGCATCATAGCTCCCAAACGGATGAACCGATTTCGCTGCGGTTTTTTAATTGATAGTTAGTTTAATCGAGATGGTTGTTAGCTAAGTTTCATTAAAATCGGTTCACCCGTTTTTGAAATATTAGACTTTGAAATGACCCTGCCACGAACCAACCGCCCTCTGGACGCCGCATCTTCTATAATTTACTTAGAAAGTCATTACGAAAAAAGGCCGCGGTGACCGGGCCGGGGGAATGCGTCGTGATTGGTTCATAGCTCGTCATCCCGCTTGTCAACTGGTCGAAAGTGAGCCGCGATTCGAGGCTAGAGAGATTTATAGGTGCAAATGAGCACATGCGTTTCGGAAACGTTCGCCCTGACATTTGGTGTCCAGAGTGTGGTTGGTCCGTGAAGTAACACAATTCGAGTACAAAGGTTATAATAATAATAATAATAATGACGTCACGTGCCCGTCAGGTACGCCGCCCTGGAGACGGAGCAGTGGGCTGTGTCGGCGCGCGCGTACCGCCGCTACACGTACCTGCAGCCCAACACGTTCGAGGCGTGGAACAACCTCGCCAAGGCGTACGTGCAGCTGGGGGAGCGCCCGCGCGCGCGCCGCGCGCTGCTGGAGGCGCTGCGGCTCAGCTACGACAACTGGAAGGTGGTGCCCCGGGGCCGGGGACTAATATTATTATTGTATATGATGCACTTGTGTGATTATGATTAAAATATTTGTCAAGTCTGTTTTTAAAAGAGTTCACTGAGGGTGCACTGATCACTTCTTCGGGCAAACTGTTCCACACTTTCACCACGCGGTTGGCCAGGAAATGGTATCTGGGGTTGCTAGTGCTTAACGTGCGTATCAGCTTCAAAGAGTGTCCTCTCAGTCTCTCGTTCATGCTCCTTGTAAATATGCCATTCAGCGTAGGTACGTCGTAGTGTCCAGACAGTATCTTGTAGGTTCCAATTAGATCACCACGCTGCCTCCGGCGCTCCAGAGTTATCAATTAGATCACCACGCTGCCTCCGGCGCTCCAGAGTTATCAATCCCAATTCCTCCAGCCTGTCTTCATATTCCTTGTTGCGTAAGGATGGTACCATTTTTGTTTCTCTCCGCTGCACTTTTTCCAATAAGACTATGTCTTTTTTGAAATAGTAAACTATAAACGGGAGTTAAGAGCGCATTTGTTGTCAAGAGTCTGTAGTGACCCTGGCGCCATCTGTCAGCCTGTAGGAGTACTAATTTAAAACTTTCTAACGACTCCCAGCGCCATCTAGTCATCGAACCTACTTCACAGTTTTCAGTTCTACATCGCGCTGACGAAGTTTCTCAAGTCGATTGCATAAATACAACTTCCAACTCTCTTCCACTGGACTTCGGTCCCCAGGCATAAGATTTGCCTGGAGAGAGATCTCTCTATTGTGGTCCTCCCCATATGTCAATTGGTGTCAATTGTCTCAGTTGTCAATTTCAGTCAGATGTCAATTGTGACAGTTGTCAATTGGTGTCAATTATTGTCAGCTGTCAATTGGTGTCAGCTGTCAATTGGGTCAGCTGTCAATTGGTGTCAATTGTCAATAGGGATGTTTCCTCTTGGTCAAATCAGCAACTTTTTATAAAATGTCAAAACGATTTGATCGGATCCGTTAGTATGAAAATTTGTATTGAATTATAGAACTATGACGTCATAATTTTCAGTGATCAAACTGCTTCCTTTTATTAGTTTTTGCTAAATTAAAAATCGTTTAATTGCAGTAATAAGTGGGGCATCCGTTTTTTATGAGTATTTTCGGAAGCTTGATAAGTGAAAATGTAAAATGATTTTATTTTGACATCAGCCCACAACCCTATTGGTGTCAAATGTGTCAGTTGTCAATTGGTGTCAATGGTGTTAGTTGTCGATTATCAATTGGGGTCACTTGTTAATTGGGTCAGTTGTCAAATGGTGTCAATTGTGTTAGTTGTCAATTATCAATTGGGGTCACTTGTTAATTGGGTTAGTTGTCAATTGGTGTCAATTGTGTTAGTTGTCAAATATCAATTGGGGTCAGTTGTCAATTGATGCAATAGTGAATTTTCCGGCAGCTGTGGGAGAACGTGATCCTAGTGTCGATGGACACGGGGCACTTCGAGGACGCGCTCCGCGGCGCGCACCGGCTGCTGGACCTGCGGCACAAGTATGACGACGCCGAGGTGCTGGCGCTGCTGGTGCGCGCCGTGCTGCAAGACAGGCCGGATGCTGACGGGAACAGCAGCGCGAGGTGAGATGCACCCATTAAAATGTGTAAATAGGATATGCCATTTGGAATATTTTGAAGCAGGAACAGTGTTGCGAGCCCACCGGCGGGAGCGGTGCTCGGTCGGTGTCACTAATTTCACTGCCACAAAATTGGCAACAAAAATGGAGTACTGAAGGGCCCATCCATACGCTATAATGTTGTCTTTGGTTACAACACAATGATGTATGTATGTTTTCATTACACTTGCACGTAAACAGTATCAGAACATGCAGGTTAACTTTGCTGTAATGCCCCATATAAAACCCTCGACCCTTTTCCTTACCATGAAACCCAAGGGGCGGTAAGTATTTTTTTTTTAATTTATAGCACTACACACAAGTCTGCAGGTTCAAGTTCAAGCAAGGAGTTTACATCAGCTCAAATTTGAAAAAACTGTCTTAAAATGTTATCCAGACAGGAATTTAATTGCAGACTCTCTACATATTACTTAAATACTCAACTAATGTTCTTAATAATAGATTTTAATAGTTTTTTGTATCAAAACGTCGAAATTATTTTATTTTTTTCCACTCCGTCGTGGCTGTATACGTATTTGCTCTTAACGTTTCCGAACGAAACATTTGTATTAACTGTGGTATGGGTTAAAAGCCCGCCATTCGCTTAGAAAAAACATGAATTTCGTATTAATAGTTATGCTGACTAGTGTAGTATAAAGCTATATTTCATAATTATTTACATTTTGTATTTGAAGTAAAAGATATCAAAAATGTCGTCTTCGTCTGAAGAGTGTGATTTAAATGCAACCCCGCCAGATATTATCCATGCATCAAAAACAATGAAATGAAGTAATGAAAATCTTGTACCGAAGAAGTCTAAGGAGCAGTATTTAGCTGCATACGACCTGTTTATGTGTAAAATGAAGAAACGAGAAGAAAACAAGTTAGTTTTCTGAAAATGTTTTGCTGACGTATTTTGGAGAATTGATGTGATTGAGTTGTCGAAACATTTTTAAATGAAGCTCCCGATGAAAAATATTTAGCGACAAAGGTAACTTCTATTACTAAGCATTTTTTTTTTTGGTGTTGTGTTTTTAACGTGTACTATTATAGAACATAAATAAGTTATCGAGGATTTATTTCATTAACATTAGTATAAACATTTTTTAAATTTATTTCAGGTCGCCCTTATTTTTGGAGTCACTGGAGCTCGTAGGCGACAAGAACTATCTGAAATAACTACCAAGTACATTGAACCATAGTGATATGCTGCTCATGAAAAATCCACACAGCGAAAATAAGGTTCCAAGATCTTTCGTAGAAAATATAGTGTGCGTCAGATAGGCACATCGAAAAATATCACAATTTCTAATAATGAAGAAAATATTACTGTCTTAATTTTACTAATTGTACGGTGAATAAAAATTTTAATAAATAAGTTTTTTCTGTCCTATGATTTTATTTATTTACTCGCAAATGTGATGAAAAATATTGTATGTTTCACGGGCGGTACGGAAATTACGAACCTCGACTCAGAAAGCCCTCAGTCTTCGACTTCGGGCTTCTACTAGATCCTCGATCGTAATTCCTTACTTACCGCCCTTAATACACAATATGCTATTGTTATTTCTTTGCGCTGAAGTGGTTGCTCGACGGATTTTGTTCAAATTTGGTATGGAGATAGCAAAAAACTTGTAAAATCTAAAATTTCTACTTAAGTAATTGATATTTGCGTGACTTAATGTACTGTTGTTGTTTGTTTATTGTTACATCTACTATATTTATATTTATGAACCTTCAGTCTTTTCACGAATAATGTTTTTCTATGCTTGTAAATGACTGTATGTGTTCTGAACTTAAATAAATAAAAATAAAAGAAAAAGATACGACACCCGCGATTAAAACAGGCTATTTTTTATTCCCGAAAATTGTATAATTCCCGTGGGTCGCGGGCAACAGCTAGTGAGGCATTTATATATATTTTTAATCTTTGTCAGGTTACAAAAGCGTGTCCTAGAGTTATTTGGCAGAATCACATCGGTGCATCAAAACGTACCGGAGATCTGGCAGCTGTACTCCGACCTCAGCCCCTCGTACCTGCTGAGGGCACAGCGCTTGCTGAAGGCCTATCGGGGATACACACAGGTATATATTTTAAACATGTTGAATTTTGGATTGGCCTTAGTAATTCGTACAAGAACACAATATTCAAAAACAAATGAAAAATATTTATTTCAAAGTCTACTGAATCACATTACAATAATTTCTTTTGATTCATCGTTTTTATTTCACCCTGCATTAGTGCACAATGTTTTGAAAAAAAAAAAAACTATAGCGCCGAAGGCCTCAAAAATTGAGCTTCACCGTTACCATATTAATGTATGCGGGAAGTAAAAAAAAACTGCATTCATGTCTCTTTTATTTTAATACTTGCCTACTAATTTTGGAGATTGCAGATAAAAATTAAAAATATAGGCTTAAATTTGGCACGGATCCGTGACTACGAGGTGTTAATCAACTTTGTTTTTGTCTGGGAAACATCCACGGTAGGTCTAGCACCATGGCGACACAATAAAATACTTGATTGCTCCTTTTCAGAGTGGAAACTGGTCTAACAGTCCCGAAACCTGTCAAAAGGTCATCGACCTGGCGCAGAACCTTCTAGAATACAGTCTGCAAGCGCGGCAAGAGGCCGAAGAAAAGGAAAAAGCTCAGGCCGACCAGCAGCTGTCGTCCGCGCGCCTGACCGGCCAGGCCGTGCTGCGTGCCGCCGAGCGCCAGGCCTGGGCCCAGAATCAGGACTCCGCGGACAAGTTGAGGGATACGTTCAATAAAGTTACCGAATACATGAAATCTGTTATGTAAAAATGTGTTTTGTTTTATTGTTGGTAAAGACCGGCGGCCCACGCCGGGTCTTTGTGGGTGACTCTCCGCCTTGGCTTAGTGGCCTTTATAGTTTTGGCGCAATAGGTAAACACGATTTCTAAGCCCATGATAGCTATGCCTGTCTGAAGATGAAGACTCAGTAGTCTTGTCTTTAACAGTTTTAAAGTGACTGCCACACAGTATACGCTGTTGAAGTTGAAACTAGTATATGGCAGCAGCTTTAGTTTTCGTTCAGAAATCAACAGTAGACTTGACGTCTTAAATCATACAATTTAGCGGATTTAGCAGTATCTTAAACAGTGTCAGTGACGTAAAAAGCGTTTAGATAATGCACTGGCAGTAAATTGATTATTTAAAATTATACGACTCCGAATATATTGGCGTTGATTTTACATATTTAATTAAATTGCTACCTCTAACGGAAAACATTTTATGTTTAGAAGGGTATTAAGACAGAGAGGCTTGAGGTAAGTTCTCATTTCTCGCATTAGTTACACTAGTTACAGTTACAAACATAACTGACAGACAATAGTCGTTATAGTCGAACTAAACGCTAATTAGTCAGCATTGAATTAGAATGGGAGGATTTTTCTTTCTCACATTAGAAATCCACTTTGAATTTTTATTTAACATGTCCATTTAGGAATCAGTGCGTAACGATGGCGACAGCTAACGATGAAGAGATTCTCGAGGGTTTCCTCTGCCCTATATGCAAGGCGGACCTGAAAACCGCTTCGCAACTTACGAACCACTTCGAGAGTTTGCACCAAGAGGAACAGGATGTTTTGAGGTCTCTGAAGGAGATATTCGGGAAAGCGAAGAAGATAATACTCAATAATGACGATGGGGATATTCAGGCGACGTTTGATCGTGCGTTAAAGTTCAGTTACCAGGACTATTATGAGTCTAATGAGGTGCAATCGGTAGGAGTGTCGCGCAGTTCGACGGAATATTTTAAAGGAGTGCGGTCGGCGAGGTTGGAGCGCTACGCGGCTGAGACCAACAAGCTTCTGATTAGACTCGACAAGCTGGTCGGCAACATGCCCAGCGAGCCCAACCAGAGGCGGCAACATGAGCAAGAGGTAAGTTAAAAAAAAAAACAATAAGAATTGTTTAAGTATATCTTGCAGTTATTTAATTGTAAAATTACAAATCGTTTCATGGAATAATTTGGACTAGAGTGCTGAAGTATGAAAATTCCTAACTCAAAAAAAAAGTTAGTGTATTCTCTGAAAAAAAAAACTTTTTTTAAATAGCCTTCCCTCCCCTTTCTCCCTCTACCATGCTGGTCCAGTATGGATTAGTGGGTTGTTCACCAGAACCTTGTTGAAAAGCTTCACTGTTACTTCAGGTGGTCCCATGGCTGGACGGGTCCTCAGTGAAGCTGTGCCCCAACTGTGCAAGGGCCTTCAACTTGACGCGGCGGAAACACCACTGCCGGCTCTGCGGCGCCTTACTATGCCACGACTGCTCCCTGTTCTTAGATATTAATGTAGCCAGTGAGTACAATGTCTTATATTGAGACCTCATTTTGTTTTAATGATATTGCCTAGCTATACTCGGCTCAAGTGACTGCTGTGCGATTAATGCCTTGTGTGTGGGAACTAAAAAATATTGCATTCAAGTCTTATTTTTTTTTCATATGTGCAAATTTTTAAGATTAAAATAAAAATATGAAACGATAGCCATACCTTGGGCACAAAACCATAACATATAGGAGAGATGTAAAAACTCACTGTTTCAGCACCCTTTTTAAGATGAGATAATTCAGTCAAACTCTTTGTCTTCTTATTTCCAGGATCAATAATAGACCCATCAGCGCCCCAGCCACCACCCTCAGACCATGAAATTAATGAGAAGAATGGTCTCCGTCTATGCGAGCACTGCTACAGCCTGATCGAGCTACGCAAACAGGTGCAGGACAGCCGGAACGCTAAGACCCCGCTTGTGACTGCGTATGAGCAGATGAGAGGGTTCATGGACCAGGCTAGACCTGCTGTTGCTACATATGAAAAGGTACTGCTTGAAAATGGTGTTTACCAGGTATGGTATTGATCACATATACACATTATTACATTTTGAATACTCAACAAAAATATATGGATAACTAGATAGCTTGTTTGAGCCCCAAGGTTAGTCATATATTTTTCTACAGGTCTCATTTATCAACGTCTCGTCAAATATTGTGAGCAGGTTTGGTAATTATGATAGCATTTTTAAATCGTGATTATTAAACCATACCGATGCCTTCCCCGCAGATGTGTCAGAGCCTGTTCGACGGGGAGACCACCTACAACCTATCGGACGTGAACGCGATGCGCGGGCGCATTGGCAAGCTTGCGGAGAGCGTGGACTTGGTGAGCAAGCAGCTGGCCGCAGCGCCCGCCGCGCCCGCCTCGCGCCTCGCCAAGCTGCACGCTGCCATCAGACAGGCTGCCTCGCACTTCATCAAGGTATTTTTTGACAGTGCGGGTGGTAGGACCTTGTGCGAGGTCTGTCCGGATCGTTACCACCACCTTACATCTCAGTGTTTGCACTGTTGTCTTCCAGTGTGGAGAGTAAGACAGCCGGTGTAATTACGGGTACAAGAGGCATTTCGTCGTAGCTCTCTAGGTAGGCAACGCACCTGCAAACCCTCCGGGGTTGCAGGTGTCTATGGGCAGTGGTGATCACTTACCATCAGGTGACCTACTTGCTCGTTTGTCTTCCTCGTTGTATAAAAAAAAAAACGTTTTGACATGGTAACACCGGCCCTATTCCACCAGCTTTACAATGTCGTAGGAATGATGAACGGTGGAGCAAACGAGTACTCGAATGGGGATCACGAACGGGGAAACGTAGTGCGGCGCGTCCTGAGGCACGATGGACGGACGACCTCAAGAGGGTTGCTGGCGGCGGATGGATGCGAGGGGCCGAAGACAGAGTGTTGTGGCGCGCCATGGAAGAGGCCTATGTCCAGCAGGGGACTGCTGTGGGCTGATGATGATGATGACTACTGTCCGTTTACAATGACAACTCGAATTACATTTCTTTACCAATATGAAGCGCGCTAAAAAAAGGGTTTTCAAGTCAGCAATTGACACAGAAGTATCATTGAAAACTGACATTTGTATGGTTGGTGAAATAGAGGCCGGGTGTACCAAAGCCTCAATAAAATATCTTGACTAAGTCGTCTGTCCTTGACTAAGTCGTCTGTCCTTGACTAAGTCGTCTGTCCTTGACTAAGTCGTCTGTCCTTGACTAAGTCGTCTGTCCTTGACTAAGTCGTTTGTCCTTGACTAAGTTGTCTGTCCTTGACTAAGTCGTCCGTCAAAGGGACACAGACTTAACGCTGAGCGATTGTTTCGACAGTTCAGAGAAAGTAGCCGGTTTGACCAACTAGTCATCATTGGCATCCCAGGAGGAGCTCCTGTCCCTCCGCAAGCTGCCGACGGAGGCCCAAATCGAGGAGGTGCGTCGCCAGCGCTACGAGCGCGCCGAGCGGCAGGTGCAGCGCGAGCGCGCGCGCCTGCAGCCCGCGCCCGCGCCCGCGCCCGCGCCCGCCTCCGCCTCCGCCCCCGCGCCCGCCCAGCACGACGAGAACAGCCCGCTGCTGGAGCAGATGAACATTATCAGGGGCTACATCAAGGAGGCAAGGAAGGAACTCAAGTTTGAGGAGGTAATTTTGTATATTGTGACGTGACGATTAGATGCATTTTTTTAATAATTAAAATAAATATCGTGAGACTCGTATCGTATCGTATCGTTTTCCCGGGCGGTAGGACCTTGTGCGAGGTCCGTCCGGATCGCTACCACCATCTTATTCTTTAATCCTGCCGCTAAGCAGCAGTGCTTGCACTGTTGTTCCGGTGTGGAGAGTAAAACAGCCGGTGTAATTACGGGCACAAGAGGCATTTCATCTTAGCCCTCTAGGTTGGCAACGCGTCTGCAAACCCTCCGGAGTTGCGGGTGTCTATGGGCAGTGGTGATCACTTACCATCAGGTGACCTCCTTGCTCGCTTGCCTTCCTCGTTGTGTATAAAAAAAAAGACAGTTGACACCAATTAACCTATACTAAATTCCAAGACTCAACGAAAAGATGATGTTGCAAATTGTGGGTTTAGGCCGCATCTCCGTTGACAGTCTTAAATTTTTGAGTTATGGAGTTACTTACCGATGTTAGTTAATTGATCTGCAAGAGAACATGTTTTAATGTTTAATGTTTTAGTGTATATGATAATGATAAAGTAATCTTCATGTCCTGATGTGATCAAGAAATGTATTGTTTATTCACAGGTAGCTATGCTAGAAGCAAACCTGAAGGAACTGAAGAAAGAATACCAATTACAAATGCTCTCTGAGAAGTCGTAGTCATTCTGTTGGGGCTAGATAATCGATAAGCATTATGTTTACATTATGTATTGTTTATTTACATTCTCATAAATGTAATACGTTGTTAATATTTAATTTTGTACCTATTACGTATCTCTTAGGTAAGTTCAAAGAAATAAATCTAATACTATCAAAGTTTAAGTATGTTTCTGTAACATGATTAAAGCATAAACTAAGTAATAAACAAATGATTACACTAACGTCTAAAAAATTATTCCTTTTCACCCTGATTCCCATATCGTCAACAAAACAATGAGGTCAAAAATCCATTAAAATAGCTTAATGTCGAGTGAGGGCTATCTGTAAATTTCCACCAATCATAGCCTAGTAGCTTGTCTCTCATTGGTGGATAATGACAGATAGACCTCACCACTAACGATCCTGGCGGATTCTCGACTCGCGCCATTGTACATAGATAAAGTATCTTCAAAATAAACGAGCCCCATTTCAATGCCGGTTTCGCAGCTTGGTCAGTTTGTCGAGCTGCTTGAGCAGCTGCGGGCGCGTGCAGAGCGCCTTGCGGATGGCCTCCTCCAGCATCCTGCGCTGGTAGAAGGGCGGCAGCGGCGTGTCCTCGAGATGGTAGGTGTGCACGCGGCCCGCGCTGTCGCCCACGAACACGTCGGCGCCGCTCGCCGAGAACCGGACGTAGGTCAGCACCGCCGGGCCCGGGAACGAGTACTCTGCGCACGCGATGTGCGTCTTGCGCCGCAGGTCCCAGATGGACAGCACGTTCCCGCTCACGGACAGGAGAATGGTCGCGTTGATGGGGCAGAAGGCCACGTCGTACACGGCCGCCGGGCAGTTGAGCGTCATTATGACGTCGTCCATGCCCTCCATCCAGAGCCGGATGGCGCCGTCCGCGCCGCACGACACCATGAGCGTGTTCATGAAGGGCGAGAAGTCCAGCGCGTAGACCGGGCCGGCGTGCGCGCGGAACACGTCCATGTGCTGGGTCAGGTAGTGCCTGCTGCAGCGGTGCACGCAGCCCTCGTCCGTGCCCGCCAGGTACGCGTGCGGCACGGACGGGTGCCAGCGCAGGCACAGCGCCGCCGGGTAGCGCGTCACGGGCACGTCGCTCCTGACGCACGTCTTCGCGGTCTGCAGCCCCTTCATCTTGCCCTCGACGGTCGACAGCCGCATCATCGGCGTGCCGATGAAGTCGTGCGTCTTGGTGCTGGTGAAGCGCGTGATGCGCCCGTCCTGGCACGCCGTCATGACGTACTCGCTGCCGGCGTCAATGGGCTGCCAGCTGATGGACCAGATGGGCTCGAAGCACGGGTTGGTGTCGCGCGAGCTGCGGGCGATGACCTTCTTCGGGTACGACGTCACGTCCAGTATCAGCACGTCGCCGTTGGCGAACCCGCACGCGAGCCAGTTCGGGTTCTTGGCGGAGAAGGCCACGGAGGTGAGCGGGTCCTCGAAGCGGTAGAGCCGCTCGGGCTTGCAGGGGTTCTTGGTGCACCAGACGCACACCAGGCCGGCGTGGCTCTCCGCGTAGCCGAACCGGCCGTGCGCGACGGCCAGTATGTCCTCGTTGCGCGGGCTGAAGCTGATGCCGGCCACGGGCCGCCCGGCCGCGTCCGCGCTCTCCAGCGTCCACAGCGGCTGCATGGTGTACACGAACACCAGGTCCAGCGCCAGCGGGTCCATGCGGACGAGCCCGCGGAACTTCTTCTGCGCGTCGGAGTAGCTCTTTGCGGCCAGCACCCGCTCGGTGAGCATCACAGCGTCGCAGAACGCTGGGGTCGGGCCTATGTCCTCGAAGGACTTCCCTCGCGTCTCCTCGACGACGGCTTTCTTCTTGCGCAGCAGGTGGCTGGCGGCGGACTGGTACAGCACCATCTCGTCGGTCTCCTCGACCTTCTTGACGCGCGCGAGCCTGGCGTACGTGTCGTGCATGTCCCATAGGGACGCGAAGGCGGCGGCGTTCCGCTTGTCGGGCCGCTCGGCCAGCGTGTGCCGCGACTGGCTGACCACGGGCTCCGTCTGGGTCTCCTCCACGACCATCTTGCGGTTCCTTCCTTTCCCGACGGTGATGTACTGGTAGAACTCATTGTCTTCCTCGACGGCGTTCCCCGCGTCCGTTCCCTTGTCGTACGAGTACGACGGAAGCTCGTATAGATAAACGGTTTGAGTTTCTTTAAAAATTAGGACTACTTTCGGAGGATAAGACGTGACGGGGTTCATTTTGGGCAGATAGAACGCGGAGGGCGCGCGCTCGAGGTCGACGTCGTCGGGAATGAACCCCTCCTCGGTGTTGAGTGTGTGATCGATATGTATGTCGTCAAGGTTGATGGTGGTGGCGAACACTTTGACGCCGGCGTCCTTGGAGCGCGACTTGGCGACCTTGAGGCTGGACGCTTTCTCGCGACGCACGCGGTTCTCGAAGGCGGCGTGCGAGAACGCCTCGGCCATGACGGCGTAGTCGGGGTCCGCGACGGCGGCCGGCGTCAGGTCCACGCTGCCCTGCACCACGCGGAACGTGCGCCGCTTGTCCATGAACGAGAGCCCGATTTTGCTCGTTTTTGACTGCGACTCATCGTCGAGACTCGTTTGAGATTGCGCAAAGGTTATAGTGCTCGTCATTTTTCCGCTTTTTTTAAAAGTTCACTTTTTTAAATTATTATTCACAACATTCCTCAAGTGTTGGGATGAAAATAAACAGGAATGTTATGACATATATTTTGACAAAGGCGTCAGTCCATACTTGAGTGGGTCCGCGCGGTTGGACAAAAAAGGCCGCATGTAATAAGTTGTGTATGACCGAGGCGGCCCGCAGCCGGCAGGCGAGCATATCGCACCGCGCTCCGCCAAGCACGCTTCCGCTCGCATGCTTGGCTTCTCCTGTTTTTCCCATAATTGTCTCTCAACGCAATTTCTTGTTCAACTCGGTTGACTTTCTCAATTGCATGTGTTTATCCTCAAAATTAATCTAATGAGCGTTTTACACGTACAATTTGAACAATATTCTACTTACGTTAAAATGTTGTAGATCGAGTAGTTACTACTTAACTTGAGTGCTTATAATATAATACTGTGTTGCTTATTAGGTAGGTACGTCCGAATGTAGAAGGTAGGTATCGTGTTTCATAAATAAAGTAGGTACTTTCAAAGAGATTTAACATTAGTATATGCTAATGTTAAATCTCTTTGGGTAGGTACTTTACACTTTTGAAGTTGTTCGCTCAAACTTGTGGTTTTCTTATTTTATTTTAATCCTGCTAACGGAACGGCTTATTAAATTATAATGAACATATTAGACGATTATTTACGTATGTCATAAACCGCGCAAGTGTGTATAATTAAAAGGAATAGAAGACCAACAACTTAATTGCCCGCAGCCCGAGCGCACGCGATCTTGAAAGAAACAAGAACTCTTGTAACTTGAAAGAGCATGTTAAATGTGTAATGGCTTCATAAAAACTAGGAGCCTGTCTGATTGTTATAATTGTTACCTACTTCATTGCGTTGTGCGTTATTCGATAACCGAGTACTTACTTATTTGGAAATAGGAAATTATAGAAAACTACGCAACTTAGAACCTGTATCAACGCTGATTGTCTTATTTGGGTCTGCCTCTACCTGCGTGCTGCCACTACACTGCGTTATGGTATGGAACTAAGCAATGGTGTTTACCTAGTATGAAAACAGTTCAATCATGGAACTGAAGAAAAAAAAACTCTAATCGGTCTGTTGTGTTAACACGACTTGCCTAAATGTCGTCTTTAATTTGATATACCTATAATAATTAGTGGAACGTCACCAAGCCAGCCATTGAACTCTAATTGACCTAATTCATTTGAATTGTTCATCAACTCTTATAAAAGCCTGACTATAGGTGGCTAGATACCTAAGTACTTACCTAAAATTGCTGCGCTGTGCGTAAGTAAAAACGAGTAGAGCATCTACCGCAAAAGTGCTACAAGCTTTATATCCTCACACAAGGTATAGCACAGCCAACCGTAAGCTCTGCTGTTATCTCATAGCCCTTAAGATTTCGCCAGCAGCCGAGTTTATCCACCCCGTGACGGGCGGCCGACCGTGACGCCGGCGCGAGCCGCTGCACTTGCGCCGCGCGTGCCGAGCCCGCCAGCTGCCTGCCATGAAGAGGATCCTCAGGAACTTGCGACGAAGTAAGTGTGGCTTTTTATATTTTATTTTTATTTTCATACGACACACACCCGCAACCCCAGAGATGCGTTGCCAACCTAGAGAGCTAAGATGAAATGCCTCTTGTGCCCGTAATTAGGTACACCGGCTGTGTTACTCTCCACACCGGAATAGAACAGTGCAAGCACTGCTGCTTAGCGGCAGGATTACCCAGTAAGATGGTTGTAGCGATCCGGACGGACCTCGCACAAGGTCCCACCACCCGCAAACTTAGGCTTACTCGTAAATCTAGGTCTCCATTTAGTGCGGGCTGCAACTTCACAGTCCAGTTCAACGTCCAGTATAAGGGTCACAATGATTTGCCTTGCCACCGAACTTGTTGTAGTGTTTGTTGTGAATGCGATGTCACCGTGACATTTTCTACGAAAAAATCCACAATAGGTCACGATTCAGTTGGTTCGATAGTCCATATAGAACCACGATAGTCTCAATAGTGTGTGAAGTCCTCTAGCAGCTTTTGAACCTTGGTCGCTGCATTCGTTGGCCAAAGGGCCAGTGCGCATTCTGGAAAAAGGGTTCGCACCCAAAAACAAATCATAATTTTGGTGCAAAAATTTCAGAATCTAAATCGACAATTCTGAATCAGGTACGAAGTCATTAGTGATCAGTTCATTTTGATGCCCATGTAAATTTCCTTCGACTTTATATAGGTACCTAATTCTAAAAAAACTACTCTTCTGCAACACGTAAAGATGCTGGCCGATACCGCAGCAAAATTCTCAGCTCTCATTTTCTGCACGATTGCCTCTGTTCTTTTGTGAGCAAGGTTTTAGGTGTAGGTAAGTACAGTTTTTCCCCTGCCTGTTTTATTATTTTATGGTACATTAGCTTATTTTGGTATCCGCATGAGTCAGTGCCTAACTTTTTGTGTATTACTAAATAAAATAATTATTTAGGGACCACACGCATGCAACGACCTTCTGTGTCATGAGCTGTTGTTCCTACTTTAATCCTAAGATTACTTGTACGTAGTTATGTTTTTATATGGATTCACACGGAACATAATTGACCGAATGTCTGCAGAACTTAATATCCACATTTTAGCACCTGGTTTTAACTGATTTTCCCCAGTTCGTCCGTATTGTTATGCTAGAGTCATTTATAAACACTTTTAACTTAAGTAATGGTGAAGATGTTAGAGTCAAGTTCTGCCCTTAGTGTAATCACAAAGCGCAAAATACGTCTCGATCGCGTTTGCGTTAAAGTGTCAATTGAATGTATGAGAATTGTTAAACGCGAACGCGATCGAGACGTATTTCTTGGCCTAGTCGACGATTACACTAGGCGCTCTGTTATAAAATGAGGTCAACATTTAGTTCCAAGTGAGATTTTTTTATTAAATAACATCAACATAAAAACAAAGACAAACATATTAAAACTTAACCTAAAGGTAATAATTTGGCCTAAATCGCCGTCAGAAGGCTGGCCGTATTTCCCCGCTGTATAGCGATGCTGATACGTTGTGCTGATACGTTTAGTTCCATATAAAACTTCCTCCAGAATCCGCGAATTTCGCTTTATGGGGGGGGGGGGGGGGGGGCAATTTTGTCTTCCAACGTCCCGGGTTCATTATAATCATAAATTGGTGGTCCCCGCCAGCCCTGCCCCGCAGCGCAAGGGTTCGGGTCAGCCGTCACTCTCGAATTCGCAGCATATCATTAACAATTCGACGTACCGATCGTATCTATACTTCCGCGCGGAATGCGCTTCGGAAAACCGATAAAAGTCTTAAAAAACCGTAATTTAAGGTCAAGAGGGAGCGTGATCCCGCCGCGGAGGATAAAAATTATTTATTTGCGTGGGGCGGCAATTAGGGGGGCGGGGCGACCCCGCGACCTGCGCGCGCGCTGTCAAGGTGACGACGGACTTCAGAAATTGCATCTCCTTTAATTCTTCGAGCACGACTTTGGCTTTCACAAACATCAAGGCTGTGGGTTTCCGACGCCGTCGTAAAGGCATGTCGCTATGCGGTTTCTTGTAACCCGTTCATAAAGCAGACAGACGGGAGGCGCCTTTGCTTTGGCTTATCTATGCACTAAAAATTTTCTGCCATGCGTCTTGAGGGGGACGAGGAACACATACGCACAGCACACGTCTACGCTGCTGTCAAAATTTGTTACGTTCCTACAAACGCACACTAAAACAAAACTGACACACAAATGTCAAAAACACGCACACAATTAACAGACCCTGATCATTTTGATCAGACTTAATGTTAGAGATTTGGGAGAGGAGAAATCGCGCGTTAACATCTCCATTCCTTTCCTGCTCTAAGAACCTCTTAGCGGCATCTGCAGCCAAAGTCATCAAAAATCTGGTCATTACGTGAAGATGCCTAGTGCCTATATTCGACCATTGTTTAACTTGATTTGCAGAAGCACCCGTAAAGGTCTGCAATACTACGGTAGATAATAGACTCACTCACACGGAATAGACGGAAAGGGTGTATGTGCCTCGCGTGCCTAAAAGAATGGCTAAGTACCTCATCAGGTACGCGTTCCAGGTCCCGAGAGCTTTCGTCAGGTTTTAAAAACAAAATACCCCTTGTTCAATAATTAGCTGTTCAAACACCACAAAATATTTGGAACTGTATTTGGAGCTGTTAATCGACGTATCTCCTCACTATAAATCGCTTCCAATTCCAATACAAATCAATGAACTCTATCCTTCTATCCCAATATAGTTTTTTAGAGACCCCATTTATTAAACACATTCACCCTCCTCTGCGTGACGCAGTCAGGTGATAATAAAATGCTTCCCTCCTTTCTCGCGTATTCTCAGGGACACCTTAACATTTTATGAGTTGAAAAGTTTTTCCACTAAAACAGACCATTTCACAATAATTATTTGGAGTCAGTACAATAGCGCACGCATGCGCCGGTCAACGGTCACACGCTTTATTTTACGTTGTAACGCCGAGATGCAATTACGATACCCGACGCGCGCGCAGCGCCGACAGGGGGCGGGGGCGGGAGTAGGGCTGCATACATGATATCCGACTTTGAAAAAGTTACCCCCACTTTGTGTAGCGGAGGTACCCAAAAATATTTTTTTTTTGCAAGATTTTATTCTACCGCTTTCTATCGATATAGCTATATAAATATCCATGCAAAACAACGGTTTTTGAGTACCAAGTACAAGTCTCTGAGTTAAGCCGCGGACATGACAGACAGAGGGACATGATGAAACTATAAGGGTTCCGTTTTTGCTATTTTGGCTACGGAACTACGGAATCCTAAAAATGGTAGAGCGGCGAAAAGCATGATTCAAATTGGGTTCTGCTAAAAAAAACAATTGGATGTGTTTTATCTGATTGTTCTCTCCGTTTTATGAGTCTGTACAGAAACTCGTAAAAAAAACCTATAAATTAAGTACAACTCTATTAAGTTGGCAACCCTGTGGGCAAATTGACCGGCTCTAGTATCTGATAGCGCTTGCGCCGATCCTTTTGCTCGGAGATTAATTTACACAAAACACGTTAAGTTTTAATAAGAAGTGTTGAAGGAATCTTTTGTTCAAGTTTTACATTACGTAGCAATACATTAGGATAGCTACGGTAATATCTAAACTGCTCCATACGTACGGTACCTGCATGTAAGTTGCAGCTTGCCATCTCTGAGACCCGAGTACGAATATTCGAATCCTGCGTAACATAATCGAGTAGTAAAGTAATTGAGAAATTTGTAGGACTTTTGGAACAGCATGCACCCGCCCGTGAACGTATTTAGAACTAAAATTTTGTATGGAGTTTCTTAATTGCGATACGATAACGCTACGTTACGAAAGGATTCGAATATTCGTACTCGGGCCTCGACGCAGTGAACCAAAAACATGCTAACTTAATTAGTCCAGTCAGTGCTTACTTCGGTCCGGTCCCCTTAGTAAGAAGACCGCGGTGGACCTACTCTCTGCTAATCGACAAAGTTGTATGAAAAGTGACTAGCTATTTTTGATCGTCGTTATATCTTTAATAGAGCTAATTAAGTATTGTCAGCCCCTACGAGACGATGACCGGAATGTGTCCCAACGTTTGATGTCGAAGCGTTAGAACTTAAACCTTATGTACAGCAGTACTTGTCCTCGGATTGTTAAGAAAATAAGACTAATGGAGCATTTTCTTGAAGAATTTCCAACTATTTTACTTACAACAAACGTTCAAAATACCCTCGAAGTACCCATTTAAATCTAACTTTCCTTTCCACACGCAGAGTTGGAGTGAACACATGAAGTAGCTACGAGCGCGACGAATCACCTGATGCCCGTCATTACCTATTCGCCACACTGCAACAGTTCCACTGGCATCAATTTCCCTTTCATCCATTTATAATATCCTAGGATAAATTGTAACGTTGCAAATTTGTCTTCATTTGTCGTGACACTGCTCAAAATTGGCACTAGGTACTGTCACATTTACATTCCATAAGAAGAAGTGTTGAAATGCTCAAGAGCTCATGCACTGAAAGAACAGGACTCGGGTAAGAAAGTGAAGGTATAAAAAATGTGGTAGTTACACGTGCACAAGAGGTATTCGATCTGAATGATGTGGAGCTAAGATTCAAACATGTTCCGAAGTGATTCGCGCACTTTAAATCTGAAGCTTACCGGTTAACTCTAGCAAGTGGAACTGCATACCTAATAAGTATACAGACCATAAGTCTTTTGCCTTCAAGGCCTTGAGGTCAGCGTGAATCGCTGCGCGACACGCAACGCCACGGACCACCCATCCCGGAGGTCTGTAGCATCACCTTACACCATAAAATATATTTCAACCAAGAAGCTTGTACCAAGAGGAGAGGGTCTGAGCAACTGTGCACTGTGATTCTCAAATAGGTCCTGACGTCATCACAGGGGGCGTGGCCTTAGTCAGTGTACTGTCATCGCTCGTCCTGTGCACAGCTTTGTCACCGGTAGCATTTTCGTGTTATTTTCATGTTACTGAGAAGAAAAGGACGAAGTGTTGTGTTTTATCATGTAAAAACTACTCGGATAGACGTTCTGATGCTATGGATGGCATCACATTTCATCTGTAAGTCATTTCTTGCGTAAGTTATTTGAATAGTTCAAGAAAAATCTCATTTCGTGTCGGCGTCTGCAAATATAATTCTACTTGACAATAGATGGCGACACTGTGTCTTGGAAAATAAAAATATATGGTTACGTAGAGCTCAGTATTAATATATTTTAAAAATCATACGTACTGAAATTGTTTCTGCTTACAATCCTAAAGACTTTTTAGTAGACAAAATATTATTTTTGCAATTTTTATAATTTTTTTTAAACAGGCCTACATTTAGTGACATCTAGTGTGCGGTAGTTAAACTACGTAGTAACGTCGACACAGAATGAAGCGAGCAGTTTCGCTATTGCCCGGTAGATGGAAAATAAGGAAGTGGGCGTGATCTAACACCCCTCACCCCGCAAAATATCACGCGTAGTTTCATAGAAAAATCTAATAACAACAACTCCTCTTTGTACTTGCTCTGTTATTTCAACTAATCTAGACATAGATTTCTTGGCCTAAGACGTTTGACGCCACTTCGTATGTAGGTACGAGGTTGGTATTTTAAGCTCCCATGTGCTCCCTATAATCCGCTGTTGAGCGGTACAGAGGAACGGCGTATTAAAAGATCAATTTATCAAATCTGACCCTATTATTTCTAGTATTTTTGTAGCTTAAAGTACTGTCTGTCTAGGAAATATTTACTTTAGAAACCCTTATGATCATGACTGCCGTTATAATTTTTGAAACACACACCATTTAAAAAGCAATATCGTGTCCAGGATACTTAGGCAGGAGACAGCTCGCCCAATATCTATTAGTCCTCGTTTTACCAAGGATCGAACTGATACAACATATTGCCACAGTTGCCGTTTTCGCTTGCTTCATCAGCGATGCGTGGTTCGTGGTCGTGCGTCGCGGGCCGTAATGCGCCGGCGCGGCAATTTCGCCTTTTCGCCGATTGCTGCGTGCCGTGTTGTAGTATCGGAGTAGCGTCGGCATGGAAATCTTGCGATTTATTTCAGAAAATACTTATTTTGTTTGACTTGCGTCTTCAGATGGTGTAGAAAAATCTTCCCGGTTTTTATTTTCTACTCTACTTACATACTTTATTAGGTTTCCTGATCTAAACACGGTTGAAAAGAGGAAACTTTCTAGTTTCGTTGTTTGCAGTTTACACTCACACTTATTTACGAAAAGAGACTTTAAAAACTTATTTAAATTTGACGAAGCAAAAACCAGAATGCGTTGAATGTAAAAAAAAATGCAAGTTTCGAAAACACAACATTCAATCGTGCAATCACAGCGCATACAAATAGTGTGTCGTGTTGTTGGTGTAGTAATTTTTTTTTGTTTAAGATTGGTTGTGGCTGGTATTTTTACCGAATACGGACAACTTCGGCGGAATCATCGCATCGATCGATGGAGCCATTATTATCCCAAAATTGAATTGAATTGAAACTATAGTGTCAACGCAACAACCAAATTAATAATAAGTTTCGATCGCGGTCACGTATCAAATGATAGAATATTAACGTACTATGCCAATACATGCCGCCAGGGGCGCTGCCGATTTGCCCGTATTATTTGAGACGTTAACGCGAACGCGATCGAGTCGTTTTCTGTCAACAATGACACTAGAGGCTCTGCTTACAATGTAGTGTAAGCAGCTAAATCTGTATCATTTCCGACGCAATCTGAAATCTCCATGGTTTATGTGCGTGTGAAAACCGACAGGAAAGCGTCTGACAAAACAAACGTGGTCGCGTTTCCAAATTACTTTCACCGTTCACGTTTTATGGCGCTTTTGGTCGATGTCGAAACATTTGGCGACAGCTTAGATCCCGGGGCAGAAATACTGTATCATCATTAGACATAAATACTGTATCATCATTAGACATAAATACTGTATCATCATTAGACATAAATACTGTATCATCATTAGACATAAATACTGTATCATCATTAGACATAAATACTGTATCATCATTAGACATAAATACTGTATCATCATTAGACATAAATACTGTATCATCATTAGACATAAATACTGTATCATCATTAGACATAAATACTGTATCATCATTAGACATAAATACTGTATCATCATTAGACATAAATACTGTATCATCATTAGACATAAATACTGTATCATCATTAGACATAAATACTGTATCATCATTAGACATAAATTCATTAAGATATTGACCACGGTTACCCTCTAATAGGTTTCGACGAGCTCTCGCTGCATCATGATCACGGGTAGGCTGATTGACTGGGTGAATGTAATCATTTCAAACTGTTACTGTATCCTTATTATCAACAGCGTATTAATGTCCCACTGTTGGGTACAGGCCTCCTCTCAGTAAGAGAGGGCTTGGGCTATAGTTCCCACGCGCGCCCAGTGCGGATTGGGAACTTCACGCACACCATTGAATTTGTATCGCAGGAGTGTGCATTGTTTTCCTTCACCGAAAAGCTTATGATAAATTACAAATGTATTTCGCACATAAACTGAAAAACTCACAGTTGCGAGCCGGGGTTTGAACCCACGACCTTCTGCTTGAGAGGCCATAGGTCAAACCACTAGGCTATTACTGTTTGAGTAGTTAATTATGTATACTTTTATTTATATCCGTATGTTTGTCCGTAGCCTATAGCACCACTAGTACTATACTAGTAGAAGCTTTGCTTAATTCGGAGTAACAGTTTACCCTTGATATTTATTCATTTGTTGTTATTTGTTGTTATTTGTTTGTAAGTCAGTTTTGTTCGTGCTGTAGGCGCTGCGCGGGCGCTCCCACGCTATTATCGGCCGAACTGAACTACCCTTAATTTCCGACGCGGACTTGTGAGTCGCTACGTTAAGTTGTTTTTAGTTGTAAATGCCTCGCTGCCGGGCGAGTCTTAGCGTTTAGAACGCCGTAGCTCGGCATTGGCATAAACTTCAGATGTACATAACTACATGTTTTGCCTGTACATTTATTGAAATGGCGATGGAATATTCTTATTTTGGTATAATTTAATTTGGCTAAAAAAGGTTTGCCAAACTGATGCATTTCCGGAAATGCTTTTTTTTTTCGAAACTGTAGTTAATTCTGGATTTATTCCAGGGTCATCTCGTAGAACCTTACAGGTTAGGTTAGGTTTGTTTTATAAAAATCCTGAAATATTTACACACAGAAACTAAAATTGAATTCATTGACACGTTCCAGTCTCCCCGGTTTCTGGCCAAGAAGCTCAAAACATTATAATCCAACGAATCCATAAAGTTCGATCTCGGCACACGATAAGCTTCCCACATAAACGCTATGCATAAATTCCAATTGGTGGGGGCGTGGCTTCCAATAGTAGGTGGACCTACATAATAGCCATTTGATTATCATCTCCTAATCATAAGCTTGGATTAATCGATGTCAGAGAGGCCACGGTCACGATTCAAAACTTTAATTTGTACAGCGTTTATTAAACCTACACTAGTCAAAAATATGTTGGAAACGCTAAAGTGTTTATTTTTGAATTTTTAGCTGGTTCGATTCGCGGTTTAGGTAAGATTTTCGAGAAATCCATGAAAGCAATTTTGTGTCTTTTTAAAAACAAAAGAATTATGTTTCCTTCAAGTAAAATAATCTAATCTTAAGGATTTAAGTAAGGCCCACAGTTTTTACACCCTGTACATAATGTTCCTACCCCCAAGACATGAGCCTTTCCATTAGATATTCCGGTGTAGCTGCAAGAAATACTTTTTTACTGGATAAGGCGTTGTCTTTGTACCTTTTTACTGGATAAGGCGTTGTCTTTGTACCTTTTTACTGGATAAGGCGTTGTCTTTGTACCTTTTTACTGGATAAGGCGTTGTCTTTGTACCTTTTTACTGGATAAGGCGTTGTCTTTGTACCTTTTTACTGGATAAGGCGTTGTCTTTGTACCTTTTTACTGGATAAGGCGTTGTCTTTGTACCTTTTTACTGGATAAGGCGTTGTCTTTGTACCTTTTTACTGGATAAGGCGTTGTCTTTGTACCTTTTTACTGGATAAGGCGTTGTCTTTGTACCTTTTTACTGGATAAGGCGTTGTCTTTGTACCTTTTTACTGGATAAGGTGTTGTCTTTGTACCTTTTCGCCTTTTCGTAACTACCTTATTTGTATTTTTGAATGAATGATTGAATATTTTTTCACAAAAACATATGGTAGCGTAGGATCTTACAATAGAATAATACGAGGGCTGTTTGATAAGTACCCGTTTATGGAAAAAAAATCATTTTTTTTTGTATATATGCATTTATTTTTCTACGTAGTCACCTTTTAACTCTATACATTTGTTCCACCTATACTCAAGCTTCAATAAACCATCCAAAAAGTATGATTTTGGAAAGTCATTAAAATAGGTCTCTATGGCGGCAATGACTTCGTCATTTGATCCAAATCGCTTGCCACCGAGCCATTTTAGGTTGGGAAACAAAAAGAAATCGCATGGGGCCAAATCTGGAGAATACGGGGGGTGAGACAATAGTTCGTAGCGTAACTGTGTTAATTTAGCCGTCACAACTCCGGACGAATAAGCCGGGGCGTTGTCTTGATGAAACAATACTTTTTTCTTTTTTAAATGGGGTCGTTTGTCCTTCAACATGGCGTCAAATTCATCCAATAAATTGGCATAGTACTGCCCTGTTATTGTTTTTCCCTTTTCTAAATAGTCAATATGTATAATACCCTGCGAATCCCAAAAAACGGTCGCCATGACCTTTCCAGCCGATGGGACGGTTTTTGCTTTCTTTGGAGCAGGTTCACCCGGTAAAATCCACTGCTTCGACTGCTCTTTCATTTCCGGGGTGTAGTGGTGGACCCACGTTTCGTCCACGGTCACGAAACGACGCAGAAACTCCTTCGGGTTACGTTTGAACACGACCAAACACTGCTCCGAAGTAGTCAGTCGGTTCCGTTTTTGCTCCTCCGTGAGTAAACGCGGCACCTACCTCGCCGATACTTTTTTCATACCCAATTTTCTTCTAATATGTGTTGTACCCTCTCGATTGAAACATTTACAGCATCAACGATTTCTCGAAGTTTAATTCGGCAGTCGGCTAAAACGATATTTTAAATTTTCTTAACCATATCGTCTGTAGTCACCTCAACTGGCCGGCCTGGGCGATCCTCATCAAAGACGGTTGTTCTCCCCCGCTTAAACTCGTTATACCAATATCTGACGGTTGTCATAGAAGGAGCACATTCATGGCAAACCGCTTGCATTCTTACTTTTATTGCATCACATGTTTTTCCTTCCAAAAATAAGAATCTAATTACAGACTGATACTGTTCTTTCTCCATTTTAACAATTTTAAGTTCACGCCTTCACTGAATCGTTGTCAAATGAGAAAAAAAAACAAAAGAATGCCATTTTTTTTTAATTTTCCCGCCTCTGAAAAATGGTTTAAAAGGGTGGTATACTTATTTGCGGTCAGTGATATTAATATATTTAGAAAACGGGTACTTATCAAACAGCCCTCGTATTTATGTACATGTGCAGACAGTGGGCCTCATTATCTTGAACTGTCCAGGGCCTATATCTAACCCTAACCAATAGCCTAAAGACGACCCTGAAAGGAAGCTATAATATCTATAATAATATGACCTTTGACCTATGACATAACATAAGCATAATAAGCAAACGTGTCAAAACTTTCGCATGCGATTTCTATAACTCCATAAGTCCTCCCCCGCGCTGTACAAACATTTCTCTGGGCGGTGTCACGCTGCGTGCACGCACGTTTCGGCAGTCGTGCGCGCGCGGCATTCCTCCCTTACGTAGGGCTGCCAACTGCCAAGTTTGGGGGCTTCTGCGCATGCGCATAATAGTAATATAAGTACTATTTCAGTATGAATAGGTACCTATTGTTAAACGCCTTCAAAGAAAGGAGGAGGTTCTGAATTCGTCGGAATATTTTATATTTTCTATATTCGCACAAAGTTGCAAAAATATGTATACATCTACATCGTATGCCGTGGTAATAAAGGAATGCAGACATATTTTGGAACTCCCAAATGTAAACATTACTAGCGACCTTGGGGCCATCTGTCATCCAGTAGGAGAAATTGTAGCGACTCCCAGCGCCATCTAGTCATCGGATGTAATAACTTCTACGTGTTCTAAATCACGTTGACGAAGTTTCTAAAGTCCGTTGCATAAATACAACTTCCAACTGTCTTCCTTCGGAGTTCGGTCCCCAGGCATAACATCTGCCTGGAGAGAGATCTCTATATTTTGGTCCTACCCACACATATTTTTGACCTCGAATCGTATTAATTTGTTGTTTGGCTTTCATTCTGTTTTTAGTAAGATGGTTCATTAAAACAGAGCTTAGCTTAGTGTATGAACTATACCTGGGCCGTGTTTTATAAAGCTACAATTTACAAGAGGAAGTCTCTTTTTACTTAATAGAATGTGACTTCCGCTTGTAAATTGTAACTTGTAGCTTTATAAAACACGGCCTTAGATAGGTATACATAGCTTCGCTGGTTCTGAGCTCTCGAGACCCTGAGGGACACCCTGCCTTTAAATCTGGTAGACGCAGCCCTACCGCATCCCATTGTGGATCGGTCACATTCCCCTCGTAGCGATATGCTCGTGCGTCCCGTAAACGCGTTGTCTTCCGTTTTCACGCCTCATAAGTCATGATACGATACGAGAACAAAAAACAAGTAAAATATGTCGGATTGTGATAGAGCGCGTGCAGCCGGGAAACGTCATCTATGTATTGAGGGTAGCATTTCTAACTATAATACAAACTTACATACTTACAACATAGTTACTTAGGTAAGGCACGCACAACAGCGTGAACATGAGGATGATAACGATAACCTAACCAACTTAGAAAAGTTGAAAAGCCCGCGACATTGTCATTTCAAAGTTCAATATTTCAAAAACGAGACAACCGATTTTAATGAAACATCTAAAAACCATCTCGATTAAACTCGCTTTTGATTAAAAAACCGCATCGAAATAGGTCCATTCGTTTGGGAGCTATGATGCCACAGACAGATACACAGGTCAAACTTATAACACCCCTCTTTTTGTCGGGGGTTAGTAAATGATAAGATGTGTATTAGGTACTATGATGATTAAGCATGTCTTAAGTACAGCCTTATCATATCACACTGGCGCTTTGCTAGTGAGTGTTGTATTGAGGCGATCACGCAACGTGTTCGTCGCGAGCGATATTAGTATGAAGCATCACTCGCTCGCAAACCTCTAGTGTGATAAGACTTTTAATGGCAGCGATGATGTCCTCCTATTCCTCCCGCCAGGTTCACTAGTGAACTCCGAGGAGTTTTGGCAAGTGTCAAATGCTGTGCAGTGATTGGTAGATTTTGACACTTCTTGTCAAAGAGACCTCGAAGTCCACTAGCTAACCCGGCGGGAACAGTTTCGCGTAATGGGTTCCATTGAGGCATGCCTGTGGTGTCTGCTGGCTGTTGCAAGTTGGCCAAAGACAGCTAAATCCGTTGGAGTAAGGGTGCCATTCCACCAGAGATGTGCTATGCTACGTCGCTATATGGATGCGTTTGATATCCACCAATCGTATTCATTGCACCCGTTTCTACCACTGCTATGCTATGTATTCATTGAAGCATAGCACATCTCTGGTGGAAAGGCACCCTAAGTCAGGAGCACATGAGTAAGTGCATTAAAACAAATACCACCCACTAATTAACATCACACCCCATCAAGCTTATAATACAAATAAAAACCGCCTTCAAAAAAAAACCTTAGAAAAAAAACGTAAAATAATCCTCTAAAATAATGATAAATAAATAAAATAAAATAAAATGCGTTTATTTCGGACAACAGAAACTAAAGCCTAAAGTTTTATGGCGTAGCACTAAGCAGCAGAAATATGAAGTCGGTGCTTCATTCAAAGAATATTCCGCTCGCACCGCACCGACTTTATATTTCTGCTGCTTAGTGCTAAGCCATAAGACTTTAGGCTTCAGTTTCTGTTGTCCGAAATAAACGCATTTTATTTTATTTTATTTTATTTATTTATCATTATTTTAGAGGATTATTTTACGTTTTTTTTCTAAGGTTTTTTGTTGAAGGCGGTTTTACTTTTTTGTTAAAAGATTTTTATTTCACAATTTTACGTTGATTTAACATTTTCAGAATTATCCTCCAACTCCTAACCGTTAAGGAGTTGTACCTTCCATCATCAGCTCATCAACATAAGATGATGACTACCGGACGCAAATACTTGAATAGCCTTAGAAAAAATATGAAACACATGATACGTGCCTATAAAATTTGAGGGTTGCCCTCGATTTCTCTGAGATCCCATCATCAGATCATGACTTGGTGACAGTGGGACCACCTCAGGAGTATACCCTTTCGAATAATGATTTAACATTTTCAGAATTATCCTCCAACTCCTAACCGCTAAGGAGTTGTACCTTCCATCATCAGCACATCATCATGAGATGATGACTACCAGACGCAAATACTTGAATAACCTTAGAAAATATATGAAACACATAGTACGTGCCAGTAAAATTTGAGGGTTGCCCTCGATTTCCCTGGAATCCCATCATCAGATCATGACTTGGTGACAATGGGACCACCTCAGGAGTATACCCTTACAAATAAAATTTTTTTTTCGAAAATCGGTCTACAATTGACGGAGTAATCGATGTACATACATAAAAAAAACACACAGTGGAACGTAGAACCTCCTTCTTTTTTTGAAGTCGATTAAAAAATACGAGACATTAACTAGGTACAGCACCTTTCCACTGACAACATGCGTCGCATTTACGCATATTTCTAAGCGGTCGGTTAACGCATATTTCTAAGGCCAAAAAAAAGTAAAAGAAGGGGCATTAGTTCGCGAGACACGTCTCACTTTCCAATTTCGAGGAATGTAAAAACCAGTGATCGCCACGGCAGCTGCATTATCTTATTTTTATGTGCGCAGGCGCAAGTAGCTGGACATGAAAACGTTACGCGACCGCAAGTCAACAGTCTTGTCCGTGGTCACTTTTCCTGCGACTTTAATGTGCCTCAAATATTTATTTTGTGGTAAGATTAAACTGTCATCAATAATGTTGGCCTGTTGCACTAATCAACACGGTGTCCGCTTTTCTGAAAGTGCTGGCTTATACAATTTGGCAATAACCAACGCTTCATCATCATCATCATCATGTCAGCCGAAAGACGTCCACTGCTGAACATAGGCCTCCCCCAAGGCTCTCCACTCTGACCGGTCGTCAGAACCAACGCTTGCACGCTATGAAACTGACTTTTGAGTTTGATGAAAAACATGGACCTCAATTAGAACTCCAAAGCGCTGATTGATGCACCGCTACGAAACCGCCTTTAAACTAAAGCAGACGCAAATAAGTAGGTACAGTCAAATGCAAAATACGGGTCATCATCATCATCATGTCAACCGAAAGACGTCCACTGCTGGACATAGGCCTCCCCGCGGCTCTCCCCTCAGACCGGTCTTGTGCTTTCCGCATCCACCGCGGTCCCGCGATCTTTACCAGTACCAAGTCATCGCTCCATCTTGTTGGATGCCAACCGATTGCTCGTCTCTCGGTCTGCGGACGCCATTAGAGAACCTTCTGACCCCATCGGCCATCAGTCCTGCGAGCAATTGGCCCCAAAATACGGGTACAATGCAACTTACTCAAAAATATGTCCATGGCTCTTATGTCGGCTAATTAAGGTTCTGTTGTTGTTGTTGTTGTTGTTGTTGTTGTGGTGGATTAATTCGATAAGTACATATTTTTGCACTTGACCATACCGTACCTACCGAGGGTCGAGCACGACTTTACGAATGCTGCGTCACGTAAAATCGAATAGTAAACGTTGTCGAGTTTTTCAATTTAGTATGAGGTTTCTCGATCTCGATACGATAACCGTAACGTTACGCAGCATTCGTAAAGTCGTGCTCGACCCTCCGACGACCGGATGGTCTAAAGAGCTAGTGGTTAGAGAACCTGACTACAAAGCTTGAGAACCCGGGTTTGATCCCCGGTCGATGCAGATATCTGTTTGATGAATACGAATATTTGCACACGAGCCTTGGATGCTTAACATTGTATTGTCAATATTTTTACCGAAGACCTTCACGACCTCGCAGCCAATTTGGCTCCGGTCCGGGATTCACACTTCCCCTTATCAAGCTAATAACGAACTAACGAAAAACAAACACAGGTGTAAAGTGCGTCCAACTTTACGAGCGAAGCGTGAGAGTGTTAAACCACGTTAAAACAGTCCGTTTAGAGCACATTGTTCGCCTCTTAGCGAGACATTAACACGTCGCAATTACTCACCGCGTGACTGTTCATTTCCTACGGTTTCACATGATTTATCAAGTCTACAATTGTCTGAGCTCCAATGATAAGAAAACGGCCGGCCGATGTCTTGATTAAGACCTAGGATTTCCATGCTCGTTTCAGATTCTAAATATCTCGTACAATATTTTAAATAAATATTTAATATTTCAACCCATTATTAAAGACTAGATAGGTATCTAACTAAGTCTACCTGTCTTAAGTATCCCAAAGATGAAACAAATAGTGTAAACAAAATCCTCAATGGAAATATTTTTTAAGTTTGTTTCTGAAGCGGAATGAGAAGGAATATTGTAATTGCGATGAAACGTAAATAAAAACGATTAAAGTATTGGTTCTTCATTTTGGTTAAACAAATATCAAATCAATGCTTTAGTTTCTTACCCAGAGCTATCCTAAACGCTTTGGCGCTCGCCATGCGTTTTGAGCGCATTTTGACTAGCCCTCTTTCTATCGACACACGCGTTACTGGATAGCGCTGTCCCACTCGAGTGAATAAACCCCGCCCCCAAAAGTATCGCCTTAAGGTCCGTGCAGATCGAAGTACCGTGAAAATGCTCATTGACCGCCACTTAACTTACGGTCTGTATTTTCTTGGTCACTTGAAAGTAAAGTACTTACCTTAGATCTTCAATTTGTAGATAGATCTTCTTTCTAAGTTCACATTGTTTTGCAATTAGAGTTCGCTCAGTCGTTTGGCAAAATTCACTTCGGATTCTTGGCCCCTCTCGGCCATGTAAATGAGACAGCAAAAATGCATTGGTCCCGTTTACACTAAGGCCTGTTCACTCCGTTTTCAATATCCCTTCATTTATGCCATTCCCGCTTGAGTGAAAAGGAAAGCGCGTCAATTTCTTTAAATAATCTCAGGTATTTTCTATCTCTACAAATTAATTATATGCTAAAACAGCTCCAGCCGTGTGCCATAAACATTTCTTACACTGGACATAAGCTCAACTAAGTATTATTGATAGTCCACGCGTGGTACAAATTATGCAGCCATAATGAGTAATGAATTAATGGGCCTGCGCAGGTTGCGAATCGTGGCCCGCGGCCGCGCCGGCCGGCCGGCGTGAGAATCCGCTGTGATTTTTCAAGGTTCCCTCCTTCTGAGATTTTGGTGTAAAAATGTTCCATGCCTGTAAGTCTGTAACTATTTCAAATAATTGACTACATATCCACTCAATCTGATTCGATCGATTCTATCTCGATTTTATACTTGTCACTAGTTCAAATTTAAATTCGCGTACAATACAATACAAGAACTATTTATTGCACACCACGTAACAAGCAAAACAGAAAAAAGGCACAAAGAAAACACAAGATAGCAATGGGCGGCCTTATCGTTACAGAGCGATCTCTACCAGGCAACCATAATGGAGTAAAGGTATGGTGCTATTTAGAGAAGTGCCCAAAGCACGACTTGTCGAATCCTGCGTTACGTTACGGTTATCGTATCGAGATCGAGAAATCTCATACTAAATTTTAGTTCCAAATACGCTCACGGGCGGGCGCTGTTCCAAACGTCATACAAACTCGTTATAGTTTACTATTCGATTTTACGTGACGCAGGATTCGACAAGTCGTGCTTAGGGCACACACTCGTTACTATAACTACCTAGTTGCACGTAACTCCCAAAATTTGTTAGTTTACAAAGCCGTGCGTACGAGTATGATGCATATCGGGCTTATCTCGTCAAGATACCTCATGTTAGAGCACACCTATGTACTAGTTAGGAACTACTTCTTGAGGACTTAGCTACAGTGCCCTAGTAGTCCTAGGGGCTATCCAAAAATTAAGTCATTTGGGGGGGGGTAGTGATTTATGATAATGGGACAAAATTTTGGCAATTTTCAAACTTAGTAGGTATAAGACCTGTGACATTTGTTCTAAAATTTCCAAAACCTATAACTCTCTTATCATATCTTTGTCACAACCCCTCTCAAAAACAGCAAAAACCATCGACAACTCCACCCCCAAAAAGCTACGCAACCCGTCCTTCGTCCATTCACTCGCATCGCGTCGGTACAGCATCACCACCGCGTGAGTGGAGACTTTACATTGCGTGCCCGCGGGCTAACGAGTCGCAAGTGACCGGTCAAGTGCCGCAGTGTAAGCTAACTCACTGCGCGTACCCGGGGTCGCAGTGTCTAAGGTATCAGTGAGTGTACCCGAGTATCGCCAGTGTCTGAGTTGCGCGCGGCCGCGGTGGGTGGATACTGCGCCCGCGCTGCGGCTGCGAACGCGCCATTGTCGAGTTTGATCGGTAAATATCTATATCCAGGGGCTATTAATGTGGCATTTGTCTTATGGTTGTTGGCAATGTTGGCTGATTGGCACTGGTGTGGTTGCGGTCGAGAAGTTGACGTTTTAACATTTCTTTGAATCCCTTTTTTGTTTGGTATTTTTATATTGGGGTAATATACCTCTAGTTTCCTATATTTTATTTTCTAGTGATATAGTGAGTTTTCTTTATACTGGATGAGTTTTAATGAACCGTTAATAATTCAGCCACATTTATGTCCAGATTGTTACAGAGGACCACTTTATACAGATGTAAGGAGTAGTGGACTAGTGGATGAAAGAAATAATTACCGAAACTACATTAGAGCTCCATGTTATTTTGATACTTTACAGGGCGAAATTGCCAATTTATTTTCTTAATTTCAGAGATCCTGTCCAAAGAATTGCCGCCGCCCTATCGGGAAAATGAAGATGTCTATGAGGAAGCACAACATGAAATTAATCAGGTATTCATCTCCAGTATTCAAAGTAGTAATAACAAATACTTTAATGGCCAATGTCAACATCTCATGAGTTTTCGCGCTACCTACTGATGAGTGATGATGACTGGGCATCTATGACAACTTATAATATTCTTGGACATTATGGACACCTAACGGAATATTTCCACGGCAAGCACTCGTTTAACTTAGGTACAATCACGTCCGTTTTAATTTTTAATTTACGAAGACGATGGTCGTGAATGTGACCAGGGAAAAGACTATTCCGATCTGAGAACTGTTTTGCTTCTTTTCAGCACTCAATCCCGCCATGCGAGGTCCTAGACCTGCTCGCAAACTGCAAGATCACCAAGACTGATGCAAGCGACTCGGACGCCGAATACGCAGAGATCCAAGACATGGGTCTGTGGCACTCCACGCCGCTGTCCCACCGGCACAAGTCCAAGATATCCCTCACCTGGGTGCTCAAGGAAAACTTGGAGAATACGAAGCCTCACGAAGAAAGGTTGGGTGAGGTAGAAAGATACCAGAGGCAGTTCGAAGACAGGTTCAGGAAGACCAAAGTGAAGGAAACCAGGGTGGTTGGGAGGAACGAGTATTACCATAATCTTAGGTTTAGGAGTGCCTGTGAGGAGTTTGTGAACCAGGACACGTTGTCTGATGATACCAGTGTGACGGAGGAGTACGTGCGGCGCAAGCACCGGCATCGGCACCGGAGGAAGAGGCGGACCCAGGAGCGGTTCGGGTACGATATCCGGGACCTGGATAGCTTCTTGACCGAGGTACGTTCTGTCGTTTTTGATATTATTTGTGGCGCTTTAATGATCCTACTGAAGGGCTACTCCGAAGCCTGAAATTCGAAGTTCTTCTCCGACTGTCCCGCTCACGACAACATATAGCGTACGAAAGCGAGCGGGACGCGGTCGGCTACGACCTTCGAACTTCAGGCTTCGGAGTAGGGGCTCTTATATCTTTATTATAAACGCGAAAGTTTGTGAGGATGGATATAATTTAAGACAGCGGAAAGCTTACGGCCTTCTAATATGCATACCAACCTAACTAATTCAAAATCGATATCGAAGCTTATTCAAGTCGAAATAAATAACAAGAACCTTTGGCCTCATCTGCACCAGAAGTGATCCTATTAGGGTTCCGTTTTTCCTTTTGAGGTGCGGAACCCTAAAAAAAAATTTTTAACGATCACGCGAGCCGTTTGGTGACGGTCGAATCGAGTGACACTGATGGCGATACCGATAACAAAGGACATGTTAATAAAATAACAGTTTCAATTTGCGAAAAAAGTCATTCATCATCCTTCGATTTCGACGCACAATATCGAGGCCCTCCGATCTTTACTGAGGAATTTAAAACGCACTCCGCGATCGCCATCATTACTCATATCTACGTTATTACGGCGGGTATAGTAGGTACAGGCAAGGACGATGAAGCCAAGAGGACTGCCATTGTTTATACAATCGGAGCCCCTTGAATCGTCGACAAACTTTTCATAACTGTTTAATTTAATCGCATTTTTCTGCTAAAATCAGGATAATTTTATTGTTTGTTGTCATCGATATAAAACATTGCCACACACTGTTCAGCGCTGACAAAATGCGGCCCTCACTCATTAGCTGTCATTAGACAGACATAATGTCAAACATCAAGGGATACTAAGTCACCGAAACACCTAAAATTGCTTGTCCGCGCGCGGTGAACCGTGACATCTAGTTACTTTGGTATATGACATAATTTAACAGCATAAAAAATCATAGACGTTTCTGCTATGTAGGTATTGTCTAAGTTCATCGTGATATACATTGTCAAATAAAGGGACAGTGGCAGTCCTCTTTGCTTTACCGTCCTTGGTACAGACTATATGTACCTGTAGCGTAGTGCGTTTTTTGTGCGTTACCACGGTCCGGCGCTCGATAATCCCAACCGGACAATGAGAGCCGCGAAATTGGCGCAAAATTGGACAAGGCATAAATTGCACGTCATTTACAACATTCGAGATACTTTCCGAACGTTTAACGAAGAGTCCCGAACCGTTTATCTCGTGCTTTTTGCCCGATATTAAATCTCTGCATAATAATCCTTGTGACGGCACGGCCCGTGTTTCGCGGAGCGCATTATTTCGTCGAGTAGAAGGCCGTTCATCAATGCGATTTATTTAAAATAACAATATATCTCGGCGGGTTAAATGTCATGGTGTTAATTGCGCGGGGTGATACTATATGTCGAGGTTGAAAAATGTATACGATACTCGGTCAATTTGTCTCTGACCCCGTGGTCGGCTTGATGAGGAGTAAAGTTATCTTGGTGGGTTTCGAATTAAAATTCTTCGCGTTCGCTCTGGTCGTGAGACGCTCCTGTCTTGCAGTGAGACGTGTGAATGTTTATTTGTAGGCATCTGAATATTTTTCACTTATTAATTTCACATTTTGCTCAAATAGATATACGAGGGCTGTTTGATAAGTACCCGTTTTCTAAATATATTAATATCACTGGCCGCAAATAAGTATACCACCTTTTTAAGCCATTTTTCAGAGGCGGGAAAATTAAAAAAAAATGGCATTCTTTTGTTTTTTTCTCATTTGACAACGATTCAGTGAAGGCGTGAACTTAAAATTGTTAAAATGGAGAAAGAACAGTATCGGTCTGTAATTAGATTCTTATTTTTGGAAGGAAAAACATGTGATGAAATAAAAGTAAGAATGCAAGCGGTTTACCATGAATGTGCTCCTTCTATGACAACCGTCAGATATTGGTATAACGAGTTTAAGCGGGGGAGAACAACCGTCTTTGATGAGGATCGCCCAGGCCGGCCAGTTGAGATGACTACAGACGATATGGTTAAGAGAATTGAAAATATCGTTTTAGCCGACCGCCGAATTAAACTTCGAGAAATCGTTGATGCTGTAAACGTTTCAATCGAGAGGGTACAACACATATAAGAAGAAAAATTGGATATGAAGAAAGTATCGGCGAGGTGGGTGCCGCGTTTACTCACGGAGGAGCAAAAACGGAACCGACTGACTACTTCGGAGCAGTGTTTGGCCGTGTTCAAACGTAACCCGAAGGAGTTTCTGCGTCGTTTCGTGACCGTGGACGAAACGTGGGTCCACCACTACACCCCGGAAATGAAAGAGCAGTCGAAGCAGTGGATTTTACCGGGTGAACCTGCTCCAAAGAAAGCAAAAACCGTCCCATCGGCTGGAAAGGTCATGGCAACCGTTTTTTGGGATTCGCAGGGTATTATACATATTGACTATTTAGAAAAGGGAAAAACAATAACAGGGCAGTACTATGCCAGTTTCATCACGACAACGCCCCGGCTCATTCGTCCAGAGTTGTGACGGCTAAATTAGCACAGTTACGCTACGAACTATTGTCTCACCCCCCGTATTCTCCATATTTGGCCCCATGCGATTTCTTTTTGTTTCCCAACCTAAAAAAATGGCTCGGTGGCAAGCGATTTGGAGCAAATGACGAAGTCATTGCCGCCACAGAGGCCTATTTTAATGACTTTCCAAAATCATACTTTTTGGATGGTTTATTGAAGCTGAGTATAGGTGGAACAAATGTATAGAGTTAAAAGGTGACTACGTAGAAAAATAAATGCATATATACAAAAAAAAATGGTTTTTTTTCCATAAACGGGTACTTATCAAACAGCCCTCGTACCTACAAATGGCGAGCGGGATATCGATGCATCCTTTCATCGACGCCAAAACATTTTTGGAAATACCGATACGATTAAATTCGCTCACGTTTTTAAGTGAAACGAAGAAACTATTTAAAATTGTGTTAATTTCTATGAGAAAACCATAATAAATTAAATACCGCTAATAAATGTTATTAACATGATTTTTTTCCATTCGCATTGCCGAAAACATATTCATAATTAAAATGAAGCCTAACATAGCCTTACGTTACTTTGACTGTAAAATGTTCTAGTCATCATTTTATTTTACAATAAGGTAGGCAAACGAGCATGTGGGTCACTTGATGGTATTAAGTGATCATCCCTGCCCATAGACACCTGCAGCCCTGGGGGGTTTGCAGACGCGTTTGCAGAGGCCCCAGGGTAAATATGCCCCTTCAATACCACGTCATCTTCCCCTTGCAGGCCTCAATAGACCGGCCCGGCAACATCCCCGTGGTCATCGCGTACCCCAGCACCCTGCACCAGACCCAGAGGGACCTGCAGCGGGAGGTCGCGCTGCCGCTGGGCACTGTGGTCAACGCCGTGTTCAAGAACCAGCAGTGGCTGTACGCGCAGACGCCGCACGGGGACGAGGGTTACGTCATGTACAACGCTTGCCTGCCGCTTGGGATATTACCTAATAGGTGAGTCTTGTTTGATAAGTAGAACGAGGGTTAAAGCCCCAAAAAGAAGTTTCCGCGCCTACAGCGGCAGCTATTTGGTGGAGCCATTTTTAGGGTTCCGTACCCAAATGGTGAAAAACGGGGCCCTATTACTAAGACTCCGCTGGCCGTCCGTCTGTCTGTCCGTTGGGCTGTATCTCATGAACCGTGATAGACAGTTGACATTTTTACAGATTATGTATTTATGTTGCCGCTATAACGACAAATGATAAAAACAGAATAAAATTAATATTTAAGTGGGGCTTCCATACAACAGATATGATTTTTAGACCATTATATCTGTGGACGAGTAGTGTAACTAGGCAGTTATCTCATTACCACCGCTGCTCGCCACTAGATGGCGCTGTCAATCACTTTGCTTCGTTTTCTTATAGTACCACTGTTACTCGTTTCTACCTATAGACATTATATTATTATTCGTGGCTTTTACGTATATAGACCATTGTATGACTGAAAAACAATTTTTATTTTCAGAACATCACCCCAAAAGAAGCAGCCATGTTGGGAGAGCAGCACGGACATATACCCCCGTCCTTGCGGCAACCTCACAGACAACGAGAAGGAGCACCTCCGGACGAGAACCCGCTCCGAAACCCGCTACAAACCGCGGACGAAGCAACGCTGCGCCGAAAAAGACTTCGACACACTATACTTGAAAACCAAATCGGCCAGCTCCAATATCGACAAGATACACGAAAAGAGGCCGAAAGTGAAAAGACAGACCCTTCTGGTAGTGAACAGTGACTTTGTGGGTAGTGCTTCGGACAAGACGTTGACGGTTAGAGAGGGGGATGTGGTCAGTTTGGTCCAGGGGGGAGGGGGAGAGACTGATGTGGACGCGGACTGGTTCTATGTGCGGAAGAGGGACGGCAGTCAGGGTTTCATACCGGCAGCGATTGCTGGTCATGGGTATATATAAAAGTTTGAAATAATGAGGCAGTTTCGCTGTTATTTTTGGGTTTAAGCAAGCGTGGCGCAAGCAAGGGTTTGTGGCCATCAACCATCTTATGTTTATGGCAAAAGCCTTTAATTTTGCTATGGATGAGACTGTGTTTTACCTTTATTGCTGTGTGTAAAAATATGACAGGTGACTTTTGCCCTGTAATATGTACCAAGTTAGGTATTATAAAAAAACGTACTTCACATTTTGTCGCGAAGACCCGTATGGCTTGGCTGTCAAATTATATTGCTGGAAAGAAATTGTTTAGCAAAAAAAATGCTTCAACATTTCAGTGCTTACCATTAAAATTAAAACTTAAATTTTATACCTAAATTAAGAAATGATTACCTATTTACTATTTTGAAGTAAATGATCATGTCATAGTAGTACGAATCTGGCTTTTCAAAATGATGGACAAGTTTTTCTTGTTTTCAGAACATTGAATGCTCAAACATAAATAGTTTTAAGTGAATCCACCAGCTAGCATTGCATTTATTATGTTATTGTTAATAAAAGATATTTGATGTGTTTTACAAATTTATTTTGCATCTGCTTCCCTTACTTACACAGTTAATCTTATTCATGAATATACAGGCATTGAATTACATATACCTGTCTTCTATTAAGTGACTGTCTGTTTTTAATTTATTTTAAGCTTAACTTTAATTCTAAATTAAATCAATGAACCTAATTTTGTCAACACTTCTATGTATAAACATTAGTGCAATTCTCACTCACTCAAATTCAAAGTTTAGGTCAGCAACTAACAGTAGCCGTAATGTAACATAAAACAAATTTTAAAAACTTACCGAAAATGCAGCACCTGGTCTCGGTAGTTAAACGTAGTGCACAGATCAATGTCGGGACTGGAGCCAGCTATGGCCAACACCTTCGGGTTCATCCTCATAACCGCGGAGTACACCGTGGTGGCAGACACGGGGAGTTCCACTCGGACCTCTCCCGAGTAGCTGAGCTGGTAGAGGTGCTTCGCTGCCCCGCCGGCCACTACGCAGTCGTCGTGGAACAAGGCGACGTGGATGCCGTGGTCGCCGATGTCGAACACTGTCACGGGGTCCAGGGAGCGGAGGTGCCACAGGGCGAGCCGGGGGCCGCCGCCGCAGACCTAACAGAGTGATGATAAGTCATTAGATAGGTATTTCCCTACCACAAATCTCACAAGTGCAATGTTATAATGACATTGGCAGAATACTCCTTGCCAAGGCATCATTGATACATACATACATACATACAATCACACCTGTTTCCCGGAGGGGTAGACAGAGACCACGGACTTCCACTTGCTACGATAGATAGGATGTTCATATAGCACTAGCTTTTACAAGCAGCTTCACTCCAGTGAACCATAAGAATTTCCAAAAACAAGTCATTAGGCAAGGCATTAGTAGTTCCTGAGAAAATGAATAATTGCTGTTCCTTATATAATTATCAATGTTCGGGGTTTTGGATGCAATTCGCGGGATTTCGAGTCGTAATCATAGTATGGATGTGACTATAATCCCGCGATATTTTTTCAATAATAGTAACGTTTATTTCAAACGTTGACCTGTAATATTGATTAATATCATGTAAAATAAAATAGAATAATTATCCTCCAACATCAATACAAATCCCGGGATCCCGGGATCCCGGGCATATTCATTATTAGCATAACGTTTAAGGTCAATCACCCCAGATTGCACCGGGAACTCCCATTACTGTGATAAGCTAAAGAGCAAGTAATAAACACATTTAAATGCAACCTTTTTGCTATTGTAATCTATATGTTGTTACTGACACGTTGTTCTAACGAAACTTTATAAAATATTAAACAGTCTGCTGTCAACCGACCTTTCAATAACCCCTTCGGTAAGTTAAGTTGCACATTGTGATTTATAGTATAGTCCGGACAGTTATAAGTTGGGAGTAATAGCTTACGTATAGATACTAAAATAGAAGCAGTCATGGCTCGAAATCCGAATTTAGATGATATCAGAACATACGCCGAACAAATATCACACGAATCCGCATCCGATGAAATTTCTTTATATAAATTCGCCCCGCTAACATCAGTTGAAGTAGAAAGATCGTTTTCGGCTTATAAGTGGGTTTTAGATGTTAAACGAAATAGGTTAACATTAGGGAACATTGAAAAAATAATGGTTTGTTATTTTAATTTTATAGAGACCAAAAGTAATAAAAAATAATATGCTAAATATTTGAAATAAATGATTTTATTAAAATGTATAATCAATATGTAATCTAATAATATGACAAAAAACTGTCCTTTATCAAACCACACGAAAGCCCAGAAATCCGCGGCATATCCATACTAGCATAATGATTGAGGTCATTCACCCCAAGTCGCATCCAAAACCCCGATCATTGATAATTATACTTGCAATTTCCTTCAGAGGTTGTGCTAAAAAAAAGTCTCCACTTTTACTTAATATCTACTATGAATGTATATTCCTTCTTCTGCAAGAAGCTATGAAACCTGTCATATCCATGATAATACGGGGGTAGAACTCCTTTGCTTTTTGTAATAAAAAGTGATTGATGTAGGGTACACTTATATTCTGATGCAACACACTAAGTACAGCTCCCTAGCTCAATAAACCGATTATCAAGTGTTATGGTGTTTTAATGGACATAATAAAACCAAAAGTGCAATGATATTTTCAATGAAGTAAGTTAGGCAGACTCACAATCCAATCATCCCCCAAGGTGGCAGCACCAACCCACTGGCCCACGTCAGGCCGGCAGACCTTGCTGTTGGCATGGGGCTCCAGTCGGCTGTGGGACTTGCCCGTCCTCTGGTCCCAGATCAGCACCAGTCCATCCTCTCCCGCTGATATCAGCTGTTGGGACCTGAAAATAATTCCTGATTGGTACTGGCAGCATTCTATGACAACCAGCTTATTGATTTTGCATTTTTGGTGACAGAAACTTAAAAGAGTAACAGTCTTACGGGTAGTTTGATTGAACAGGCAAGAGTCAATCATGTGATTCATGTGTGTAATTATACTCACTTGCCATGAATGCTGTGTATATAATCACTGTGCCCTTCATACGTAGTAACAAGTCTACCATCTTCCAAGTTGAATGCATAAATATTATTGTTGCCACACCCAGCAACCAACTTTGTTTCATCTTCAGACAACCATAGACTATTAACGTCCGACTGTTCCATAGAGGATTTGACAGGAATTGTGACAGTCCATGCTGATTTTGACCATTTCCCAGAAGTCACAGCCTTCCAGTCCCAACCAGTGATTTCATTGACTGTTCCAACAATAAGGAAGTTGTCTGTAGTTATCAAACTGCATATCTGTTTGCCGGATTCGATTTTATAGATTTGTTTCGGCTTGTTGTAGTCTGATGTGAGAAGCTCTATGACTGGATTTATGATTCGATCTAAGCTTCAAGAATAAAAAATAATAATTAGTATTATTCATTGTTCTAAGATAGACACAGCATTCTATGTATTCTTACTATGTAAGCTATGATCATGGAAATACTTACTCAAATACAGCTAGTTGACCGTAAATATTGCCGGCTACTAAATATTTACCACAGGGTGAAAATGTTTGGCACAATACTGTGTTGTACAAGATTTTGTCAAGCATTTTTGGGTTTTATTGTGAAAGGATCGTGGTCAAAGAGTAGTATATTGTGGTACTTTGAAGAAATATAGATATTTGGATAAAACTTAAATTAATTTTCTATCAATATCAAAACAAACATAACCTCTCTCAGTCAGCGTTTCAAATTCAAACAAATGTTGTGTCAAACAAAAATTATGTCAAAATGTCAAAATCCCAGACTAGACTAGATGGTCAAAATGGTACTTGGAAAGACGAAATCGTTTTTAAAACAGAACTCTTCAAAGGCACATAATCACACTTAAATTATCCTAAAATAAATAGGTGGATGTAGACAGTGAATACAGTGACATTATATTATTTAAGTTTCACTTGACTGAGGTTTCCGTGGTGCTTCCTTATACAAATTGATTTCTGAACGTATCACCATAGACAAAGTTTTTTTTTATTTTTGACGTTGGTATTGCCAGACACGTAAATAAATCCAGATTTTAAGTTTTAATGACTCGCGCACTGAGGGTTCCGTGTCTAACGTTTTTCAGATTTTTTTTCCTCGTCTTCTGTTGTGAAACCTTTCTTTATGCCAAATTTCATGATTCTGTTTCATGGCATACTGACTCGCAAACAGACTGACGGACTGACAACAGAGTGGTCCTATTTATAGGGGTCCGTTTATTGCTTTTGAAGTAAGGATCTAAAAATCGTAAATCACAAAAAATTTCCTATATCTTAAAACTGTTTTTGAGGAGCAAAGACCCTTATGCCTTGAAACCAATCATAATAAATTGAGTTTTACGCAGCTCACCGATTTCTAAGCGGTTTGTCTGTCAAAACATGTGTATGTAATCATGTAATCCAACACCATAACAGAATAATCAAATCAAAGGTACCCGTTTGTCTCTCACTCTCGATAATTAATAGTTGGATAAAAATTCAATGTAATCTGGCAATAATACAACTGAACCACAGACAAAACTGTCTAACCAAAATATAAAAAAAAAACATTTTGGCAAGATGGACGTGTAGGAGCACTAAACGTGCAAAATAATAGAATTATTCCTAAAAGCTGATAATTTATACAGGTAAAGCCTTAATTTAATTATAATCCTGAAAACGTGTTGGAATTTGATTAGGGAAACAAAAATATCGTAGCCGGCGTTTTTGTCTACGTAATAAATTACGCTTCGGTAACTGCTTGTCAGATTGTTGCTATTGAATTTCATAATTTTAGTTGGTTTTAAGGTGTACAAATCAGCAAAATGTACAACGGTATCGGTCTGACGACACCCAGAGGGTCTGGGACTAACGGTTACGTGCAAAGAAACTGGGCCGGAGTGCGGAAAACGAAAGATTCTGTGAACTATCGCACAGAGGAAGAGATAGCCAAATTGGATTCTGCTTCCAATAAGCAGCCTAACCGTGAGATTTTGGATCATGAGAGGAAACGCAAGATTGAAGTGAAGTGTGCAGAGCTCGAGGACAGCTTGGAGGAGCAAGGGTAAGTCAAAAACAACCTTTATTCCTCAGTATTGTACTTGTCTGATTGTAAGTTCCAAAATGTTAACCAACGCAGTATCCATTGGTCGCTCACTAACCTATACAACAGTAATTTTTATCATTTGTAACCAGAGTCATAAATATCTATTGAAGTTGAGTGCAAATTAGCTACACAATTTGGCCTTATTAAACATCTTTAAAAAACAATGACTTGGGTGTTATGCCAGCTGTTAAAACAATAGTAAACATGTGCTCAGTGAGCTTTTTTGAATATTTTATGTAATTTTCTTGATATTAATATTTAAAATTCTACAGTGGGTAACAATATGCAGTACAGTGGCGGCATAGGGTAGATTGGCACCCAGGCTGGTAATGTATTGAGCACTCCTACCTAAAATAAAACACCTAGAGGGAGATGGCTGTAGGTAGGTACTAGTGTGTTGTCACTGTCACCCCTTGGTGCTTGGCGACTGGGGTGGAGCCCCCCCCCCCCCTTACGCTGCCATTGATGAAGAATATGAATCAGATTAACAAACTACTCTCAGACTAAATTTGCTTAACTGGTTCTTATAATGGGAATTCCAGTGTATTATAGAACACACTTCACTGCCCATAAACTGAGAACCAAGAGTAATTATGGTTTTTAGGCATACAATACAATTTAGTAGTAGAATTTTAGTTTTTATCTACTATTGAGCACACTGGGAGATAGTCCAATTCATTTGTATTGCATAATGAAAAAAATTTGACTGGATATTTTCTATTCAAATAATTTGAAGGCAGGTACATTGACAGTTAAGATATGTGTGTGCCTGAAGTAGGTATGAGACATGAATTAAATATTGTAACAGGGCTGCCAGGGTGGCTACAATAAATCTTTTTTTTGACCATTGCTGCCATTTCCCTAATGTTGTGTGACCTAACATCCTAAGTTTATGACAACTTGGAACCTTCATTAACAACATCAAGTTTCACATTCAAACAATTGAAATTTGATGTAGGCTTCACAAGGTTAAGGAAACGAAAATCTCTTTTGGACTGATTTAAATTTCAGTACTATAAAAGTCAGAAACACCTACATTTAATATGGAAATGAACAAATCTACAGAAAGTGCACTAAAACATGCCATAAAAAACAATTATCATAATGAAATTCATAAATCACTTATGCCACTTGCAGAAAATTAATGTATTAGGTTGCTTGGCTTACATCTTACCTCTGTATCAAATTGCCAAGTTCATGGAATAATCACAATGCAATTGAAACCCGCCAATAATCGGACAGATTTTCATTATTTTTTAATTAAAACTTGATAGCAATTCCTCGTTATGTTTGTCTTGATTAATTATGGATTTGCATGATTATGATACTGTTAAATGACAATCTATCTAGTATAGTATAGAAAATTTTGCAGCTACTCTCTGGCACTAATTGAGCTGGTTTCCCTTTTCCGATATGCATGAGGATTTTGGCAATGGACACCCTGTTTATTAATGCAACAAAACAGCATCTCATTTACATAAAATAACATTTTGATGTGCTTGTATATGAACTCATATATGAAGTCGTACATGAACTCGCATGTGAGCTCGTATATGAACTCGTGTATGTACTATATATGAACTCGTATGTAAACTCGTATATGAACTCGTGTATGTGCTCGTATATGAGCAGAACACGTATATGAACTCGTAGAAGTCGTATATGAGGTCGTATAATTGTGTACGCAACCAGAGGAGTTGGAAACAGTCGCCGCGGCCGACATGGGCCGGGAGTTCATCATCATCATCATTACATAGTAAATAGGCTAATATAGATAGATCATCATCATCATCAACCTGTTTACGTCCCACTGCTGGGCACAGGCCTCCTCTCAGAATGAGAGGGCTTGGGCTATAGTTCCCACGCGGCCCCAGTGCGGATTGGGAACTTCACACACACCATTGAATTGCTTCGCAGGAGTGTGCAGGTTTCCTCACGATGTTTTCCTTCACCGAAACTATATAATGTAGATAGATAGTAAGTATTAAAATTTGTTGAAAGAAAAAAAGAACAAAGTCATATCAACAAAGTAACACAATGACCCAATAATAGATAGATCTCGATCGAACACTTACAGAAATAATTTATTGAATCAGGCGTTACTTTGCGGAGGTCCATATTTATGAACTACTACTACTAGTAGTAGTGGAAGTGGTGGCATGTTGAGCGGTTGTTGTTGTGCTTCGTAAATGGCCTCGTGGAGAGTGCCGAAACGCGTCAGCGTTTAGTATAGTGGTGGTGGTGATAGTTGGGTCTGTGTGGCATGTGTTGATTCGTGTAGCAGTGGAGGTGGAGGTGTTGCATGGAAACATACATTTGCCGCACAGATATAACTATTTGTCATTAGTGGTCGCGGGTGAGCAAAGTAATTGTTTTTTAGTTCATACTTACAGAAATGCTTGTTTATTTATATTGTGGGCCATTTAATCCTATTTTCGTAGTGTCGCCGGCGACCCCCGATAAAAGTCGAGTTTAGCCCCTATTATGCTGTGACCCACATTTTTAAGCCTAGGACAGTAACGGCCTGGCTCGCCTAGAGATATTCCAGCTGTTTTGTAAGGGTTCCTTAGTAAATTAAGTAAAGGAATTGTCACTTCTTCAGGGTACATACTTCTGATGGATATTTAATTTGATCAAAACAAATCAAATCAAATCAAATCATTTATTTGCTAACATAGGTAAGTATTACAGATGTTACATACAGTTTTGTGTCACTATGTTTGCCATGAGGCATACAAATATGTAGACTACACATCATGCAGCTTAACTATTAATAATTAAGTACCTATTAAATAATTAAAATTTAGGTATTCAAAATTGCCATAGATTACAGTTTAAAATTGTCATTTAAATATTCCTGGATGGAATAATATGCATTTTCACACAAAATTTTAAAAAGCATTTTTTTGAATTTAATTACGTCGTCTATTTCTAGTATAAACCTAGGTAAATGATTGAATATTTTAGGAGCCATACCAAAAATGCTTTTCGCCAACAAGGCACTATTACAACGTGTTGTCCTTATTTTTCCTTGATGACGAACGCTCTTAAAAGAAGGGAAATATTTTATATTGCGCTTAACATACAGAGCTACTTCATAGATATATAAACATGGCAGGGTTAATATATTCAATTTGATGAAGTGTGGTTTACATGATTCAAAGGGCTTAATACTACATATGGACCTTATGCATTTTTCTGACCCCTAAATGGAATCTCCCGATCTGTAGAATTACCCCAGAAAAGAACCCCGTATTTGAGTGTAGACGTTGATTTACAAGAGTTTGTAATAGTAATGAGTTGGAAATTATTTATCTGTTGCCTCTAATTCCTTAAAATGAGTATTTCACTTTTATATACCCAGCTCCTGTAATCTATCATAAATAAGCTTTTCGAAATCCATCTTGACAAGTCATGCCCTTTTTTTTTAATTCTTTTTGACATCTGTATGTTAATTATGTAACCATCATAATAAATATTTTTGATTCTAACTATAACTTATTATGATTTTCTTTAAATAGGAAAAATCTCTATATGAAATTAATTCTTTTGTACAGGTATTGCGTAAGTCGCGCGAGCGCAACGCAATCCGGCTCGTTATCTCATATTTCAATTGCAGGAAATCGATTTTATTTCCAATAAAAAACTACAAACCCTACGCACAGTCATAAAATTTTCTCCTATTGGCGCACGGCCAACTTCAATGGGACATGATGTTGGAGAGCTTCCAAAACCAATATCTTGTGATTATTAAAATAATTACTAGTATCTAGTTCAAAGAATGTACAGACCTATTGCACTTATTAATATTGCCTTCTGTCTCTTTCGCTTTTTGATTTTGACCCACAACCCCTACTGTAAATAAATTAGGACTATTCACACCTAAATTAGCCTCTTCATCCTGGTTTCTGTATTTTGGTTGTCCCTAGGGAATCGCTTTTAAGCGATAAGACCGCCTATTGTCTATCATGCCTGTTTTTGTACTTTGTACTGTTTTGTGGTTTTCAATAAAGAATTATTATATTGTATTGTACGTAGTACCATAAGAATAAATAATAACATAGTAGAACGGAAACTCCCGCTCCGGACGGGCTCATGGTCACGATATTAGAGTATTCGTTAAACAGACTACTCAGTCCGGCTGTCGCTGCACGCGCGTTTGGTTGTTTATAATTTGATTGTAATAGTTTTACGTAAGCCTGTATTTATTTTATTTTATATTTGTAGGTAAGTAATACTTACTTAAATCACCTTAAATGGCTTCATTTGGTATGACACTCATAATAACTTCTTATTTAGAAGTGTCTATAATTATGTAGGTACGTAATGATTTATAAATCTCATATTTTGTAAAACTGGAATAAAATAATGATTTCAAAGCAAAGAAAAACTTATTATCTGAGTGATGTTATCTTTAGACATAAGTACCTAATATTTAACAGCAAGCAACCCTAGCAACACGCCTTGACGACAGAGGGGTGTAACGACGTGAAGGGGGAAGTAGGTATATAAATGGCGGCGTTTTGGACTCGGTAAATACCAAATTATGCAGAGCTTGTGTTACAGGTAGGCAGCGGATAAATATACTTGTATAGATAAATACAAACGTCCAAAACTCGGTAGAAAATATATTTATCATAAAACATATGCCCCAACCAGGGACCGAACCGAGGACGTCTGGCTTCGTTGTCAGGTTCTTTAACCACTACGCTATTTAGCAGTCATATAAGTTTAGTACCTAAGCTACTGAGAAAAGGCACCCGCCCTAGTACAATCGTTCTCGCAACAGTGGGGCTAGCACGACTAGCCGCGACTTTGTTTGTCGCGCGAGATCATATTACCAACGAGACGTCGTTGCATTCTGAGTGACAGAAAAGGACGGGCAGTTGTTCTCGCGCGAGATAGAAGTCGCATTGTAAGATGTGCTAGGCCTACAGGGGGTAACTTATTCTGCCGACTGTACTCCGCGACCGTGACAAAGAATTAAGCTTACATGTGTCGCAAATCGAATTCAGAAACATCTAATAGGTATTTTTTAATCTAAATCGTGTTTACCTTTCACCTAATCACAAATTCCCGGTGAAATATAAACAACCACTGATTGGGTGGTCGCATTATTTTTATCGTAACGGCAATAGTAAAAGCTGCACGTGAGTTATGCGTATGCGCAACCTGTGCCACCGTCGCGCACACTTGACCACCGTCGCCACGTGCAGTTATCGATATTACCACCCTATAAATTGGCCAAATATAATTTTTTTAGGGTTCCGTACCTCAAAAGGAAAAAACGGAACCCTTATAGGATCATTTTGTTGTCCGCCTGTCTGCCTGTCAAGACCCTTTTTCTCTGGAACGCATGGAGGTAGCAGGCTGAAATTAATATAAAATATTCAAGCCTGCGGTCCCTTGGCAGCTGTGAAAAATCAACCTTCTGAGTCAACGCAATCAAAATATGTATTTTTTTATCTAATTTTTATTGAGGCTTTGGACACCCTGGGTGCACATTGCAGCCTCATGGGTGCTTACCCAATTCCCTACTCAAGGGACAAATCTATAAAATTGTAAATACTAATTGCCTTGTCTGATGCCGGCTCTGCTAGCCAACAATTAACCTGGCCATTGTGCATGGATCCCAAACTCCCAAGAACTCTCCTTCTCAAGTCTGAATTCCGGACACACTCCAACAACACATGGAACAAGTCATCCACCTTCTGACAACTTGTTTGTTGGAATGTGTCCAGACCGAACTCTAAAAGCTGAAACTAACACTTTCCTAGCAAGACCAGCAGAGTCAATCCAAGGTGTCCACAAGGGACTAGCTTGGATAGTACTGTACCAAGGTGTCCACAAGGGACTAGCTTGGATAGTTCTGTACCAAGGTGTCCACAAGGGACTAGCTTGGATAGTACTGTACCAAGGTGTCCACAAGGGACTAGCTTGGATAGTTCTGTACCAAGGTGTCCACAAGGGACTAGCTTGGATAGTACTGTACCAAGGTGTCCACAAGGGACTAGCTTGGATAGTTCTGTACCAAGGTGTCCACAAGGGACTAGCTTGGATAGTTCTGTACCAAGGTGTCCACAAGGGACTAGCTTGGATAGTTCTGTACCAAGGTGTCCACAAGGGACTAGCTTGGATAGTACTGTACCAAGGTGTCCACAAGGGACTAGCTTGGATAGTTCTGTACCAAGGTGTCCACAAGGGACTAGCTTGGATAGTACTGTACCAAGGTGTCCACAAGGGACTAGCTTGGATAGTTCTGTACCAAGGTGTCCACAAGGGACTAGCTTGGATAGTACTGTACCAAGGTGTCCACAAGGGACTAGCTTGGATAGTTCTGTACCAAGGTGTCCACAAGGGACTAGCTTGGATAGTTCTGTACCAAGGTGTCCACAAGGGACTAGCTTGGATAGTTCTGTACCAAGGTGTCCACAAGGGACTAGCTTGGATAGTTCTGTACCAAGGTGTCCACAAGGGACTAGCTTGGATAGTTCTGTACCAAGGTGTCCACAAGGGACTAGCTTGGATAGTTCTGTACCAAGGTGTCCACAAGGGACTAGCTTGGATAGTACTGTACCAAGGTGTCCACAAGGGACTAGCTTGGATAGTACTGTACCAAGGTGTCCACAAGGGACTAGCTTGGATAGTTCTGTACCAAGGTGTCCACAAGGGACTAGCTTGGATAGTTCTGTACCAAGGTGTCCACAAGGGACTAGCTTGGATAGTTCTGTACCAAGGTGTCCACAAGGGACTAGCTTGGATAGTTCTGTACCAAGGTGTCCACAAGGGACTAGCTTGGATAGTTCTGTACCAAGGTGTCCACAAGGGACTAGCTTGGATAGTACTGTACCAAGGTGTCCACAAGGGACTAGCTTGGATAGTTCTGTACCAAGGTGTCCACAAGGGACTAGCTTGGATAGTTCTGTACCAAGGTGTCCACAAGGGACTAGCTTGGATAGTTCTGTACCAAGGTGTCCACAAGGGACTAGCTTGTATAGTTCTGTACCAAGGTGTCCACAAGGGACTAGCTTGGATAGTTCCGTACCAGGTTCCTACACCCCTTGATACGCACTGCTCACCAAAATGGTATTCCCATTTCTGTAAACTCCTTTTTTTAATTCTGGGAATCAGTTCAGTAGAAAAAGGTTCAGAACTTATTACAGAACCATCCATTACAGCAGCTTTTGCAAGCTTATCCACCGCTTCATTTCCAGCCAACCCTACATGAGAAGGAATCCACTGTATTTTGACGGATTTGTCTCTAGAAATCATTTCGTGCATCACCTGGAGAGCTTCATAGGCAATAGGCATTCCTCTCTGCCCGGACCAATCAAAAGATACAGTCATTAAAAAGGCTATTTCCATACAAATTGCCGAAATCCGAAAACCCGAAAGGGTATTTCCAGTTGTCCTAGAAACTTGAAATTCGGTATGAAGGTAGCACAACCACTCAGAAAATTCTCATAATCTTAAATTTTTATGTCTGGCTGTAGATTTAACAGATCAATATAAGTTGTATCAGGGTGCCCCGATATCGGGAGCTCATCAAACCTATAAGGTAATCGCGGTCAATATCCCGTTTTCATTATGTCTAATGCAATTAACCGCGAATCATTTAAAACTGTCAATATAAGTTGACTCCACACTGCGTACATTTTGCTTAGGAGCAGGGCAACTTAAAACACTGGGGAAAAGCGTTAAAATCTTTCTACGGAACCCTCGTGCGCGAGTCCGACTCGCACTTGGCCGGTTTTTTACTTGAAAACAGTGCCTAAGGGTTGTTTCCATCGATCGCACTGCACCCTCGCGTTAGGGCGATGCCCTTGCGCCGGAGTGCGGCCGAGATCAATAAGCGAGCGGCGCGGGACACCCTCTAAGTATTGATATATTATTCAGTGCTATTCCCGCTAGCTCAGTGCACGAGCGTTCGCCGAGCGCGTCTTATCGCTTTTATTGTTCTTCAAAAGTAATTGGACTCGATTGGTTGGTACAGCGCTGCTATGCATTGGTGGGTTCAGGTGTGCGGCGGAGTGACGCTCACAGCGAATATATCATCAGAAAAAAAACATAACGCAATTCACGTTCGCACGTAGCGGTCCACTGCAAATTGAGATGCGCGTCGATAGTGATTTTTAATAAATAATAATGAGTGTTTCTTTGGTGTGGTTGCGCAGGTTGCCTAGGGAGGAGATAGCGGCGCGGGTGGCAGCATTCCGCGCGAAGATCTCGGAGGCCGGCGCCGGCGACAAAGATGTGCCAAGAGACGAATTCGGCAGGGTAGCGTGAGTACCATTAAACATTTTACGAACGATTTTTAGTGCCGAAATTGAAAGGTTTAGGTGGCTTCAGATTGTGGACAACATACAGAGCGCCTAGTGTAATCGCCGACCAGGCCAAGAAATACGTCTCGATCGCGTTCGCGTTTAACAATTCTCATACAATTTGACACTAACGCAAACGCGATCGGGACGTATTTTGTGATTTTTGATTACACTAAGGGCAGAGAGCATCCAGTGTAATCAACGGGCAACAAACAATTCTCAATGCTATTTGACACTTTAACGCAAAAACTTTTTTTTTTACTAGACTCTAGTGACTAGAGGCTCTGCTCGGATTAAAATAAACGTAAGTAAAGCTTTCGTCTTTGGGATGGAATTTGCGACCGGAAGATTACTTATTCAATTCCATTTAAGTTTACGTTTTCGCTGAAAGAGTTGCCCTTTTCCGGTCAGACCGAGGGCGTCGCTATGTCGTTGGGTTAAGGGTGATTACGAGGCCTGAATTCTCGAACAGTAAACACCTCTTCGCACTACATATACTTGGTTTATTTACACACATTTCGTATTGTCAGTTGTCCGTGTTGGCAGAGGTTCAACACGCGCCCGCGCAGTACCGCGTACTGGTTGTTGTTGTTTTCATAAACTAGGATGACACGTAGCGTCTCAGTCCGAAAGGGCATCTCGTAAGGCAGTGTAGATACTGTTGAGCAAGATGATTTCATAATTAGTTTTGCAGACGTTTGTTAAAATTTTAACGCTGCGTGCGCGCATGCCGCGTAGAGACGATTTTTAGTTTGTTGTTTGCAATTAATATTTACATTGAAAAGTTAATTGTATTAGAAGCAGCAGACTACAAAAACTAACGTTTACTAAACTGAGTCTGGAATCATTTTTGCCACCAAATATGTCAAGTAAAGCTTGACCATATATATATATATATATATGAGGTGCGGCCATGTTCCGAATTTTTTATGGAACCAATTTGTGCGGCTGACAATGAATGGCACATGTCATCACATCACACGATTTGTTTATAATGACAAATATTAAATTCGTTGACAATATTTAATAAGAGATTGTGTGTAGTTCTATGGAATGTCAAAATCAAGATAGATCTCGATGATGATGGCCTAGGTAGAAGTTCATGTAGTTTTCATTGTATCTATGAAACACGAAAAGAACGCTCTCACAACAGACCTCACTAAATATTAGTCCAAGTTGTGCCTTTTTTACACGACTGCCCAAAGAAAAAGAGTATTGTTTTTTGTCTGTTGTCTGATGTGACGATTAGGTACTTGATTAAGTGACGATTTGCTGAATTTTGATTTGCAAAATGTGACGCGATGGACACCGTCACTCGTACCTACTTATGACACGATTAGTCGTCACTATTCATTGACTTACCAACACCAGGGTTAGCGCTTGAAAACGTCCGAACCAAAAGACCACTAATCGAGCGTCAGTCAGTCCTAGTTTGGTCGAACGACAGCGTATAATGCCGTGTTGTACCGGGACACATATTTCATGAATTTTGTACTAGACCCAAAGTCCATGGTGTCAGTAAGTCAATGTCTCTATCGAATAGGCATTGCTTCATGCCCGTAGGAAATTTAATTAAACAGTGTAATCGTAGCCGGATTTAATTAATTTACCCGCCACTTGCTGTACCATTTGCTCCGCTTGTCGGCTTTAATAAGAGCCACGGTTACTTGGTAGGCAAATGCCGAGGCTTGTTTGTTCATTAGGTTTTCCACTTCAGTGTTATTTGAAATTTATTTTGTAGAGTAATTTATTGAATCAGGCGTTACTTTGCGGAGGTCCATATTTCATCATCATCATCATGTCAGCCGAAAGACGTCCACTGCTGGACATAGGCCTCCCCCAAGGCTCTCCGCTCAGACCGGTCTTGTGCTTTCCGCATCCTCCGCGGTCCCGCGATCCATGTTTATGAAGTAAAAACAATTACTTTGCTCACCCGCGTTACGTTACGTCCTTGCGGCAAATGTATGTTTCCATACAACACCTCCCCCTCCATTGGTACAAGAATCAACACATGTCAATCAGACCCTACTATCACCACCACCATTAGGAATAAGGAAGGTAAACGAACTAGGGGGTCTTCTGATGATAAGTGATCGTCACTGCCCATAGATGCCTGCAACCCCGGAGGGATTGCAGATGCGTTGTCATCATAGAGCCGTGAGCCAATGATTTACCCGTCTGTTTTAATCTCCACATCGCAACAGAAGCTCAAGCACTGCTGCTTAGCGGCAAGATTAGCTAGTAAGATTGTTGTAGAGATCAGGACGGACCTCGCACAAGGTCCTAGCACCCGCCTACTTCTGTTCTTCAATGTGTTTTTCAAGAATGCCAACAATTTACTGGGTCATTGCATTCTCTGAAAATCCGAATGACTGCTGTATCGAATGGAAGTAACCGGCAGTTGGCAGAGGCATTTGACCATTTGTCCTATACTACTAAATGACGTTTATTATTATCCGCAGTAGAACTGGGGTTACCGACATAGCCCGAAGAATTGCGAAACTTAAGTGGCAGTGGGCGGGGCACATAGCTCGCAGAACTGATGGCCGATGGGGTCAGAAGGTTCTCGAATGGCGTCCACGGACCGGGAGACGAGCTGTCGGTAGGCCTACAACAAGATGGAGCGACGACCTGGTAAAGATCGCGGGACCACGGTGGATGCGGAAGGCACTGGACCGGTCAGAGGGAAGAGCCTTGAGAGAGGCCTATGCCCAGCAGTGGACGTCAATCGGCTGACATGATGATGACTAAATGACGTTTAGTATTGTAGGACGCCCTCCGGCCAGAGGCCTGTTTCATAACGACTTGTAACTTGTATCACGAGTGGAAACCTCTTTTCGACTCCTTTTATTAGAAAGATTTCCGCTTACTTGTATTGCAAAAGTTACAACTCGTTATGAAAACGCCTCAAGTGGGATGACGATCTGCGAAAGACTACGGGTAGATGATGGATGCGGCAAGCTGAAGACAGGGCGCTATGGCGCTCTTTAGGGAAGGTCTATGTCTATTGGCCAGCAGTGGACTGATATAGGCTGTTGATGATGATGAACTGTCCTATCAATTTATTTGACCAACTTTACAATTGTCTGTTTGTCATGACAATTCGAACTACATTCCTTGGCCAGTGTGAACCGCGTTAAAACAAAAGGTCTTCAACTCAGCATTTGACACTAAATTGTCATTGAGAACTGACATTTGTAAAGTTGGTGAAATAGGGGCCGGTTCGAGCAGTTTCCTGTCTAAATAACGTCGCAAAAACTCGCTTCAAGGCTTTTGACCTTTCTGATTTTATAAATAAAGGGAAACGTTTAAATGTCACGAAATCCCTTGAAATAGCTCGCCCGAAACTAGACCTCTGACCCGAGGTGTAGAGTTACTTGCGATCCATTGATGGCTGCCACGGCACGGGTAGGCGTACAATGTGCACAGAAGCGGTATTGTAGAGCGGATTAGGTCTCTGCGACGTTTAGCCGACGAAGTATATAGGGTGGGTATCGATCGAGGTGTGACGTCAGCACCACGCTCCCCCACGGGGGTGGGTTTAATATGCCTCTCGGCGAACACCCTAGCGAAACATGTCAGGGGCTTATACGTGTCTAGAATGGGGTAATAACAAAATGCAATGTTGGAACTGGGTCGATTATATTTTATTAATGCTACCGTTTCAGTCGTATTGTAGGCGCCCACGTTTCGCGCAAAGGTTGCGGTCATCAGTGTTGATGTCTTTTTCTATTAGTTTCCTACGAGCCATGGTATGAATGATCTAAACATTAGTAGTTGACAACATTGTAAATGTTTTCTGGAATAGGGACGATGAGTAGTTCTTTGATTGAATCAGCAACTTTTTTTGGAAATGTCGAAAGGATCGGTTGTTTGAAGTTTGTATTGAATTACTCAACTATGTCGTCATATTTTTCAATGATCAAGCAGACCCCTTTTCTATTAGGTTTTGTTAAATTAAAAATAGTTTTAATTGTAGTAATAAGTGAGGCATCTGTTTTTTACGACTAATTTCGGAAGATTGATTAAGTAAGTGATTTTATTTTGGCATTAGTTATCAATATCATACCCATTAAGAATTCTGCTGCATGAAATACGAGGGCTGTTTGATAAGTACCCGTTTATGGAAAAAAAAAAACTTTTTTTTTGTATATACGCATTTATTTTTCTACGTAGTCACCTTTTAACTCTATACATTTGTTCCACCTATACTCAAGCTTCAATAAACCATCCAAAAAGTATGATTTTGGAAAGTCATTAAAATAGGCCTCTGTGGCGGCAATGACTTCGTCATTTGATCCAAATCGCTTGCCACCGAGCCATTTTTTTAGGTTGGGAAACAAAAAGAAATCGCATGGGGCCAAATCTGGAGAATACGGGGGGTGAGACAATAGTTCGTAGCGTAACTGTGCTAATTTAGCCGTCACAACTCTGGACGAATGAGCCGGGGCGTTGTCGTGATGAAACAGTACATTTTTCTTTTTTAAATGGGGTCGTTTGTCCTTCAACACGGCGTCAAATTCATCCAATAAATTGGCATAGTACTGCCCTGTTATTGTTTTTCCCTTTTCTAAATAGTCAATATGTATAATACCCTGCGAATCCCAAAAAACGGTCGCCATGACCTTTCCAGCCTATGGGACGGTTTTTGCTTTCTTTGGAGCAGGTTCACCCGGTAAAATCCACTGCTTCGATTGCTCTTTCATTTCCGGGGTGTAGTGGTGGACCCACGTTTCGTCCACGGTCACGAAACGACGCAGAAACTCCTTCAGGTTACGTTTGAACACTACCAAGCACTGCTCCGAAGTAGTCAGTCGGTTCCGTTTTTGCTCCTCCGTGAGTAAACGCGGCACCCACCTCGCCGATACTTTCTTCATACCCAATTTTTCTTCTAATATGTGTTGTACCCTCTCGATTGAAACGTTTACAGCATCAACGATTTCTCGAAGTTTAATTCGGCGGTCGGCTAAAACGATATTTTCAATTTTCTTAACCATATCGTCTGTAGTCACCTCAACTGGCCGGCCTGGGCGATCCTCATCAAAGACGGTTGTTCTCCCCCGCTTAAACTCGTTGTACCAATATCTGACGGTTGTCATAGAAGGAGCACATTCATGGTAAACCGCTTGCATTCTTACTTTTATTTCATCACATGTTTTTCCTTCCAAAAATAAGAATCTAATTACAGACCGATACTGTTCTTTCTCCATTTTAACAATTTTAAGTTCACGCCTTCACTGAATCGTTGTCAAATGAGAAAAAAACAAAATAATGCCATTTTTTTTTTCAATTTTCCCGCCTCTGAAAAATGGCTTAAAAAGGTGGTATACTTATTTGCGGCCAGTGATATTAATATATTTACAAAACGGGTACTTATCAAACAGCCCTCGTATGTATACTGAAAACTAAACGCTGTTTTAGTTAATCCTCCACATCCCATGCCAACAACACCACGACCCGCTACTAAAAAATAAAACAAGTTCTGAACGCGAGTGCTATAACACCTATTACGAACGTCTGCCTGCCGAAATAAAAGATCTCAGTGGAGAGACATTTGGTCGCCGGGTGAAAAACCTTTTGATGGATAACCCTCTATATTCTGTTGCTGAATTTATAGATATTTTTTCTTGACATTGTTTTATATTATTTTATTGATTTTGTTCTTAATGTAATTAATTATGCTATGACTTATTATTTTCGTTTGTTTATTTGATTTTTTTGACGATCTCAACAAAAACTATTATTTTTTTGACACGTAGTATTTATATAATGTAATTTTAATGTTGAGTAAATAAATAGATGTAAAAATCTAAAATCACCCTTATAAAAATCTGGTTTGCCCCTGAAACGGTTCGCGTGCTGCTTTCTATATTTATGTCACGAGATTACGTTTATTCATTAAAATCGTGGTTCACGGGGACCGTTAACATGCTAACATAAAACTGACGGACTGTTTAGATTACGCTGGATTTTGTTTACTTCGGAAAACAAGCGGTCGTGAAGTATAAAAAGTTAAGGCGATGCTTTCGGGGGCGGAGTTTATTCACTCGAGCGGGACAACGCTATACAGTACAGTAACGCGCGTAATAGAAAGAGGGCTGGTCAAAATGCGCTCTTAAGTCTTAAGTCAAAACGCATGGCGTAAGCGCCAAAGCGCTTAAAATAGCTCTAGGTAAGAAATTAAAGTATTGATTTGATTTTTGTCTAACCAAAAAGAACCAATAATTGCTTTTCTTTTCGTTTAATCGCACCTACAATATTCCTTCTGTGACTTATCTTTAGAAACTGATAAAAGTGCCGAGACAGGCCTAACACTAGAACATATTTCTATCGAGGATTTTGGGTACAATCATGTTTTCATCTTTGGAGTATTTATTTCATTTATTGAACGAGATATTTAGAATCTAAAGCGAGCAAGGACAGCCCAGGTAGCGCCTTTATTAGTATTAGATTAAAGTCGGCAGCAACTCTTATACTCTTGTTTATAAAGTTACGCGTAGACATGTCCGAGTCTGTTGTCCTCCACTGCTAAGGTGGTTCTGTAGGTCTAGCACAACTCACAGTGCGGCTTCTATCTCGCGCAAACAACTGCCCTTCCTTTTCTGTCACTCAGAATGCAACGGGACGGGTAATATGATCTCGCGCGACAAACAAAATCGCGGCCAGTCGTGATAGCCAAACTATTGCTGGCTATACTGAGCTTGAACAGCAGACGGAATATAATAATTATCAAAGATAGATTGCAGGGCCTTTAATGTAATTTTTGACACAGGAAAACGCCTCGATCGCGTTTGCGTTAACGTCTCAATTACCATGTGCAAATCGGCAGCGCCTCTAGCGCCAAGTATTCGCAACGTACTATTCTCATAGTATTTGACACGTTAACGCGAAAGGGATCGAAACGTTTGCAGTTTTTTTGCGACGTGATATTTACACTAGGGCTCAGGTAACTCGGTGCTTCGAAGCGCAACATCCAGACCGACTTTTATACAAGCAGACATAATGAAGTTTAAAAAATATGTTTGAAACATCTGCTCGCGAAGTTTTTATTATTGCTACTGATAATGAAGTAAACTACCAATAAGTCGTCTCACAGGGCCAGTAACAGTTCGTCACGCTAATTATAATATTACGTTTTATTTAGTTTATTTGTACAACGCCGCTGTTGTTCAAGCCATGGTCCCAAGGCCGGCTATTTCAAACAGACAACTTGCTGTCTAAACCAAAACTAGTTTATTCTAATTCTAACCCAAATAATCTAAAATATCACATTTTAAATTAGAAATAGGTTGTTGTGTCTGTTCCGCTGAGAATTACCGATAGTCGATGCAATATCTTTTCTAACAGGAGTAAACAAGCAATGTGGGTCAGGCAGACGGAATAAGCGGTACTTATTGCCCTACCAATTCATTTCATAATATTTTTGGTGACGACAGTTTTGATTTATTCTCTGTTAAGTTTTATTTTTCTATTGACACAACGCGCTACTACTTACATAGCGCTGTCCCGTTTGAATGAATAAACTCCACCCACAACAGTATCACCAAGCCCTTATTTCACCAACTTTACAAATGTCAGTTTTAAATGACAATTCGGTGGCAATTGCTGGCTTGAAGAGCTTTTGTAACGCGCTTCATATTGGCAAAATGTAGTTCGAATTGTCATTGAAAACTGACATCTGAATCTCGTCAAACACATGTAGATTTGCTTCATGGGTGTGATTAATTTCGTACCTACGTATCGAAACAAATTCAATTTCCCGAACAGCTATTAGAACAACTTCATCCATCAGTATGAGTAAAACATAAGTGCGAAAGTCTAGAATTCGATAGTCGGTAGCGTGGCATAATTGAAATCCATCTTGTTTTTCTTTCCGCGTAATTCAGTACGGCATAAATTAAAAGGATGAAATCACGCAAAAGCATAATTAATGACAGCGGACAGCTGGAGTAAAGTAATTAGCCTGCGCCTGTATTCGACATGCGCCGTACGATATCGTAGCATACTGCAAGGGACATTCTGTCTCACTCTTCGTGCCAACATAATTGTGAGTAAAGCATAAAGCACGGCTGTGTTCCGGTGTGGAGAGTAATACAGCCACTTTTAACATGAAACTACCGTGATACTCAATCATTAGGCAGTTTACGTCTCGCCACCGGCGTGGCGTGTACTCCCAGAGAAAGGACTACGGATTAGTCCGAAACATGTCGCGCTATACTCGACTGACATACGTGAGTGATCCGTTTATTTAACTATAGTAATACAGCCGGTGTAATTCCGGGCACAAGAGGCATTTCATCTTAGCTCTCTAGGTTGGCACAACGCATCTGCAAACCATCCGGGGTTGTGGGTGTCTATAGGCAGTGGTGATCGTGATCACTTACCATCAGATGACCCACTTGCTCGTTTGCCTTCCATGTCGTATAAAAAAAGAAAAAATATACGCCACATTGTGTCGACAGAGGTCACCATCGCTAAAGCACAGACGCAGTTGGTGATTCCCAATTGACAATCACTGATTATAGCAACGGTAATGAATGTCCTACTGAGGGTCGAGCACGACTTTACGAATGCTGCGTAACGTAAAATCGAATAGTAAACGTTGTCGTGTTTGTATGACGTTTGGAACAGCGCCCGCCCGTGAGCATATTTGGAACTAAAATTAGTATGAGGTTTCTCGATCTCGATACGATAACCGTAACGTTACGCAGCTTTCGTAAAGTCGTGCTCGACCCTCTGTCGTCGTATCGTAATAGCTCCAATTTTTTTGGCGGTGTAGTGGTGGGCTTTCAACAAGGCATTTTGTTTTTAAAATCTGGCGTCGCACGCTGTAAGCGATCGGGAGATAACTGAAGATCGCGGCTAGCAATGACATTCTCGGCACTTCTTTTTGGCACGCCACGTACTTAAACTCTTCGTTTTTGTTAACCTACTTCGAAAAAGGAGGAGGTTCTATGTTCCACTGTATTTTTAGGGTTCCGTACCTCAAAAGGAAAAAACGGAACCCTTATAGGATCACTTTGTTGTCCGTCTGTCTGTCTGTCTGTCAAGACCTTTTTTCTCTGGAACGCGTGGAGGTAGCAGGCTGAAATTAATATCAAATACTCAAGCCTGCGGTCCCTTGAAGCTGAGAAAAAATCAACCTTCTTAGTCAGAGCAATTAGAAGATACAGTAATTAAAAAGGCCATTTCCATACAAATTGCCGATTTCCAAAAACCTAAAGGGTACTTCCAGATGTCCTAGAAACTTGAAATTTGGTATGAAGGTAGCTCTTATAGCACAACCACTCCGAAAAGTCTCAAAATCTTAATTTTTTTTGTCTGTCTGTAGATTTCGCAGACCAATATAAGTTGACCCCACACTGCGTACATTTTGCTTAAGAGCAGGGCTCTGCTAACACTAGACTTTTTAAAACACTGGGGAAAAGCGGTCCCATTGTCACCAAGTCAGGATCTGACAATGGGATCCCTGGGAAATCGAGAGTAACCTTAAAATTTTATAGGCACCTATTAATTATCTCTGTATAGTTCTGTGCGGAAACCTTTGAGTGACAAAAATCTTGCTCATTGTGTAGCGATATCGCATATCCGAGCTCCGAATACAGACCCAGGCGTCGCGATGGCGTGCAGAGGGCCCGAGTGCCGCGCCTACGGCCCTGATTACGCCTAATTATAAGGGGAGATCGTAAAACGGGGACCATCCACCCCAGGGCTAGGCTAATGGAAAAGTCTAGAGCGGACGTCAAACCACTACGACGCAATTAAAGCTAAACTGGCTATATGTATAGATTGTCGTAAGAGGCGACTAAGGGATAAACCGGAGGATGGGCAGCAGCGTCCTCCGCGAACTATCTGGTATAGTAACTGCGGTCGCCAACTCGCCTGCCAAGCGTGGCGAATAAGTGATTATGTTTCTGGACGTATGAAATTCTCGGAAGTTTGCTATGGCATGAAATTTATATTATGTTATTTCTTTCTAAATTTCAGATGGTTGAAGATAGTAGTATTATTTACAGTCAAGTGTAAAAATGTGGGTGCATATGTACAACTTTCTCAAAAATATGTAACATGGCTCTTATGTCGGCGAATTAACGTTGTGGTGGATTAATTCGATACATATTTTTGCACTCGACCGTACAAGGTCAATTATAATATAATTAGTTCGGCATGTAATAAATAACATCTGATACTTAATAACACTGAATTCGGTACTTTTTATCTAACACGAGTCATTTAAGTCTTACATTATTACTTTGTTCACGGCGTTTTACATATTTTGTGCTAATTTTTCATGGTGCATTATTTTAATATTCCACAACTACAACACTACAATATAAAACGATTTTTATACAGAACGTCAAAATAAAATAGGCAAGTTCTTTAGTTTACATAGTTAGGTATTGAAAATATCGTGCCCCGACCGGATACGACACGGGATTTTTAGTCATACTTACTATCAAAAACTAGTTGTAATCTGCATACGTCCTCTTTTGAAGGCGATACTCTGCGTTGGCCACTAACTACTCGATAAGCTCCCATGGGTAAAATATAACATTCTTATGTATTAGACATAATGAAAACGGGATATTGATCGCGATTACCTTATAGGTTTGCATCGAAATATCGGGAGCTCATCAAACCTATAAGGTAATCGCGGTCGATATCCCGTTTTCATTATGTCTAATGCAATTAACCGCGAATCATTTAAAACTGTTATTCTTATATATTTGCTATAATTTTTATAGTAATTTCTTCTTTAACCTTTGAGAAACGCTAGAAAAACTTAAGCGTTGTAATAGATGCTAAAAACGAGTTAAAACGTTTTGCAAGCGTTGTTAGCGTCGGTGTTTTCCTCTCCGGGGCGCGAAGGGGAGGCTCCCTTTGTGTGGCGTGTGGAGCGAAGATCCGTTGTTTGCGCAGGCTGCGCGCGGCGCCTTCCGCCGCCCGGCCGCAGTAGCGCCGCCGGCCCGCCGCCGGCCGCTCCCACATGTAGCCCGCTCCGAGTCTTCCATTAGCATAACTTAGCATTAAGAAACCAAGTCTTCCACTAGCTTTAAGATTAGCATTATGCAGAGGGGTAGGGCGTCGCGTCGCGAGGAGAACGACAGGGTGGTGTTCGAGCGGCTGTGGCGCGGCACGTTCCAGGCGGTCGTGGCGCCGGGGGGGCGGGCGCGGGCGCGCGCCTCGTCGCTGGAGCCGGCGCCGGAGCCCCCGGAGCCCGCGGAGCCCCCGCCCGCGGCCGCGCTGGCGCCCACGCTGCGCTCGCTGCTGGCGGGCCTCCGCCCCGCCTGCTGCTGCCGGTGCAGCTGCACCGAACGCAATTATAACGATAATTTGCAGGTCTGTCTCTCCAATGAGGAGAGAAAGTCCATGCGGTCCGTCATAAGGTGTGCATTCAACAGTTCTCTATCGATTTATCCGCCGACTCTAGGCCGCCTGTTGTGTTAGCCGCGCCGCCTCGGCGATCGTTAATTGAAACTTGAACGCTGGAGTATCGATTTGATTGGAAATTAAATGATTTCATGCTCGGTTACGCAAACAATGTGCTCGTTAGCGTAGGTCATGCCTGGTTGTATACAAAATTACTTATCGTGGACTAAGTATGTTAAATCATTATAATCTTTCCCTATTTCTAGCGCACTTAGGTGCTGCTCAGGTAAATATACGTCAGTCTTCTTTGAAGCTTTACTAGGAATCACACTGAAGCTTATATAAAAACGTAGAATCTTTTTGATTTAGCTTCGTCTTGACGATAAGAGTGGTAGGCTCGTCTTTCACTAGACGTTGCGCTAAATAGGTATCCAATAACAAACCCATAAGTTTGATTGGGGCATTTTGATATTTGCTATTACAAATTTGTGACACATGGCGCGCCGCACTCTAATGAATGACGGGCTTTCTGCATTCTGAACATTCTGATGACGATTTGCATCGTCCAAATCTTTTGATCCAAATCGCTCGTAAAAATAACTACTATTTAGTTACTATAGTTAAATAGTATTTACTTACTATAGTTAGTGAGATCTTAAAAAGTCGGGTTTCAGTTTTATACATCAGAAATGTGATAGAGGTTATGTAATATCTGGGAAGGATGGCAAGACAACGATATCTTTTAATAAGATCCGAAGGTTTTAAGATCTCTGGACTGATTTCATGTACATAAATAAATAGCAATCAGCATTTTTATCTCTACCTATTTATTCAGGAATTGGCAAACTATTTACCTTATGTTGTTATAAATTGCTATGTTTAAAGTAGGTAAGTTAGAAGTAAGTAAATAATAAATTCATTTAGTTTAAGTACAAAAACTCTTAAAAGCTCAGTTTGAAATGGTGAACAACACCAAATCCTCTTGTTAAAATCTTAAGTATCATAATGCCTCCTCACCAGGCTCAAACCACTGGAACTGTCCACTAGAGCTAAGCGACAAGGCCAAGAGGTGATTTTAAAAATTTTTGATAGATTTTTCGTCTCGCACCCCTTAAGTAACTACCTTTCATAGCTCAGACCCTATTTCACCATCTTTACAATTGTCAGTTTTATTTATATGACAATTCGAACTACATTTCTTTGATAGTGACTCTCATACTAAATCACGAAAGACATTTCACCGAGTCACGCTGTTACAAAAAATCGTTACTACAAGTAACTGAACCACAAAATCACGTTAGCACGAAACTCTGTACTGCGAAACCAGAATTCCACGTATAATTTTACTATAAAATATTGTAACAACATAAAACAATGCCACGAAAACATTACACACGCAGATAATTTTTCAACGAATCTGTTTTACTACGAATTCCGAAACACGAATAGTTTTAGTAATAAATTTAGTAGCAGCGAAAAACTATGAAACGATAACATGAAAAACATAGATAACTTTTCAACGAATCTGCATTACTACGAATTTAGAACGACGAATAATTTTACTAATCATTTTAGTAACAGCGAAAAACTATGCCACGATAACATGAAACACAGTTAGGTACTTTGTTAAACTAATCTCCAGTCCACTGCTACGAATTTAACTTGTACGCTTAGAAAATAAATGCCGCATGCCGGTTTATACCGACGTGGCAGGTATAAAAAAATCCGGCCAACTGCGAGTTGGACTCGCGCACCGAAGGTTCCGTGTGTAAGAGGAGGCTGCAATGTAGAGAGACACAATTAGTCAACATTGTACTTTTTTAATCATTTATTAAGTATACTCACAACTTATGATACAATAATTATAATACACAACCAGTTAGCCAGTGGATGTTTATCCTTGCAGGCCAGTAATATTAAATACGTTATACGTATGAGGCGAAGTCAATCAAAAAGAGAGCTAAGTTCCCCGGAACCCTGATTTATATAACATTGTCTCCCTGCTCTTCTCCCTCCAACGATTCCTTAAACTGCCAGTGTCGCCAACATGACATCGTGTCAGCTTCCACTGACGAAGGGATGTGACGTCACTTCTTCATTGGTGTGAAGGCGCGACGAAAACAGTGGCGCCAACACGTGCAAACTTGTGATGTACTTAAATAGTTCGGCTATCAAGGGAATCGAGTCTCGCAAAAAAAGTGTTGCTATTTTCATTTACGGCAAACAATCTGGAGACATCCAGGAGGCTGGTCTTGCCCAAATTTACGGTGAGTCAACCGACTTTGCACACAGAATGCGTCACTTACCAGCTCTAGCGTATATAGGTCACCGAGAGATCCCTGAAGCTTTTGAAGTCCTAAAAGAGCAAGTATTACCTGCAAACGCCGTCGCGGTGGTCAATTGGTTTTCTAAATATTACGTAAATGGGACAATTAAAAACGAAGACGGGCGTTTAAAACGAGTGCCACCTAGATTTCCGCCAGAAATGTGGTCGGTACATGATTCATTTGGCACATGTGTTCCATCGACACAAAATAAAATTGGAAATTGGCATCACCGCTGGAACGGATTGTTGGGCAGAAAAAGAGTAAATATATTTAAAACAATTGATGAAATGTACAAGGAACAAATTAATACTGACCACACAGTTGAAAGAATTAAGGCACAAGCACAATCAACACAAAGAGCAGATAATAAAAAAACTAAAGAAGAGAAAATAATGAGTCATTTTCAAAAAAAAAGACACACCAAATATTGTGTCATTTTTGAGTGGTTTGGCTTACTTACGCCATCTAAGAAAATAAGCAGTAACGTGTTTGTGGACAGAATTATTATTATTTCTGTGTTTTATTAGTAAAATACTTAGTGTCAAATAGTAATAAAATACCTGTTACCTTTTCATCAAGAGAATGTTAATATTATCGACTTGATCTTATGGTAATGTTAAAATTATAGTGAAATAAAACGGATCACTCACGTATATAAGTCGAGTTTAGCCCATCATGTTTCGGACTAATTCGTAGTTCTTCCTCTGGGAGCGCACGACCCAGCGGCAGTGAGACGCACACTGCGCGTCGCGTCTCTGCTCGCGCGACTACTAGGTGCACCTAGCTCTAAGCCTAGCCTCCCTGCGCTCCCAGACGAAGGGCTACGAACTAGTCCGAAACAAACCGGGCTAAACTCGACTTACATACGTGTAATCTGTTTTATTTCACTATGATTGAGTCTCACGGTAGTTTTTTCATGTTTAAAATGTTAAAATTATTTAAATTATATGCTTTTATTTCGATTCCCATAAAAACAGACGTTGCTTTGCTGATGCCTTTATCGTCTAAGTATTTTGTTCCAATTTAACGGAATCTGTAAACCATCGGTTATTATGTTTTTGGTTAAAATCATAAATTTGTTGTGTAATTATAAATTGATTCACATAAATAAAAATATTAATTAACAAGTGGTTAAGTCAACTAAATGATTATGCAATCGAAAAATTATAAGATTAATTAAATTAATTAAAATATTACATACGAAAAAAAACTAAATCATGCAAAAGAGTAGTAAATTATTTTTTTACGTTTTTTAAGCATATTAATTACAAAGGATAGAAAGTTATTATTACAAAGTCACTTAAGTAACTGTACTTTTATGTTTTTTGCTTTTTATTACTTGTTCATAATAAATGAGATGCAGAACATTGTTATTTGTTTCATTTCCAGTATATCATTCGTAGCAAGTGTGTTTCATATTATCGTGGCATGATTTTTCGCTGTTACTAAAATGATTAGTAAAATTATTCGTCCTTCTAAATTCGTAGTAATGCAGATTCATTGAAAAGTTACCTATGTTTTTCATGTTACCGTTTCATAGTTTTTCGCTGCTACTAAATTTATTAGTAAAACTATTCGTGGTTCGGAATTCGTAGTAAAACAGATTCGTTGAAAAATTATCTGCGTGTGTAATGTTTTCGTGGCATTGTTTTATGTTGTTACAATATTTTATAGTAAAATTATACGTGGAATTCTGGTTTCGCAGTACAGAGTTTCGTGCTAACGTGATTTTGTGGTTCAGTTACTTGTAGTAACGATTTTTTGTAACAGCGTGACTCGGTGAAATGTCTTTCGTGATTTAGTATGAGAGTCTTTGATAGTATGAAGCGCGCTGAAACAAAAGCTCTTGAAGTCAGCAGTTGACACCGAATTGTCATTGAAACTGACAATTGTAAAGTTGGTGAAATAGGAGCTCGGTAAGGACAAATTTATGCCCTTGCAAATGTCAGTTTATAATGACAGTGCGATGCAAATCGCTGACTTGAAGAGCTTTTGTTTGCGGGTTGCGCTTGGCGTAATTGTCATTTTAAACCCACATTTGTAACGTTGGTGAAATATTGGCCTTGTGGATACGCAACTTTTAATTTGAGCTTGATGAGGTTGTGTCGTAACTACCTAAGTACAAGCCTGAGTCATTTATTTGTTTATTTATTCAAACACACATCTATCGTTACAGGCTTAACCTAATGCGACAGAGAAGTCCTAAAGTAAACAATTTATATTAATATCTCTTTTTGTAACAAATAATGCTACCCTTGTGAATTCGCTCAGAACAGAGAAACAAATCTGTGTCCTCGGCCATTTGGTTGAGCGTGTGTATAGCCCGTGTCAACGGCGCCTTGTTGAGCTAGCCATTGTCATCTCAACGTCCCACACTAGTGAACCCCGTCGCTCCGTTTTCCAGCGTCCGCGAAACGCACGCCGTGGCGGAGGCCCAGCAGGCGAAGAACGCGCGGCTGCGGGACGCGTTCGGCATCTCGCCGCGCTTCGTGGAGGGCTCCAGCCTGGACCCCGCGGCGCGCGCGCGCGACCACGCCGCCCGCTACCCGCTCGTGCGCACGCCCACGCCCGAGCGCGGCCCGCGCCCCCACGCTAGCAAGAAGAAGAAGAAGCGAAGGTAACCGCGGCTGCTGCTCGGCTGCTGACAATCATGTTCTGATTCAAAAAAATTATCACTTTTTAGGGTTCCGTACCTCAAAAAGAAAAAACGGAACCCTTATAGGATCACTTTGTTGTCCGTCTATCTGTCGGTCAAGACCCTTCGTCTCTGGAACGCGTGGTGAAATTAATATCAAATACTCAAGCCTGCTGTCCCTTGAAGCTGTGAAAAAATCAAACTTCTAAGTCAACGCAATTAAAAGATAGTCATTAAAAAGGTTGTTTCCATACAAATTGCTGTACCCTGAAAATGTAAAGGGCCAGACGCCAGTCACTTCCAGTTGTCCTAGAAACTTGAAATTTGGTATGAAGGTAGCTCTTATAGCACAACCACTCAGAAAATTCTCAAAATCTTAATTTTTTATGTCTGTGTAGATTTCACAGACCAATATAAGATGACCCCACACTGCGTACATTTTGCTTAGGAGCAAGGCTCTGCTAACACTGAACAACTTAAAACACTGGGGAAAAGCGTTAAAATCTTTGTACGGAACCCTCGTACGCGAGTCCGACTCGCACTTGATCTGTCTTTGAGTCTACCAGCGCTTTCGGAAAGACCATGATTGCCATATAAATTTGTCGTAATAAAAAAATAACCTGTCTATTTTCACACAATTTCATCGTGCCCTGTTACCGATGCTAATGACCCCATCATTTATTATATGACAGTTACATTCTTACTATAGCTGTTAATTTGCACAGTTGATTATAGACACTATAGTAGTCGTGTTTGTTTGCCTCAGCGCGTCACCAGAAACGAAGAAGTTGAAGAAGAAAAAGTCGAAGAAGAATAAAAAGGAAAAGTAGGTATTTTTGAATAGTTTATTTTATTTATTTTTTATTTGTATGATGATTATAATGTTGGCGATATTCTCATAGATTTTTAAACCCAGGCAGGTGATGCTTCAGTTGTCCAAGAGGCAAGTATTCCAGTGTTTTATCTGAGTGGATATACAATAATACTACCCCTCAACATTTGTGCTTAGTTGTTTGTTTTACTTATTTCAGCGAAAGAAAAATGTTGTGGGATTTCATACGTAGGTATGATTGCAAATGGAAATATATATTTTCTTTTTTTTTTTTTTCGATAGTATTATTTTTACGGTGTTGGGTTAATTATTGGCAGTCGTTTGGGACTCTTGATTCCCATAACTTGAATAAAAAATATATGATAATAGTTAATAATCTATGGCTTTGTTTTCAATGCGGATTGCCTATTTTCCTCTTTGAAGCTTGAAGGTATAGTTTGTGTTGTATTACGAACATCTCTTATCCCATATCTCAAAATCCATTGATAATTTTACTTTAAAAATATATTTACAAATACAAATACTGTTTAAATAATATGCGCTAACAATCTGAATGATTTGATTACATACTTTATCTACACACATATCATAAGTCCTCTATTATGCGTTCAGAAACCGTACGTGGAATTGTATTAATATTATTACCCAGGAATTTGCAAAACTAATTTAAATAAAACCTAGTATAAGATGACAAGACAAGTATCTACAATGATTATTTTAGCATTTCGTAAATTTTTAATTTAGTGAATATGAAGTTTTGTTCTGTTTAAAAATATGTTATTTAAAACTTATAATGTGCTGTGCTCTACCAGGGTTCATGTGAAACAATTTATGTCATGCTATAACATCTGTACTGTACCATGGTTTGCAATAAATAAATATGAAATATGAATATAGGTAACGTAATGACCATCATTACGACAATAAATTTTCGTCTTCAAAAATCAATACTATTTAAAAATAGGCCTCAATCAAAATAGCGAAACGAAACGTCAGCTGGATGTTTGTCTATGATTTTAAAAAACAGCCAAATTCGTGAAAGGTTTATTATGCCTACGGCTTCTGAACCCATATTAGAGTACTTATAATTATGTGTGTAGATAAAAAGTAATGTATGCAACTCTACATAATTAGGCCTTAAAGGACCCTCATTGTGTAACAGTTGCATAAAACTACTATAAATTGGGGATTTTAAAAGAAAAGATCATTTTGAGCAATTCTCGATTCTAGTACGTGTGTAAGCAATCCAATCGTTTACATCAGGCACGGACCAACCGCCCTCTGGACGCCGCATCTTCTTTAATTTACTTGGAAAGTCATTACGAAAAAAGGCGCGGTGAGCGGGCTGGGGGAATTCGTCGTGATTGGTTCATAGCTCGTCATCTCGCTTGTCATCTGGTCGAAAGTGAGCCGCGATTCGAGGCTAGAGAGATTTATAGGTGCAAATGAGCATGATGTGCGTTTCGGAAACGTTTGGTGTCCAGAGAGTGGTTGGTACGTGACATCAGGGCTGTCGATACTACAGCCTGCGCATACAACAGAATTACTATTGAACTAAGAAGGGCTACCGCGAGTCAAAAATCCGCTAAGACCTCTAGTGTCCAGTGAGGTTTATCCGTCATTCTCGCCCAATGAGAGACAAGCTAACTTTATGTTATTTATTTTAGGTCACTCGTCTGTTCCTTCCCCAAAAAGTTTAGAGTCCCTAAACCGAACAATCTTCTCACGTGTGCAATGTCTAAACGCTGACATTGGCAAAATACTTATTGCAAGCAAAGGGCAAGGGTGAAAGCCATAAAAAAAAGCTACTCACCTATGATTGGTGGAAATTGACTCGCGATAGCCCTCGTTAATTTGCTCACCCGCACGACCACACGTCTAAATGAGATAATTGAATTACCGTATTGTTTTGGTTCATGAAAATAGACCTCCGTAAAATTACCTCCAGAGGGACGAGTAAGAGTTTTCGAATCCTGCGTACCGTTACGGTTATCCTAGGTTATCGAGAAACATACTAAATTTTAGTTCCAAATACGCCCACGGGCGGGTGCTGTTCCAAACGTCATTCAAAATCGATAACGTTTACTATTCGATTTTACGTGACGCAGGTTTCGAATATTCGTACTCGGGCCTCTGATTCAATCAACTACAATTCTGCTGTATCAAGGATTGACGTGGGGCAGCCCTGGGCCGTGTTTTATAAAGCTACAAGTTACAATTTACAAGCGGTAGTCTCTTTCTAACATAAGGTGATAGAACGAGACTTTCGCTTGTAAATTGTAACTTGTAGCTTTATAAAACACGGCCCTGGTGTGAAGTCACATTCCCGGGTCTCACTTCAGTATTCCGTCTAGAAACTCCTAGCCTGGTCTCATGCCCCCATCTCCCGCCCAGGCAAGACTCCAACAAGAAAAAGAAGAAGCGCTCAAAGTCCCCGGACACGGACAGCTCCAGCGACTCGGACACCGACAGCGACGCGACCAGCTCGGGCGAGGACCGCCACAAGAAGAAAAAGAAGGTAAATGTCTCGCGCACACACTGCCGGCCAGACTGTAGGCGGCTCAAAGATCACGTTTTGAGTCAAGTTACTGAGTTGTGGGTCTGGAAATTGCATAAGTTTTGTTTTGAGGGAAACTTGGGATCGGGGGAATAGTTCTCATTTGCTGCTGCTCAAACTTACACTATTAAGCATCTGACAAACTACATACATGTAAACAATAAATATGAAGTTCATAGTCCCACATGGGTAACCCCTATGAAATATCCTGGGCTACTGCGAAAAACTTTATGAAAACTACGTACAAAGTAAGGTTTTTATGGAGAAGTTAATCCAATCATGAAAACGATGTTGATAGCTAATGCGACAGGTTGGGTTGGCTTGTTTCTAATCACAAATCGAGTCTATTTCTGTAGTAATTTTTGACAATTTCAACTACAATTCTGATACAGCATTAAGTCGATTTGTGTATTTCCTTTATAACACGTCCATTACCCCATTTCACCATCTTTACAATTGTCAGTTTACAATGACAATTCGAACTACATTTCTTTGTCAATATGACGCGCGCTAAAACAAAGCCCCTTCAAGTCAGCAATTGACACCGAATTGTCATTGAAAACTACATTTGTAAAGTTGGTGAAATAGGGGCCAGGTTCGCGAACCCTCTACGGTCTACTTTCAAATGAGAGTGGGACTTGAGGCGAGAACGTTGCCTAAATATGTACATTGTTTTAGGTGTCCTAAAGTTAATTGGTTAATTGTTTCACCAATGTACGACTAGGCATGCGGAGCGACTCCATGAATATGAATAATATTTTAGTCATTCACACGAAGCGCTTTGCTTCTTCTTTTGCATTGGAGTTCGCTTCCGCGTTGCGTTTTTCCGGATAAATACAATTTGGAGCTATTCAAGGCCACCGGTCAGAGTGAATATAGGCTGTTACTGAATCGATAAGCTACATCTTCGTACCATCAGGTGCGATTGAGGTCAGTCGCTGGTCAGTTTAAAAAAATAATACCTATAATGCAATTTTCAGGGCCATTTTTAAAGAAGGTAATCTGCTTAAATAGAAGATAAACGTAATCTTTGAGTATCTAGTGTTCTAAAAAATGATGGTTAAACTTTCATATGTTTTGGGACTTTTGGAAATAATGTTTGAATTAAGAATCGTTACTTTACACGTGTCCTGTCTAGATGTCACTTGGGACCCCGTCCCCCGCACACACCGCCCGCCACCCCTCCCGCTAGCGGCCCCTTAACTTTTATTTCAATGTATTTTCTCGATGGGACGAACTGAAGACTTCCGCACCATCCTCTGCATTCAACCGTGGGCGTCACTCTCTCTCCCCAAAGCTCCTCACACGGCCCTTGTCTGTTTACTTTTGCAATAGTAATGTTAACTAACCGTAGCTGTCACCTACCGTTGATTTGCAATGCTCTCTAGCCCCGAGCTTAAGTGTTCGTGGCCACGACACGTTATTTCTGTAACGGGAGGCTCCGAACTTGTGAATGTGGTTTTTTGTCTTCCTCCTTCATTTCTTTTTTAGTTTATTTTTCTGTAAATACAAGAAATAGACAGTAAAAATTATCTGTTTAACTGTGCATCATTTCATAGGATAGCCATCTTTATCTGAAGAAATAACGTATACTGTAAGTATATCACAAAACAATAACACTCAGTAAACACTATGTTAGGTGAATACTTAACCGTACCAATTGGGCGTGGGCGACGCTGGGATGCCTTGCTAACGCGCTAATGGCACGGCGCGGCGTCTGCGCGCGCAGGTTGAGTTGCATGGCGTGTAGCGAACAGATGGTGGTTCGAGTCGTGCGCGGCGCCGCAGACGCGCGCCGGCGCCGGCGCCGCTCGCCGCCCGCGCCGGCGCGCGTCTGCGGCCGCCGCCAGTTTAATGTCCTGTGATTGAATGTGAAAATGTAACTAATCCATAACATTCTCCCTCTTCTCATTTACCCAAAACTAATTAAGGATGCTCCACATGTTTAAATGGTACACGATACCGCCACCGTTTGTTAAATAAGGTACGTTTCCGAAGTGTTGTTACGATTTGATTTTGTGTCTATGTATTTATGTATTTTTATTACCCATATTAATTTATATGTTGACATTGTTATTGTGTTACTAATATCGTATCTGTCTCGCTCGCACTGGTGCCAACGATACAACCATTCCAGTAACATTTATATATTGTTTCGATTCGATGAGAATGTTATGGATAAAATAAAATTAACATTCCACAAAACACTCTTGACTGTTTCGTTTATACTCGCTTACCATGATAGCTTACATTACAGTTTTATTTTAGTGATGAGATCATTATTTTATTGTCTGTTTATTTATAAATGGTTATTTATTAGAGTGCATGCGTAACAAGTGGTATATTATTTTGTTCTGTGAACTCTTCGTTTAGTCGATTTCGTGATTCGCTTATTAATTTGAGAGTCTGGATAATATTTGGTTGTAGTGAGACTTATGATTTGCCGTTACCTACCACTCTAGTCTTGTACTGGCACTGGTGTTGACCGACGGCGCCTCGTGCCGTCGCCGCTCACGCGTGTTGTGTTCCCACAGAGGAAGGCCGGCCGCCGGCGCCGAGGCAGCAGCGGCCCGTCCACTAGAGAAAGGTAACTTATTATGTATAGGTAAACACTGTCGGTTCCCACGCAGAACTGCAAATGAGATTTCGCAACCCCCGAAACCTCTTACTGATATTCATATATGGTACAAATAATTATAATAGTGCGTGAGTCACAGAGCTATCGCTATTATTATGATCCACAATAAATGAAAATCACAATAGCTCATTTTATGCTTGGACACGCGTCGGTTATGATTTATATATCATGCTGAACAAAGTGTGTATTATTGCCCAGCCTTATCGTAATTAGGTGATGGTTAAAGTGGCACTTGGTTAAATACGACGTTATGTTGTCAACCGACGCATATTTCTTTTGTTATTTTTGTTTACGTCCAACATTTTCTGCTTTGTTCCTTCAAGGAAAATGACTTCCAAAGAAATACATTACTCACGCAAAAGCGCAAGAGCAAATGCGCACTTGAAATTTTTAGCCAGAAAAATGAGAACACCAGACAATAATATCGTTTGTAATTAATTACATTACAGTTCGCCCGTGAAAAACAAGAAAGCTTCCAAGGACAAAAATCGGGAGGAACCGAACGACCACAGAGATGACGACAGCCACAGGCCCGCGTCGCCCGCCGCGCCCAGGCACCGCTCCTGCGTCACCAAGATACACAACGCCCGGGGCGAGCGGGCCCCCAGCCCCGACTCGCAGGACGGGCTCAAGCGGCCCGACAAGAACAAGAGGCGCCGGGACCCCAGCGAGTCGTCGCCGCCCGACAAACGGCGGCGGCGGAGCGAGTCGTCCGAACAGAGGCCCAGGGAGGACACCTACTACAACAGAAACGAGAAACCCAGGCACCGCCGGGACGGCTCGCGGGACGACCGGGACAGGAGGACGCAGCGCAGCGAGTCGCCCGAGTACAGGAAGCGGGACGAGTCACGCGGCCGGGGGGACGAGGCGAAAGGTCGGAGGGACGAGTCGCGAGGCCGGAGGGATGAGTCGCGAGGCCGGAGGGATGAGTCGCGAGGCCGGAGAGAAGAGCCACGAAGCCGGAGAGACGAATCGCGAAGCCGCGGGGATAAATCGCGAGGACGGAGAGACTTATCGCGAAACCGGAGGGACGAATCACGAGGCCGGGAGGACGAATCTCGAGGCCGGAGGGACGAATCACGAGGACGGAGGGACGAATCGCGAGGCCGAGGGGACGAATCGCGAGGACGAAGGGACGAATCACGAGGACGGAGGGACGAGTCGCGAGGACGGAGGGACGAATCGCGAGGCCGGAGGGATGACTCGCTAGGCCGGGGGGATGACTCGCGAGGCCGGGGGGAGGAATCACGAGGCCGGGGAGACGAATCGCGCGGACGGAGGGATGACTCGCGAGGCCGGGGGGACGAATCGCGAGGACGGAGGGACGAGTCACGAGGCCGGGGGGACGAATTGCGAGGTCGAAGGGACGAATCACGAGGCCGTAGAGACGAGTCGCGAGGACGGAGAGACGAATCACGAGGCCGGGAGGACGAATCACGAGGCCGGAAGCACCAGTCGCGAGGGGACGAATCGCGAGGCCGGAGGCACGAGTCGCGAAGCCGCGGGGACGAGTCGCGAGGCCAGAGGGACAGGGAAGACCGCACTGACAAGAGAAATAGAAATAATCACGAGCGCTGCGAAGAGGACGCGCCGAGAAGGAAGTATAGGGACAGCCCCGACGAGCCGCCCGCCGCCGCCCGCCGCGCCCGCCGCTCCTCCGCCGACAAGAACAGAACCAAGGAGCCGGCCACTACTTACAAAAACACCCGGCCGGGGCGCAGGTCCTCTTCCTCCGAAGCGGAGCCGGAGCCCCGGCAGAAGACCGACAAGGCTAAAGAGAAATCGAGGCACTTGAAAGAGCGGAGCCCCTCCCCGCGGCGGCCGCGCGCGCGCCGCAGCAGCTCCAGCCTCAGCTACTCGCCCGCGCGCCGCAGCCCTGACCGCTACAAGGATATCATCGATCAGTTACCCGACCGGGACAAGCGCAAGTACATCCGCGTGCCCGACAGGAAAAAGAGGCCTCCCGTGCGGCCCACCGCCGCCTGCCTGCGGAGCTCCTCCAGCGAGAGCGACGCCTCCGGCGGAGACACGCTGCCGCCCGACGAGCGCGCCCGCCAGAACGAGCTAGACCTCCAAGCGCTGCACGAGCTGAAGCTGCGACTCGCGCAGAAGGCCAAGGCCTCCATGGAGCGCCGGCGCGAGGAGGAAACGCAGGAAACCAACCGCACCCCCACCCCCGAGAAGCCCAAAGCGAAGTCCCGGTCGGTCTCGCCGGAGAAGACGAAGGAGAGAACTCCGGCTGCGAAAGAGAAGAGCCCGTTGAACGTGGAGAGCTCGCCGGATGTTAAGCGGAGCAAGAGCGGGTCGCGGCGCAGCTGGTCGCGCTCGCGGTCGCGCTCGCGCTCGCGCTCGCGGTCGCGGTCCAGGTCGCGCTCGCGCTCGCGCTCGCGGTCGAGGACCCGCTCGTCCAGGAGCCGGTCGAGATCGTATTCGTCGTCGAGGTGAGTTACAAAAGATTATGTTTATATGAGGCGCACTAAAAGTTTCCGGAATTAATTAGTTTTAAAATACTGTTTCTTTGTATGTGGCCAGTTCCGGAAACTTTCAGTGCGACCTATCTATCACTGCAACAGAATGACAGAGCCAAATGTCATTTTGCGAAATAATGGTAACACATTTATTTTAATTGTGCTTATAGTCTTCCCACGATAACTCTGCAACGGACTGACAACAGTAGAAATCTAACGTTTTTTTAGATTCATAGTCAAACAACACGTTTTGAACTTTTGATTAGATTAAACATTAGACAGGTTCATTCACCATACACCATTAAAATACCTCTCATATTTCGTTTTCTAGGTTATTTTTACCGTACAACGGCAATAGCAGATTAATGCCCAGGCATAGGAAGTGAGCAATTGCTGGAGCGAGAACCGTGTCCGCGTGTCCGCTAAAAATTGATACTTGGTACCTAAGTAACTATACATGGTAAATTAAAGTTTTATCTATTGAATTTTTCTCAAGCCTCATTTTGTCTGATACGCCTTTTTTTTTCAAAAATGAGCAAAAAACGCAAATTAATTGAAACGTAAAAATTCAATGTAACTACGGCCACATAAGTTAATAGGTTAGTTACCATATTTCAAGGGTTGCCACATATACATATCCCTGATTTTAAATATATTATAAACTTACGATGATTGTTTTGTTTCTGTGTAAACAAAAAATATTACCATTTTCAAATCCAAAATGGTGAACAACTTTTTCCGAATCAATATGGGTGTTATTTTCTAGGTTTTCAGGGCTGCTGATTACGAAAATGTCGTCCATTTTCAAATCCAAGATGGCGGACACATTTTTTTGTTAGAAATCGACATGGGTGTCATTTTCTAGGTTTCCGGGGATGCCCATTACGAAAATGACATCCATTTTCAAATCAAAGATGGCGAACACATTTTTTTGTTAGAAATCGATATGGGTGTTTTTTCTAGGTTCCGGGGGTGCTGATTACGAAAATGATATCCATTTTGAAATCCAAGATGGCGGGCATAGTTTTTTCTTAAAAATCGACATAGGTGTTATTTTCTAGGTTTTTAGGGGTGCTGATTACGAAAATGACATCCATTTTCAAATCCAAGATGGCGAACACATTTTTTTGTTCAAAATCGTTTTGGGTGGCAATTTCTATGTTTTCTGGGGTGCTAATTACGAAAATGACACCTATGTCAATTTTTAACAAAAAATTGTGACCACCATCTTGGATTTGAAAATGAATGTCATTTTCTTAATCAGCACAACCGGACCACCTGGAAAATGACACCCATGTCGATTTTTAAGAAAAAAATATGTCCGCCATCTTGGATTTGAAAATGGGTGTCGTTTTCGTAATCAGCATCCCCGGAAACCTACAAAATGACACCCATATCGATTTTGAACAAAATGTGTCCGCCAACTTGCATTTGAAAACTGATGTAATTTTCGTAATCAGCGCCACTGAAAACCACAAAATGTGTCCGCCATCTTGGAATTGAAAATGGATGTTATTTTCCTAATTAGCTAGAACCTCGAAAATTGTTCCCCCAACTTTTTATAAAAAAAAACATGCCCGACGTCTTGAATTTGAAAACGCATGTAATTTTTTGTTTTATTACGAAATAAAAATGGTTAAAGCTCATGAGAATATTTTTTCCTAAGCTCAGTAAAAAGTATAATGATAACAATGATCAAGAAGCGTCGGTCCCGTTCGCAGCGCTCAGAGCGCACGCACACCTGTAAACGTGGTAGTGTGAGTTGTTAAAGGCTGTATGTAGCTCGCAGCGTTCGCGGCATTGACGAGTTGTTACAAAATGTTTGTACGCTCTTAAGTACAGAAACTAAGATTCAATTAACGACACGATCCACTCTCATCGGTTTCCCGCCAAGTTCCTTTCAATATGTTTTTCTTTTTAATGCTACCAAGCTATTTAAGACTTTGATAAAAATGTTAAATTTCGAATAGAACGCCTGCATACAGCCCCCGACTTGGCTGAATGAGATATGTTACTCAATGTTTCCATGGTCTATTTTACTTTTAAAAAAGTTAAAAACAAATGAAAAACAGTCCAGCAATCCGATTTATGGACAGGTAATCGCGCCTGCAATGTAATGCGGCCGCCAACAAGGCCCCTCGTGTTTTGTTACTTCGAGTAAAATGAGAACATTTTCGACAATGTTTGAGAAATAGTAGATTAATGCCCAGGCGTGGGAAGTGAGCAATAGCTGGAGCGAGAACTTAGTTTAATAACACGAACCGCAGGTGAGTGTTTTTAATAAGTACGAGTCCAGCAATTGCTATTCCAGCCATGGCATACATAGATTTTTTCTCAAACATTAAGAGGAAATAAGGATTTTTTAATTATTAATTAACTCTCATAATACAGCAAGCCAAAACTGCCATTGTTGTTACTGTAATTGGGGATGGATGAAAATTTCAGAATTGCTTGATTTTTTTTTGTGATAGGAATAACCTTCCTCAGTACCTGATAAAAGTTTGAGATTTTTCTTTTGCGTCGTTTATTTTTGAAAAATAAAAACATTTTCCCCCGTCCCGTTCTGGGCCTAGGACGGCTGATTTTGCGTTTTCCTTGGTCCATCGCATATTACAGAAACACATCTGTGGTAAATAATGACATTGACATCTGACAGCTGTCTTCACAGACATAACTTTGTTTGTTTTCGCTGCCTACGCGTTCACTGCTTTTTCCAATTTAATTATTTTACGAACTGTTTTTGCCCCCGGACATTGCCAATAGCTTGCCTGAACGAACGATGACTTGCGCTTTTCGACTCTGGATTTGATTTTGATAGCCGCGACGCCGATCACTGCAACTCAATCAAACTGGACCCATTGATTCGTTTTGCCGGCGTATTGATTTTAAACCAAATCATTCACCATGAATGACGACGAACATCAACGATACAGAGATCCTAAGACATGTTTTATACCAATATGCTCCATAAGTGATAAAAAAAAAACCCTGCTTGAAATTCTTTGCTGTAAGAGAAGAGCTGAAAGAAAATTGGTGCCTAATTGCTGGCAGGAACTGTCCAAAACGCCGAATTTATTGCTGTGAAGACCATCTAAACGTAATAAAAGACTATTGATTGACTTAAGGTGTTTTATTTTAAATAAATCTTAATCATACATCACAATCCAATCACGATAAAGCTTTTGCACCTCGTATTTCAGCGACATTATGCTTATCACTGTTCTTCATAAATGCCATTAGCACGTAAGTAAGTATCAACACTTCGTAAGTTCGAAGAGTCTGCTTTTACTTAAACAGCAGCACCTATTCATGTCGGCAGATTTCAAATTCCAGTTTCTAGTTAAGGCTGTCGTAGCAGCTATAAAATCAAGTCGAAAAGCGCAAGTCATCGTTTGTTCAGGCAAGCCATTGGCAATGTCCGGGGGCAAAAACAGTTCGTAAATAATTAAATTGGAAAAAGCAGTGATCGCATAGGCAGCGAAAATTAACAAAGTTACCTAGGTTATGTATATGAAGACAGCTGTCAAATGTCAAAGTCATTATTTACCACAGATGTTTTTCTGAAATATGCGATGGACCAAGGAAAACGCAAAATCAGCCGTCCTAGGCCCAGAACGTGACGGGGGAAGATGTTTTTATTTTTCAAAAAATAACGACGCAAAAGAAAAATCTCAAACTTTTACCAGGTACTAAGGAAGGTTATTCCTATCACCAGAAAAAAAATCAAGCAATTCTGAGATTTTCATCCATCCCCAATTGTGGCAGTGTCTTAAATATTATTTATTGCAAAATATTACAATATCTGAGTCATTATTAACATATTTTATTTAATTAAATACTAACAGCCTTATTCATAAAAAAACGCTAATTAATAGAGGCTTGATCGGTCTATTAGTTAACAGACTGATTAGGCTTGTTTGACGTTTGTTAAGAGGCATGATTCATAAACACTTGCTAGCAGTCTGTTAGCTAATGAGCTCTTGATTGGTTGATTAGACGCGTTATGTTGGCAATCTTGTCAAATCATAGACAAAACATGACGGCCTCGTGAATAAGCACGCTTTTTCACAACTTCCACGGCCCGTATTACCTGAGCACCTAGCTTGCATTATCACGAAAGTAAAGTTAACGATACAATCACAAGATCGACTTTTTGTCTAACGAGATCATTTGTTTTCCCGCTATTTCCGATCCATAATGTAATGTTGCAAGTGCAAAAAGCCGTAACTAATGTGATAATCATCCTAATTTTATTTGTTATAGATTAATTATTATACACGTATCTTCTAAAGACATATTTAAAAGGATATAATAAAACCCACTTAGCACAGAATTCCTTCCATAAAAATCTTCTCTTGGGTATGGTTTTGCTCTTGTCAAAATCAGCTGTTCATATTTGTGGCCGCCATCTTGTGACTTAGCAGAGAGATAATGGAGGGTCTAGGGCCCACTAACTTTAGCAGAGGCTTGAAGGACTGATTAGCGTTAACAGACGTTTATGAATCATGATTTTTAGCATCGGTCCTTCAAGGAGCCTTCAAGGAGGCTCTAACTTTTTATGAATAAGGCTGTTAATAACTAACTAAATTCATTAATTTCCTTACCCCTGTTTTATAATAGTTTCACAACGACTAAATATTTCCATTGAAATTTAAGCGGTACTAAGCAGTTTGCTTTAGTTAATAGTTATCCTCTGATTTTCATCACGGTGGACTTCTATACAACAAATGATCACGATTTTGTCACTAAAAACTATTAAATTAATGTAACTTGCATAACTTTAAATAAATCAAGACGTTGTGTGTTATTGTTACTTTTTTTTTTTTTGGCTATGCCTTTTGATTAAGCCAGCGTCATGTCGATATAACTTTGTAGAAAAATTACGGAGGCGAAAAAGTATCGGTTGCTATTCCTGAAAAAAAAAGGATTAATGACCAACCAAAGGTATACCAAAAACCCATTTTAATACAACCATGCTAATAAAAAGATAATGTATAATTATTATGGATATAAATGTAATAATAATTGATACTTACAAGCAGGGAACTTCAATCTACGCAAAGGAAAAAATCTATTTAAAGGATTACACCCCAACAACCACCAGAGCATATACTTTTAGTTCTATGATACACTTATAAAATAAATAGTTATACTTAGTTATAGCTTCAGATCATTTTGCTGACAGAATTGAGCCAATGCAAGAAATATTTCCTTTTTTTGTTTTTGATCAAATTGCAAAAGCTCTATAATGTGAGTTGGAAACGGTACCCTCAATCTTATCAGTTCGTTATAAAAGGTGGAATTGTCATATTTGCTGCAGGAAAAGAAGATATGATTGAGGGTTCCTTCATCCAACCCACACTCACAAAGAGAGGAGTCTCGGATACGAATTTTTGCCAAATGAGAGGCAGTACAACAATGGCCAAGACGCATCCGAATGATTGTTGAGCAATATTCTTTTGAGATGAAAGTTTTAGCAAACCAGGGCTTCCTTGAGACCTTTGGTTGCACTAGTGAAAAAAGTCTGCCCTTATTTTTGCTTGATAATGTCCAATTGGAGGACCATGAACGCATTAGATATTCCGCAGATAATGCTACAACATCATGGCAATAATTTTTAAAAGGAACCTTGTCACCGTCCACCACCGCTTTCTTGGCCAATTGGTCAGCTTTTTCGTTTCCAGAGACTCCCGAGTGGCCCGGGACCCACACGAGTGTTACTTCATATCCTCTTGATTTGCATATGGTGAGACATTCCTTAATCTGATATATAATTGGATTATGAAATTTGATTGAAAAAGGGTTTGAGAGCAAAGCTTGTAGGCAACTACGAGAATCAGAAAATATGATGGTTTTTTTCAACCTGAAAATTAAAACGAATTTAACACTTTCCAATATTCCTATACATTCCCCAGTATAAACAGAGGTTTCCGGAGGGCATTTTACTTTCTGAACAATATTATACTGAGCATGATATATTCCCACCCCTACGCAACCAACAGGCGACAATTTCGAAGCATCGCAGTAAATTGTGTTCCAATCATGCCATTCACGATTGAGAATTTGTTGAAGGTATTCGTCAGCATGTGAATCGTTACGACAAATATCAAAATCAAGTATAACTCGTGGCTGATACGTAACCGTGCTGTACTTGAACTCAAACAGGGGGAGATTTTGGGAATGGTGAACTGGATCTTTTATGGTTTGGAACTTCCGCAAACTGTTAACAAGGCAGGGAGGGCCATTATAATTGGAACTAGGAGCAGATTTAAGATCGAGTAGCCTATTTAGTACTGGATGACGAGAGAACTGAAGCGCACGGAACAAATAGCTATCAGCCAAAAATTGCCTACGTAGGTTTAAAGGAGGATCAGCACATTCCACTTGCAACGCGTTTATGGGGCTTGATCTCATTGCTCCCGATATAATTCTTAATGCTTTCGACTGAATGAGATCTAATTTTCTAAGGCCTGCCTTATTACCCGGCACCAAAAGGAACGATCCATAATCCATTACGCTTCGGACGATTGCGTTATATAGTAGTCTAAGAGAGGTTGGATGGGCTCCCCACCAAACCCCAGAGAGACATCTGAGCGTATTGAGACCGCGTTCACACTTTTTAACAATATGATCAAAGTGTAAGGCACCGGTCAATCTGGAGTCTAGAACCACTCCGAGAAATTTAAAGTGAGAGCAAACAGGAATCTCCACGCCATTGATTGAAATGTTTATACTAGGAGTTACTCGTTTACGGGTAAAAACAACAGCAGTGCTTTTCGTTGGGGAAAGTGACAAGCCATTCCTAGTTAACCATGAATTTACCGATTGAAGCGAAGTCGAGATTGATTCACTAGCTGAATCTATATTATTATTAGAAGAATAAACCAGCAAGTCATCCGCATATTGTAAAAATTGACAATCAGCAGCAAAATCCTCCAAATCATGTGTATATAAATTGTACAGCAGCGGGCTAAGGACAGACCCTTGCGGCAGTCCACGCCAGACCAATCTTGAAGGATTTATTTGCGGGTCCCTTCCGCGAAAAGTAATTAGTCGCTCTGAAAGTAGGTTGCCCACTAGGTTGGCCAGCCTCTCCGGAATTCTCAGCTTGCGGAATTTTTCCCTGAGAATGGGGAGCTGGACGTTATCGTAAGCAGCCTCCACATCCAAGAACACAGCGACCACCGATGCTCCCCTCGAGAAAGACAGTCGTATATCGGAAGTAAAAATGCTGAGGCTGTCGATTGTGCTTTTTCCCTTTCTAAAACCGTACTGAGTTTTCCCGAACAGACCCTCCCTCTCCATATACCATTCAAGTCTATTTTTTATAAGGTGTTCTAAAATCTTAGGCAAAACTGAAGACAAAGCAATAGGACGATAAGATCGTGGATCATTAGGATCTCTAGCTGGCTTCAAGATAGGAATAACTATTTGGGATTTCCATGCTGAAGGCGGACGGCCTGAAAGTAAGATACAATTAATAAGGTTAAGGAAGTATTGAAGGAAGGGTTCACCTGCTTTAGCTATAAAGGAGTAGGGAATGCCATCATGGCCCGGAGAAGAATCTTTTACTGCTTTTAAGACATTTTTTAACTCCTGAATGGTGAATATTTCATCTAAAGGGTCGATTGTCTCGAAGGCAGGATGTTCAATGGGTAAATCAAAGACACCAGGAACGTGTGGAGGGGCTATGTTAGACAAGAAGGACTCCGCCCATTCCTGTGAGGATGGGTACGGACAAGACCGAGAGTTATAGGATCGTCTAAATCGCTTTATGTTATTCCAAACTACCGTAGATGGGGAGGTGGGGCTTAACGATAGACAAAATGTTTTCCAGCCGTCGCATTTTTTGTTTTTAAGTAAAAGCTTAGTCTCATCCATAGCATTCTTTAAAATTTGAAAATTCTCCGGCGTCATATTGGCAGAATACATACGTTCAATTTTTTTCCTATTTTTAACAGCTTGAGTACATTCTTTATCCCACCAAGGTGGAGACGGGAATCTACCTACAGCTGCATTCTTGAGAGGGAAGACTTTATCTGCAGTGGATTTAATAGCACGAACTATGGCGTCGGAGCAATGTTCAATTGAAGACGCCGTAATTAGAGGAAGAGAGTTAATTTCAGTATTTAAAATATTTTTATAAGTGTCCCAATCAACTCCATTGATATTATAGACCAAGAGAGGTTCCATGACAGGTGCCCTTTTTGAAGACAAAAATGGGAGGCTAAGGAGAATAGGAAAGTGATCACTTCCATATGTACTATCTAGGGCTTCCCAGGTGATCTGCGATGCAAGTAAGGGTGAGCATAAAGACAAATCCACTGCACTGACCGAATGACCTGGTAAAGAACGTAAAGTTGGGGATCCTGAATTTAGAAGACAAAGGTTAACTGTGTCAAGTACTTCCATAAATTGTTCTCCAAGAGAGTCATTATTATCACAACCCCACAAGTGATGATGAATATTAAAATCGCCCATTATAATACATGGGTGCGGGAGCAATGCGATTAATTGTTTCAACTCGGATAAAATTTGAATAGATGGACTAGGGATGTATAAAGACAGAAAAGAGATTCCTTCTACGCGAGCACATATTGAATGCCAATTGTTACTAAGTTGTGGAGTGGGTATGAGAGTGAATGGGTAATGGTCTCTGATAAACAAGGCACATCCGGCACGTCCATCAGCCCGGCAGTCCATCAGAGACACATATCTGGGTAATTTAAAATTATTCTCAGATTTAAGCCATATTTCTGATACAGCTATTGCGATAGGATTGTACTTGTTGATTAAGAAGATGAGGTCATGTTTCTTATTGCTGATACTACGGCAGTTCCACTGTATTACTGACTGGTCCATTATTGGAAGAAATAAGTAAGGAGGAAATGAATGGAGCAACGTGGGATAGCAGAGAAGGATTAGCCAGAGGGCTAGATGGTGAGAAAACTTTGACAAGAGAGGAAATAATTTTTATAAGCTCATTTATTAGAGCTTCATTTGATTGTTCGGTGGGCCTCTCACGGAACACTGGTTTGGTTGGAATTACCGGCTCTCTAGTAAGATCATCGTGAGCTTTTTTGTCGTAACCTTTCCTAGACGGAGGTGGAGAGCGAGGGTTATAGAATATTGTCCTTTTGTAAGACGTGGATCCTTGTGACGGTGGGGAGGATGTGGCATGAGCATATGTTTTTTGTGTGACCCTAGTATGTAGACTCGATGCCTCGGAATAGGAAATATGTTCATCAGCCATAGTTTTTTTGATGGCTGCTTGTCGGTTAAATTCTGGGCAGGCCTTGCTATTAGCAAAGTGACCCATACCCAACCCCTGGGGACAATTACAACAATAGCCCTCCTGAGGGTCCACCGAACAAGTATCTCCAATGTGGGAGCCACTGCATCGGTAGCATCTGGGAAGCGAGCGGCACTTTTCTTTCGTGTGCCCGAAACGACAACAGCGAAAACACTGTATTGTTGGCAATTTGTATTGCTCTACCGGCAGGGAATTGAAGCACATGTAGACCCTACTCGGTAAAGACTGCCCATCAAAGGTGATGACTACCGTTTCCGACGGTAGCCAGGAATATGAGCCATCAGGATTGTTTTTTTTAAAGTTTAGTCTTCTAATTTTAATGGGGCGCGCGCCTCCGGAATTGTCAGGTACCTGAATTTTTTCTAATACCTCTTCTGGGGACCATTTGGAAGGCACTCCTCGAACTAGTCCGAGCCTCGTTACATTGAACGAGGGAACAAAGGCCTTATATTTATGTTGTATCAACGTCGGTGAGGTCAGAAACAAGTTAGCATCTCCGCCTGAGTGGAAACTAATGGACACTCGGTTACGTCCAATTCTCTTAACACTTCCCTCAATGACGTTGGGAAACTCTCTTATTCTGTTTTGGAGAAACGGGCCAAACGATATAGGGTGGAGTATAGTACCAGAGTCGGGGGAGGTCTCTAATTTCTGCACGTGGACTACAAAAGGACCCTGGTCGCACTCAGAATATTTCTCACGCCCGATGGGAGTGAAGGGTGATATAGGGGTCTGGGTCTGGGGCTCAATGGGTGAGTCCGTGACTAAGTGAGCCGGAGGAGTCAATGATGACGAATCCTGATCACAGCTTTTTTGACCTAACAGAAGTGGAGTGTCAGGTTGAGTCCGATTATGATTACTATCAGAGCTATCCGACCATCTCGTGGACGACGCGGACGACGCTGCCCTCGAACGAGACCGTTCAGCAACCCTATCTTTGTTTTTATTTCGCTCCCTTTCACGAGCCTGCCTTCTATTTTTTTTATTTTTCCCCGCCATTATTACCGCCTGGCTTTTCTCAAACTCTTCGTGATCGACTAAAAAGACATTTTTATCTAGTACTGGGCGAAAAACTCCCCCTCCAGGGTCATCTAAGCCAGCATTCTCACTCATGGATTCCCATGGCATAGACTACCCGCACACCGTAAGAAAATAATTAATCTACCGAATTTAAATCCAAATACCACATAAAACCACTTACCGACAAAACCACCACCAAGAAATGCAGGAATAGCAACTCTTTTATGAAGATAGTAACGATTATAACATTAATCCAACTACAAATACTGAAAACCGAAGGTACTACAATCTTGAACACAACCGCTCGCGATCGACACTCAACCGGCTCCTATTGTTACTTACTTACGTATGATTTCATTCCCGCCATTTTTTTTTTTTAGTTAAAAAAGTGTATTTTCCTTTTTAATACTGCCAAGCTATTTAAGACATCGATAAAAATGTAAAATTTCGAATAGAACGCCTGCATACAGCCACCGGTTTGGCTGAATGAGACATGTCACTGGATGTTTCCATGGTCTATTTTACTTTTAACAAAGTTAAAAACAAATGAAAAACAGTCCAGCAATCCGATTTATGGACAGGTAATCGCGCCTCCAATGTAATGCGGCCGCCAACAAGGCACTTCGTGTTCTGTTACTTCGAGTAAAATGAGAACATTTCTGACAATGTTTGAGAAAAAAGTATAACCACAGCGTGATTTTTCTGGGTTGCCAATTAATATCTTATGCAGAGTTATCGTGGGACGATTATAACTCCGTTCACGTAAAGAATGATTTGATCAATGATTGAACTAAGTATTTTAAGAACATCTCATTAGCTAAGTATGTATTGTATTATATTTTAACTGACCATTTGTTGCAACATAACGTTAAAATATTAAAACGGAACATGAAAAGGCCACCAGACTATGCAGATAAATGCCTATGCGTGTTGAATTACTCGTATGCTCAGGATTCTTTTGTGAAATTAGTTTAAAGCCCCATTAAGAAAAAATTAAATTTGTAATATGAATTATTCCAGTGAACTTAATTACTTCTTCCATTCGTTCAATAAGTCACATCACTATTTTACTTTCACCAAAAACTGACAACACTGCCTCGTTATTAAGTAATTGGTCGTTTTTAGGGTTCCGTACCCAAAAGGAAAAAAACGTAACCCTTATAGGATCACTTTGTTGTTCGTCTGTCTGTCAAGACCCTTTTTCTCTGGAACGCGTCGAGGTAGCATGCTGAAATTAATACCAAATACTCAAGCCTGTGGTCCCTTGAAGCTGTGTAAAAATCGACCTTCGAAGTCAACGCAATCAAAAGATACAGTCATTAAAAAAACAATTTCCATACAAATTGCCGAAATCGAAAAACCTACGGGGTACTTCCAGCTGTCCTAGAAACTTGAAATTTGGTATGAAGGTAGCTCTTATAGCACAACCACTCCAAAAAGTCTCAAAATCTTAAATTTTTATGTCTGTCTGTAGATGTCACAGACCAATGTAAGTTGCGTACTGCGTACATTTTGCTTAGGAGCAGGGCTCTGTTAACACTGGACTTCTTAAAACACTGGGGAAAAGCGTTAAAACCTTTCTACGGCACCCTCGTGCGCGAGTCCGACTCGCAGTTCTCCGGTTTTTTTTTGTTAGTTTTTATTAAAAATAGTGTTGTATCAGCAGGGGCTCGCGCTCGTGGCGCTCCAGCTCGGCCAGCAGCCGCAGCGGCTCGCGCTCCAGCGGCACGCGCTCCTCCAGGTGAGCACGCCCTGCCTTGCCCGCTTGTAGTTGTGTCAATGGGTTGCCACACGCACAGCATTATGCCTTGTACTCGTATAGACAGCGACCGTAAAAATAACAATCAGAGATGGTTATAAAAATTTCCGATCCAATCCAAATACTTAAATTTTTTAGAGTGTCGTTACCAAAATGGCAAAAACGGAACCCTATAGTTTCGTCATGTCCGTGTGTCTGTCTGTCCGAGGCTTAGCTCAAAGACTATTGGTACTAGAAATCTAATTTTGCATAGATATACAATATTAATTAGGCCGACAAAGTGGTAGAATAAAATGTTGAATTATTTTTTTGTGGTACTTCCCCTACAAAAAGCGGGAATGATTTTTTATTTGTCGTCTAACCCTGTAGTGCGGGGTATCGTGAGAAGTCTTTTTAAAAATACCTAGGGTGATCGAAGATCATTTTTCGATCGAGCCGTGCGTTTGCGAAATATTTAGCTTTGAAGTACTCATTTTTGTTAGAGTCAAGTGCCCCTCATTTCGTTTTTTGATTGCAAAAGTTCGATGAGTAGCTGTGTGTGTAATCAATCCATTCACATCAACTAAATGTGCAAGGTATACCCTCGTAAATGTAGTTGCCCCCCCCCCCCCCTCCTGCCCCCCCTCCTGCCCCACCGGGTAGATAAGAATGACTTCAGGTCGACGAGAAATGCCTTTGTTTTGTGGAAGGGGCAAATTTCGTGTTTCGGTCTTCAGAATTGACAGGACGTCGGGGTCTAATTAATAAAATGGAGATTGTTTTACGTTAGCAACCCGGTTTTTATCGATTGTATCTTTAATAATAAAAAATAAATAAATAATCCCTTATTATGTAACAGAAATGACGTTGCGATAAGGCTTTAGAAGTTACATAATTTTGATAAGATTGATTGTGCTTTGAAAATATGTGCGATAATTATAAAATTAAAAGTCAGAATAAAGTGCAATGAATCTTGCAAATAAAAATAGTCTTATGTTGTATTCCCGGTCAATCCATGGCTCGATCACTGCGGCCGATACGCCAGTCGGTTTTTCAAAAGCGGTTTCGGCACCGATCTAACATTTTGCTTTATGTAATGTTATTTCAGTGCATGTAAGTATGATGTCATGATGTAGTAAAAAAAAAATGTTTTCACGGTAACTAGGTATAGCCAAGTTTTTCGTATTAAATTTTTCACATTCGCGGCGCACGGGAAAATGTGGCTTGATAATAAATGGGTCAATCAACTTTTCTTTGCCACTCGTTGCCATGGAGATGTCCCCTGGGTCACGCGTCTAAAATAAGACTTTCTAAGGCACCACTCCATCAAACGTTAGGAGTTTCGACAGTTATATAACAATTCCTTCATGCTATTGTTGTGATACAAGGAGGACCTCTCCATGGCAACGAGTGGCAACGAAAAGTTGATTGACCCAAATGCATACAATATCGTGGGACTATTGACACCAATTGACCTGGTCCCAAATTAAGCAGAGTTTGTGTTACGGGTACTAGATAACGGATAAACATAAATACTTATTGAAAATCCAAGACTCGAGAGCAAACATTCGTATTCCGCCCCGACCAGGAATCGAACCCGGGACCACTTAGTCAGTTTCTCTAACCACTAGGCCAGTGGTCGTCATAACGTCAGTCGCGCGGTACAGTCGGCAGGATGTGATCGAACCATCGGCCCAGCGTGCGCAGCCGTAGCATTAACACGTGTTCTGTTTGGGTGCCCCGCACGCGCGTTGTGGTTCAGAACAATGACGGGCGTGTACGCCGATTACCGTAGATCGTCGCCGCGCGCGCCGCGCTCGCCGTCCATCCCGCGCCGCGCCGGATCGCCCAGTTTCCTCGACCGGCGCCGCATCACGAGGTACACTGCGCGGTGATACGCTGCTCGTCCAATAAACACGCCGATTCATAACAATAATGCCTATCCTATCAATATAGCCTATATGCGATATATTTCTAAATCGCCGGGTTAAAGGCAAAACCGACTATCAGCTATTTTTTTCACTTTTTAACACATCATTCGACTCAGCATTTTATTTTTTTGACTGATGTGTAAAAGTCAAAATGTGAAAAAATAGCAGATAGTCCGTTTTGCCATTAACCCGGCGAAATAGGGTCTATATCAAGGCTGGCCTAAAGCGCGCCAAGGCATATGAATTAATCACAATTGAAGTGTCTTTTTGTATTTTTTCTCCAATATTTTTTTATGATTATCCCGTGAATATCAATTATACTTTTAAAAATACTCTCTGGAACATGAATACACAGAAAAAAAATTAGAATATGCTAACCCCGGCAATCGAATCCGGATTTTCGACATTCCGTGTCGCGTGCCATACCCTTACACCAAGATTAGCATATGGCCATAGGACTAATTTTTTCCATGTATTCAAATCGCAGCTTGTTTTTTATCACTTTTTGCAGTGACTAGCGCCATCTATGCGATTACTTCGTAAACCCAATTATTATTATGAATTATCTTGCCAACTCTTTAATTGGCCAGCTAGTCTACAGCGTGGCGCGCCTTAGACTTCCCCTAGCTTAGACCTCTAAAAGTAGTGGCCGGCGCCGCTTCGGACTTAAACAATTTGGCCCAGCTAGATAATCTGTTGACCAGTCTTGCTCTATATTATTTCTCATACAGTTGAAAGTCATAAAGTAATGTTTGACATAATCTATCGCTAGTCATTCATAACTCTTTTTTTCCCTGAATTTATAGGCATTCATTGTTCAGGATTATTATTTAACCTTTGTCATTTGAAAGTTCAATATTTCGAAAACGGGTAACCGATTTTAATGAAACTAAGTTAAGAATAATAACCATATCGATTAAACTAGCTTTCGATTAAATCAATCCGCATCGAAATCGGTCTATCCGTTTGGAAGCCATGATGCCACAGACAGATACACAGTTCAAACTTATAACACCCCTCTTTTTCTCTTTTACTTTTACAGGATGACCAATACAAAATTCCTGAAATTTGTATTTGTAAAAAAAGGAGTTATAACTGGTGATAGATCATGTCAAACATACATTATGACTAAAAATGGTCTAGGAAATAAAGGCCCGGGACCCCGTTCTAAATACTTACTGAAGCAAGAATAACATATGCACAACCAGATAAATATAGCTTATCCTGAGAATCGAGTCCAAAGTCTTTGACACTGTGTCACGTGATTACCTCTATACACAAAACCAAACAATTAAATTATGTAATTAATTTTATCTACACACATATCATAAGTCCTCTATAATGCGTTCAGAAACCGTAGAAAATTACCTGCATTGCAGTACATCGTCGCCTCACCACGACCAGCAGGTCCAGCAGTAAAGTAATAGTCATTCGAAACGAATTCGATGTCGTAATGACTTCTCGATATCGAATTCGATTTTTCGAATTTGACAACCAACGTAATTTACAATCACTCACGTATATAAGTCGAGTTCAGTCCGACATGAAAACGAAAAAAAAAAAAACAGTTTACGAAACGTCAGCTCGGTATGTTTGTCTATGATTAAAAAAAAAATCAAATTCGTGACAGGTATGCGTATGATACATGCCTTCGGCTTCTGAACCCATCTTAGAGTACTTATAATATGTGTGTAGATAAAGTAATGTATGCAACTCCACATAATTAGGCCTTAAAACACTCGTGTGATCCTATTATGAAACTCAGCTTCGCCTCGTTTCATAAAAACACACTCGTGTTTTAAGGACCCTCATTATTGTAGTGAGAATCACTACAACCTAACCTAATTCTTAGCTCCAATTTTGACACGTTAATATCTCAATGAATAACATGTTCTGGTGTAAGACATGGGTACTCACGGATAGCTGGTCTCCTGATCTAACGAGTGGCAGGCACATTTCAGGCCTGCAATAATCACAGACGCTGTATTTTCAGCGGAAACACCATGTGTTATTGTCGAACTTCAAACTGACATTGCCACTAGAATAACACGTGCCCAGACTCATATCAGGTACCAAATTAACCGCCCAAAGCCACGCTATCGCCCTGTAGTCTCGGTTTTACACGACAAAGCATATTTCAGCAACTTTCAGTCACACAAACGTCAGAAATTTAATTATAACAACAGTAGGTAGTTGTTTTGAGAGAAAAACTTTGACACCTTGTCAGAGCGTTCCGTTTCGCGGAACCTACGTTTCGTTCCATCGCACACTAACCGCGACTCGTTGTACAAGCTCGAAACTTCGTCTTACCACGAATTGTCAGGGACACCCGCCGCGTGCTCGTATACAATTAAAACACGTCTGCGCGTAGCGCCGTGGTAGTTTGTTAAATTTGGAAGTTACTAAGCGGCTGACGAGAGTTTAACATCCCGTCAAACGAAACGCGTTCCTGAATTCCCTGGCCGTGATCTGTCACACTGACAGTCTGGCGGCGATCCCCTTCCTGGGTGGGTGCATGTCACTCGTGCGCGTAATTTGACGTAAAAACGCCGCGTAAATAAGCGCAAACGCGGTACCGCGATGTAATTCCAACCACCCACGCGTCCGCGTAAGCGCGTCGCACCAGACCCGATGCATTGGCAGGCTGTGAACATTTTTGTGACGTCCTCTGAGACGCAGTGTCAGTAGGGTTTGTGAGGAGTGCGTATATGTGTCGCGGAGTGACGTGTGTGCATCGAGGAGCGCTGCCGTTCTCACCTTCCCCGTAGGCCTAAGCTAGCTGGCGGCTTAGTGTGCTCGCACTGATGCCAAGGACTTCAAAGCCTTCTAGTTTTTGACGCCGCGCGCCGTGCGCCACCGCGTCCGATTTCCCGCAGGCCTGGGCCAGTGGGCGGCCCAGTGCATTCGTGCTGAAGCCAAGGGTTTAATAGCCCTCCATCATCGACTACGCGCCTCGCCGAGACAGCGCGAGCCTTTCCCGTAGGACCAGAGTTCCGGCGGGCGGACTCTGTGGCAATTCTGCGACGCCAAGGGTTCCACGCCCGCCCGCGCACCTGCGCGCTGTGCCGCGTCTGCACCACCAGGGGCTACGTCCGACTGTCCCCCGGGCCTCACCTTGCTGTTGCCAGTAGGGTTTGACGGCCTGAGGGTCTCCGAACATACTCGTGCCGGCTACGGCTTCCGTAGCCTGATACGACACACCAACACCGAGGTAGACCGAGGAGTCCCGTGAGTGCACAGACAATTTTTCTTTACCGCTGGCCAGCGCGCGTGTGGACTTTTCACCACGTTATAGATTCAGTGCGCGTCGACCGGTTTAGATAAGGTTTAGTTAGTCCCAAGCGTGCCGGCTTGGCTTATAATTGAATCCTACAATAAATGTCATGTTCAATTAAATTGGCCTTCTTATCATTCTGTCGCTCCCACTAACCACACCAATAGAAGTTAAACTGGCTACGGCTCTTGAAACAAAAGTTCATTAGGAAGCCGCTGTGCCTGTCCGAGCAACCTTCTATTCTTAGATAACCTATATCAGTAGGCTGTAGCGTAGCGAATCAACTCTCCCCAAGTTGGATTGTCAACTTGTCTATCTCCCAAACATTCCATTTTTTTTTCGCATCACTACATTATGTAGCAGTTGCGTAAACTACTATTGGTGTGTAAGTAAGTTACGTAGTTATGCACACTTTACGTGGACGTTTTTGAGGTCTTGTTGGTAACGCGGTTTCTGTTATTATGCGACGCGATTCACCTACAGTACAGCTAACTCAAAAAGCTCAATCGCAAGCAGAAGTCACTAACCAACTAATACCAATATCTGTACAAGCTCTTTATGTCTATAGCAATAGAGCTTAGATCATTGTGACGACTTCGGTTGCTTAGCTACTTTTGCTTCCGACTGTATATAAACTGAACTGAGGAATTACAAATTCGATTCCCTTGGCATTGTTTTTATGATGACTCGGCGTTCTTATTGGATGACCAGTACGGGCTAAGTCTTATTCAGATGCGACGTTGTTTACAAGATGTACCGTCTATTTCACCACCTTCCAATAAATCTAACTGACAGATATCTCTCATACAGAGATAACATCACATTTATTTGTTAGATAGAACCTCGGAATACAGAATAAACCAGAAGCCGCGTTCAGTCATAATCGCACACCGCGGGGTGAGTCCATATTTTATTGATTTCGCTACCCGTTTATACTTGAAATTTAATCATATTCTGTTTTTTATAAGCCCAACGGCATTTCTGTCTGTGAGAACGTCACGAGAAGGGATTAATTAGTATTGTCATTCGTTCAACACTTCACGATACGCTGCGTGCTCGGAGATGACTATGCCAAACTGCTCTATTTAAGAGTTGTAGTTTAGTAGTTGCCTCACTTTTACGGGCGCTCACAGGTTCTGGTTTGTTCTGTATTCTGAGGATAGAACTTATCTGAAGATGGTGGAACAGGCCCTTAGCAAAAAAAATGTTGCTATTGGAATCTATCTGAATAAGACATTAGTGCTAATGATTCACTGGTTGACGATTGCTCTGTATTATTAGTAGCCAACTTCATCGGTGTATCGACAGCACTTAGCACTGTTTTTGTTTTCGACTGCCGTAGCAACACCGGGAGCAAGGACGATATAACCAAGAGGACTGCCAATGGCTATACAATGTCGCGTTCCTGTAAAATAATGAGCCTGCTGTAGCTAGTTTCACTATAGAGAGGTCTCTGTACCATTAATTTTGTATGACACTTGTAGCGCCGTCTATGAACTGAAAGAGAAAACGAATTTGGATGGCGCTATTGTGTTAGCCAGAGGTCTGAATGTCATACCAAACGAATGGTACAGAGAGCCCTCCGTAGTAAAACTAGCTACAGCAGGCTTATTATTTCAAAGGACCGCGACATCGTATAGATGGTTTTGTGGTCCTTGACCGGGAGTGGCGTTCAGTAGTTTCAGCAACAAACTATTTGAACTTCGCTCGGATGTTTGAAGTGTTCGGTTTAATATTGTTCGTGTGCCGCTTCCTTTACGCTAATTTATTATTGTTGGGCTTCTCATTTTATTTTCGCCGTTTGCCATAACATTGGAAACTGTTAATATTTGTTGATGTGGTGGTATAGTCGAGGAAATTAATTCCTTGCCCACCATAGAATATTTTCATAGTAAACGTCATAACGATTTTCCTTGTCAAGCCATGCGATGTCACTATGACGTTTACTGTGAAAAGGTTCCATGGTGGGTCCAGGAACTAATTTCCTCGACCGTACCTACCTATTTAGTCTTTCTAATGATGTCCTCGAAGCGACCTTTGTGTCCGCGTTGGCGGCATCTCACTTTTCCCATATTATGGCATTGTATACTATCCCATATATATCTATTTTTCGTTTCATCTTTTTTAGAAAAAAGTCACGAAAGCATAGCACGAGTTCAGAGGACACGAGTAGCTCCAATTAGTGCAGTGGCTGTGCTAGTGCGAAATACTTTTAGTTTAGTTTTAAGTTATGTGCATTGTACCTTACCTACCCGTGTAGAATTATTCCAATACATTGACGAATCACAGAGTGTTCTCTTTTTATTTGCTTGGGATTGTAGATTTGATGACTTTTTAAATGTAACTTTTTTAAACAAACAGGCTGTGAGTAGAATTTTCCATGGACTCGATACGAGTATACTTTTTGTGAGAGTAATAATTTTTGACACTACAATGAAAGCTATCGCGAGTCAAATATAAGTAAGATCTTATCTGTCAATTTCGACCTATCATAGGCCAGTACCTTGTCTCTCATTGGTGGAGAATGACATACAGACCCCACTCGACACTATCGATCCTAAAACAATGAAAATAATCGATTTATTGATTATTTTTGTTTTTATTTTTATGAAACATTCATAATATGAAATTCAACATACAATGACAATGCAAAGAAAAATCTGTTAAGCAGCTGGACTTGAACCAGTAACCTCAAGTTCAAGTGGTTCAAGTCCAGCTGCTTAACAGATTTTTTCCCCTCACTACCTCGAAAAGCAGTCTTTTATCCTTTAATACAAGCGGGTAAAATCGCGTTTTATCCACTAGTGGGGAAAGTAATTTGACCTTGGAGTAGAGCGCGTTTAAGTAAGATGACAAAACGTAAAACGCTCATAATAATGGTTTGTTCGATATTAATTATCATTAAATAAAATGATGAATGGTTTGAAAATTTAATAAAAAATACCAAATTTAGCTTTATTCTTAAAATTCTATAAGAGACATTTGTTTTTTTATAATGATGTTGAATATAACTCTGAACGCACAAGTTAAGTCGATGCAATTTCAAAACGTATCGTCAGAAATATCAACATTGTCAACAAAAATTTTCTCACCTACTCCGACTCACGTAAAAATACACAACTTCCAGAGTTTTCTGTTATAATATCGTAAAAAAATAGTGATTCCAGTGATGGCGATTTATTTACATGAGCTGTTTTTTGCGCTTTCCTCGCTACAGTGAGGTGAAAAGTTTTGTGTTACACACGGGTGCAAATGTATTTTACTTCTCGTGTGTTGAAACACTCGCGGGTAAAATACAACTTTGCACCCTTGTATAACAAATAAGTATTCTTTGCATTGTCATTGTATGGTGACTATCGGATCCTAGCGGATTTTCGACTAGTGGTGCCCTCTTTAGGCGGCAGCTGTGGATATGAACAGTGATATCTCGTCACATGTTGCACGGCAAGCCGGACTGGCTAAGATTGAACACCCGTAAATTGAGAATACCTAATAAATATGCGGAGTGGTCGTACAGATTAAATGTCTCGCAAAAAGTAAACATGTATTTCCGTATGGGCGCAGATTGTAAATACTCATACATTACTGTGTGTGTGTGCGCGTCTAACAAGGTTATTGTGCCGATAAACCTAAAAAGTTGGGCCACAGTTTATCAGAACTGACCACTTCCAATTACCGTGGACGTAATTGAACTGTAATAAGCACAAACTTAAATTTTACAAAACCGAGTGGCTCTTCTTTACTTCAGAACGTTTTGCTTTAGCAGGGGTGTGCTACTAAACATTAGCCGTAAGACCATTTTAATAACCAAGTAATTGGCGAGTTACCATAAGATCAACACAAATAGGCTAATGGTATTTATTTTTCCTCCGTAGCGCACCCGTTGTAGATCTAACGTCAAATAAATACAAGTATAGAAGAAGATAAATAGTCACGAATATTTATTAAGCGGGATGACGCAGTGACGCCGCCAGTAGGACGCGTGCTATTACGGAGGACATTGTATTTTGCGTGTGTTTTGTTCCAATCGTATTGTTTTATTTCATTAAAGTTTACCCTTTAATTTTTGTTGTTTTTATTTTTTTTATCGCTGCATGGTAGTCGCTATTTTGTATCCATGAAACTTCAAATACCTGATGTATATTTTGATAGACCACAGTGTTTTTATGATTGTATTGCTACTATGATTTGGCCAGTCTGAAAGGTAAGCAATTTATTTAGCATTCAACTTGTTTCACTGTTTTAAGTACAATTAGTGCATGTTTTTGTTGAGATTGAAAGTACCTATCCTTATCGAGTTGTCAATGCATGGACACATTGAATATGATGTAAAGCCAACCCCCCACACGCTGCTTATTCAAGTCTCAAGATAACTATAATGAGGTCAACGGTAACAATGACGCAAAATAACTTTCCGAGAACATTTCATTGTTGCTATCTCTGTTCACAACTGGCCACAGATAACTTTAGATCATCACTAATTAAAAAGAAAAAGACTGAATTTATAAAGTTAACCCTACTAACTCCACGGCAGTTGCTAACCCATACTAACTGGCAGCGCGCGCAAGCGACCCATCCCCTACCACCGGCCCACGCCCTCGTCGCAGACCAGCGGCAGCTACCACAGCACCTCGTCGGAGCGCAGCTGGTCGCGCTCGCCCAAGCCCGAGCGGGACTGAGCCGGGACTACTGGTGGCAAGCTAAACACTTCGAGTCTTCACAAACTCACAAACGCACTCTTTTCTTTATCCTGAGCAAAAGCGGATGAAGTAACTCTGTGAAGGCTGGACGGATGCTTTTCGCTCGAGGTTGAACTTCGTTGCGAGTATTTTTCGTTATTTACTAGAATTTACCTTGAACTCGCATCGTCTAGGTCTTAGAGCTGACAAAGAAACTCCATCAAAGTGAGATCAAAGTATGAAATTTATTAATTACCTGAACTATGGCTGTAACCAGGACGTTTTGCGATTTCGCGGTTGAGTTTCAGCAAAATGGCGGAAAACTTAAAAATACGGCCAAGTACCTTCTATTTTGTCTGTAACTAGTTTTTTTGTGAATTTCGCTTATAATACGCGAATAAAGATGTGATTAACGACACGAATATTTGCGTGAGTTAGAAGTTACTGCAAAGGGGTTGTTTGTAAGCGATGTTATTTTGATTGCATTAACGTTTACGGTTAATAATTAAGCACGAATTACGTTCTTGCAGTCTACGTTAAAATTCGGTTTTGATAGAGATCGGTTCAAACGGCACGCTTTTTACACGTTGTACTTACTGTTGCATCGAGGAATTCATGTCTTAGTGTTAATCTTTCCTTAAATGTTAATATTTCTGCGACAAGTGGAAAAGAGCCGTGATCTGTAGGTACATATACCTTGTAGGTACAAGCTAATCTTGGGCGAAAACGTACGGTGTCTTTTTATTTTATAGTGATATTTGTACGATTATTATTATACATTCCTGTTATCTAGTCAAAAAAGTCGAAACATTCCAGTCAATAATGTTTAATTTTTGCGATGGTTGCCTTTTTTTATTTTTACACTTTAATTTTTTAATTGTTGGTAATATTATTTTAACTTATTTTTAGACGTAAGCTCTACCAGTACCAAAAATACTCAAATATTTATAATTTATTATTAAGTGCAATATATTTATGAAAAAAAAAATATTTACACGTGTCGAATGTAATAAAATAACGTAATGAGTTATAACATTTACTAGTCATTTGCAATTATGATTTTTTAACTCTATACTCGTAACATAACGACGTCATAAGATTATATTTATTTTATTATAGAAAGGTCGCTATGTATTGAGAATGCTAGTACTTACTTTTAGTTTTAGTCATAAAATATTTAGAAACAATTTTTGATGAATCATGTGAACAAACGATTGAAATAAGCAATAAATGAATTTGAAGGGGAAATATTGAAATAATACTCATTAGAAACAAAATACCTTTGTATTATATACACGATAATAAATAATATTTAAGTCTGATTATAACGAATCTCGATAAATGCACTATACATAATATATAAAGAGTTGTTTTTGCAGCCGTTTGACGAAATAACAGTTTCGCGTATATGCGGCGTAGACAAATACTAAAAAAATATAATGGATCCAATTGCTGTTGTCAAATAGAATACATACCATTGACATGTTCGTTTCATTGCCTATATTACACATATTCCCCTCACTGAGTAAACTACTCTAATATGCAGCCAAGATGAGAGTTCACTAGCAATAATTTATTTGAAAAGCCTACTTGGCTGGCGCAAAAAATCATACCTTAAGACAGACTTGCAATGCAACCTGGTTTAGCCATTAACCTATGGTTGACATTGTATCGGATGATTGAGACGATGCAAATACGTGTAGTTACCCCGGGTTATCTCTAACCCAGGTTACAACTCAGCCTAACTAAACGGGCACAAAGCTTGATAGCCAAGATTATGTTCTCAAGTTCCATTCTAAAGTCACCATCAAATAAATGGGACTGGCAAAGATGCTCAAAAAAAGATCCTAACATCCTGTCTCTAGGTCATATGGGACCTTTTCACAGCAAGTTTGGTTTGACATGTTATAAAAAAAATATTACCAAAATATTGAAATTTGATACAAATTGTTGAAATGTAGAATCATTATATGTGTAAAATATTACAAAATGGATACTTAAGTTAACAATATATACCACATTTCCTTCAAGAGCAATGTTCGTGATTATGAGCTAGTAAAAGGTCAGTATGTAGTGTGTAGGTTAGTATGATTCTATGAAATCACTTTTACTTAAATTATAGGTCTTTGATCCCATTAACCAGAGATTAGGTATGTTAATAGTCATTGATGACAGAAACTAAACTAGCACAGACCTCTTCAAATATACTCAAGGTGAATTGACCAAATGCTACAGTGCAGCAATTTACATTTTAGTATAAAAACACCTAATAATAATAATACATAAAATATACATAATTTTTCCAACACTTATTTTAAGGCCAATCCCTGTATTATGAGTTATGAGCCCTTTTTAACCCTAACTAGAAAAATACGCATACCAACAGCACTGGAATGTATTCAAGCCAAATATGATATTTATTGCTTAGCAAGATAAAGAGATTAGGATAATGATATGTATGATAATGATAAAGGCAATAAACCCTCATTTTTACTTGTATAACATCAATTGATAAGAAGTTACATAATTATTCACAAAATCTACATAAAAATATACTAATGTACCCCTTCACAAGCTATAAATATATGTATTCACAAGAGCATGTTTAAATAGTGGCATTAAAAATCCACATCAAAATAATTGTACAACTATTGCATATACCCATACAATAGCTCATTGTATACCTATAAAATTGTTCAACAAGTTGATGGCAACTTCTGCCATGCTAACCCCCACCTCTTAATAAAAAAAAGTAGATAACATGAGACTCTGAGACTAATCTTTCTTGTCTTCTTTCTTCTGGGTCATTTGCCGCCGTTTACTGGCCAGAAACATTGCCCAGCAGAAGCCGACTAGATTCATGAAGAGGACTCTCAACTGGAAAAAAAATGTTTTTTTTATTAAATCACATTTGCTTCATCTCTTTCTATTTCACTTTAGACTACACTGTAGGAATAGCTAACCAGCCAGCCAGCTGTAGGTATAGCTAGCTGTAGGATTAGGTTAGACAACTTTTATTTAACTCACAATTATGGCTATCCTATCACAGATAGGCAAGAATTCTATTAGGTAGGTAGTTTTAAACTTTCAAAAATGTGAAAGTGAATTTATGCTTCAATGCATTGCACATGCATTTTTCCTCAGGTACTTAGATCTATTTAATCTACAATCTCAATAAACCAAATGAAAAATTCAAACATCCTTACCATTGGTGGAACAAATGCCAGGTTAATAATTTGGAACATTGTCATCCATTTCCAGTTTGCTTCTAAAACAGTTGAGTACAGAGCATACAGCTGTTTTGTGGCGGCAGAGTGGTTCTTGCCTTCAAATCTGGCTAGTGTATACAGAGAGAATGCCTGCATAAGAGGAGCAAATACAAGCCTCTCGAATAGCAGCTTCTTTACCAGTGGGAATGCCACAACTTCTTCAGGGAATAGTCTCTCCGCAATATCATAGAAGAAATGGGGAATCGTTCCACCGAACAACAACCTGATGAAATAAAAAGTATTTGCACCAAAAGTTTGTACAAACATGATGTTGACTGGCAATTAGGTCAACTTACCCATACAATCCAAAGGCTATCACTGGGTCCAACCGCACCGAGTCGCCGGCGACCACCTGGGACGCTACGCTAGCTGCAGATCCCACCACACAGCTGTAAACCACAGAGTTTTCAGGAACATCGTCATTTTAAACAGTTTTTCCGCATTTAGTACTTAAAAGTCACGGAAGTTGAGTAGTTGAAGACTTTGCACTTTGTATTTCAGGTCAAACGTAACAATTATCTTGCTTACCTTGTAATAGCTTTCGTTCTTATTGGATTCAAATACAGGTTTTGCAAATACGATGCGACAAAATTCATAATTGGCTTGGATAAAGACATTTTTCTAGATAGTCACGGGTTCACAACTGGCTCAATTAAGAGAAAAAATATTACTGTGTTAGTTGTAAATAAATGACGTGCCGTGTTATTTCTGAATTGATAACTGATAAAGTTATCGGCACTTTTTTTTTTTTTTTTCTGTGCATTATGGCCCTGCCGCGAGGCACTTTGCCAATGTCCAGTCAAGACAAATATTCATTATTTATTCCAGAGCGCTTTAAATTCCCCAAGGGATGGGATGGGAAGCTAAGGGAGTTAGTGTGTTAGTAATAAATAATTGCTATAGATTGATGACAGCTGGTTACAGCTTAATGAGGTTTTTTTCAATACATTTAGCCAAAAGACAGATAACTGGTTTTTCAAAATTTGCTAAAAGGGTTCTGACGTTGGATGGGAGCTCAATCTTTGCTTTTACCAGTTCCTCATATATATTAAGTTTGTTCAGGGGGCAGTCAAAAAATATATGGTCAATGGATCCAAGGCCATTCCGGCAGTGACATAATGGGTCATCTCTTACTTTAATCCTATGGAGAAATTCTGGGGAACATACATGGCCCAGTCTGAGGCGGATTAAGCAACTTGTCACCTTTTTCTTGAATTTGAATTTGAAGAACCAAGGACGACGAGGAATATTTTTCTGGATTTTATAATAAAATAAATTGTTGTTCGTGTTCCACTCGTCGGACCAAGTATCAAACAACGCTAACGACGAAATAGCGGCCAGGTCATTATTAAAGCAATGATAAATAGAGCGACTACCACCTGATACAGCGTCTCTAGCTGCCTTGTCGGCCGCTTCGTTCCCACTTATACCTTTATGACTAGGGATCCAGGATAACAACACCTCTAGATTCATCAAGTGACAAGAAAGAAGGGCTTCCTTTAGGAGACAAACTATTGCTGTCTTAGCACAATTCTTCATAGAGTTGGATGAAATAGCTTGTATGGCGCTGAGACTATCCGAGAAAATAATAGAATTAGCCAATTTATGTTCCCTTATAAATTTAACCGCCTTGAAGATCGCTGAACATTCTCCAGAAAAAATACTTGTCACTGAAGGCAATTGAAACTGATGAGTAGTTTGTGAACCATCATGGATAAAGGCACATCCAACCGGATCATCCTTATTAAGTTTCGAAGCATCCGTAAAGAACAAGTCCCAATTCTGCCACTTGTCCCTGACCGCTGCCAAGAACTTATCGTTGGCTGACGATGCACTTCTCTGAATACCTATTTTTACTATTTTCGGTTGGAAAGTAAGAGCCTGAAAGGGAACTACATAAATAGGTAGTTTAGAAAACTTGACTATAGGAGCGTCAATGCTATTTAGCCTATTGAAACTAATTAAAACGTTAGGGTGTTTTTTCCTGCGCCAGTAGGCGTTTTCTTCGATATGTTCCTGAAGTAATTCAAGTTTTGGTATAAGAGGGTGACTATCTAGTTGAGCAATCCGATAAATGTATCTATCTGCCAAGTATTGACGTCGAATACTTAAAGGGGGCTCTGCACATTCAACCTGAAGAGCTTTAATAGGCGACGATTTCATAGCTCCCGTAACAATTCTTAGTGACTTGGATTGGATCTTGTTGAGCTTTGTGAGGTTTGCTTTGCTACACGGTTCTATGACGATAGAGCCGAAATCGAAATGGGATCTTATTAATGCATTATATAACAATTTTTGGGAGTAGGGATGTGCTCCCCACCAAGCGCCACACAGGCAACGTAGAATATTAATATTTTTTTCACATTTGCCAATTACATAATTAATATGCTCCAAGCCTGACATTTTGGAGTCAAAGACGACACCCAGAAACTTTGCCTTATCCTGAACGGGGATATGTTGCGAGCGGTATATTATGTTTACTGGACTTGTAGAACGTTGTCTAGAAAATACCAATGTAACACTTTTTGAAGGGGCCAGATCCAAGCCATGGGCATCTAGCCACAGACCCAAAGAATCAAGAGCTCTATTAATAAACCCGGCACCCTGGTTGATATTTTTATTCTGAGTGTATATGACTATATCATCTGCATACTGTGCACATTGCAATGCTGATTAATAGCCTGATCCAAATCCGCGGTATAAATATTATATAGAAGAGGGCTTAACACCGAGCCTTGGGGCAGACCCTTATACACATGTCTTTTGTATCCCTGACTATTAGGCACCCGCAATGAAATCTCCCTACCAGACAGATTATTAATTATGAAGCGTACCACTTTCTCCGGAACACTCATCTGACGCATTTTGCTACTGAGCACCGAGAGTAGAACGTTATCATAAGCCGCAGATACATCGAGGAAGACCGCAATAACTGACTGATTCAGTGAAAAAGCTAGCCTAACGTCCGTCGACAGGAGAACATGACTATCGGTAACACTTTTTCCTTTTCTGAAACCAAACTGAGTTGGAGACAGACCTCCTTTATTTTCTAAAAACCACTCGAGCCTATTTTTGAGCAAGTGCTCAACTATTTTACACATAACTGACGATAGAGCTATAGGTCTGTGAGAGTTATAGTTCTCGGGGTCTTTTCCGGGTTTAAGTATAGGAATAATTATTTGATGCTTCCATGATTTCGGTATATCGCCTGTGTCGAATATATCATTAATCAGATTTAATAAAAAGGTTTGACAAAGTTTTCCAGCTTTTTTTAAGAAGGAATAAATTATACCGTCCCTGCCGGGGGCCGAATCTGTAACTGATGAGAAAACTGTCCTAAGTTCATCCAGATCGAATTTTCTGCACAAGATATGCTCGGAAGGACTGCAGTAGTACAAAGAAGGAAAATCGCTGCTAAGTGGAACCGTTGGGGGAGCTAATTTATTTAGAAAATCATTAGTCCATGCTAGAGTAGAAGCATGGCTAGAAGGAGGGGCCATGCCCTTACGGAATTTGCGTATATTTTGCCAAACAATTGAAGGAGGAGTGAGAGGGGACACAGATTCGCAAAATGAGTTCCAACCGTTCATTTTTTTAAAAGATAAAAGTTTTCTACACTTAGCTCTAGCCTTTTTAAAAGAAATGTAGTTTTCAATGTTAATATCGGCCGCATATTTCTTTTCTGCTATATTACGGTCTCTTACGGCTGCTGAGCATTCCGCGTCCCACCACGGCTGGGAGGGAACCCGGCGCATATTAGTTTTTTTCAGGGGAATGGACTCTTCAGCGGCTTCGTGAATTAAATCTACGAGGCTGTCGTGAGCAGCTTGTAAACTGGTAGCTGGATTAGATAAAAGAATTTCAACCTTTTTATCGAGAGAAGTAGAGTAGCTATCCCAGTCAGCTCCAGACAAACGGTATTTCTGCAAAGGAGGGAGAGGGGTCGGGGGGCAATATCTCTGTGGGAGGGAAATTATTATAGGGAAGTGGTCACTATTATGCGAATTAGATGAAATATTCCACAAAAATTCAGACGCAAGCTCCGATGAGCATACAGAGATATCCACCGCCGATACATTTTGATTAGGAGCCGTACGTCTGGTAGGTCTACCATCGTTTATACAACAAAGATTTAGATCATAAAAAATGTCCAGCAACTTTCTACCATTATTGTCAGATATGGCCGAACCCCAAGATGTATCGTGGCAATTTAGATCACCCATAATAATTACGGGTTTGGGAATGTTTTTTAAAATAGAGTAAAGTTCAGATAAAACTGAGTGTGAGGGGTGAGGGATATAAATAGAAATGAATGAAACGTTGAAAATGTTAGCCGCTACAATAAACAGATTACTGGAATGAGCTGGTATTTGGATTTTTACAAACGGAATATTTCTTTTAATGATTAGAGCAGACCCATCCCAACCATCAGCTCTATCATCACGTAAAGTTATGTAACCAGATATATTAAAAGATGACTGTGGTTTTAGCCATGTTTCAGCAATTGCAAACACTATAGGACTATATTTTTGACAAAAATAGGTAAATTCAAATTTTTTGTTTAAAATACTACGCGCATTCCACTGAATAACCGTATACATTTTGGAGTTTTTTGTTTATAATATTACAAAGGGATTCAATTTTTGTGGCAACGTTGGACGGTATATTATCAAGACTTAGGAGCATAATGAGCGTACCTAATAATGAGTCTAAAACATTATAATTCAATTGGTCTCCCCTATAGATGGATCTCTGAGTGTTGGATTCCCAAGTTAGGGGCGTTACTACGCGATCTTCCTCTTCGTTATTGTTTGCGCACTGCAGAGCACACCCATTTTGTGGTGGCGGAATATTATAACTATTCACTATAGCTTGATGAGCTCTTCTATCATAACCCTCGGGAAGAGGAGAGCGAGGCTTGCGGAGTATAGTTACTGTTTTTTTATATGACTGGGTTGCTTGCGATTGAGTGCCCCTGGTGATATCCGCAAAGGAACGCCTGACTAATGGAAACTTTTGAGAAGCCTCTCCAAACGAGATCGCATCTTCTGACATCGTCAGTTTGATTTTTTGCTGACGCTCAAACTCTGGACACACTTTGTCCGTGGCAGAGTGTGCTCCAGAACAGTGGAGACACGACACATTTTCGGCCTGAACTTTGCACTCCTTTCCCGAGTGGGGTTGAGCGCACTTTGAGCACCGGGGTTGAGACCTACACTGAGACTGGACGTGCCCATAACGACAACATTGGAAACACTGAATGACCGGGTAGTTGTACGGTTGAGTTTCGAACGCATTGTGGTATAGAAAAACTCGGTTCGGTAGTTTTTGTCCGTCAATCGTGAGCGCCACAGTTTCCGTCGGCAGCCACTCTACTGTATCGTCAACTCTTCTTTTTGCATTGAGTCTTCGCGCTTTGAGGACCTGACCACAGTCCTGAGGGGTAGTCATATTGGCCACTATCTCCTCGTTAGTAATGTCCATATGGACCCCACGAACAACACACATTTTACTAACATTGTAGGTAGGTACAAATACCGAGTAGTTGGAGCCATCGATGAAACCGTTATTCATAAAAGCGTTAGCCGCGGACGCAGACACAAATTCGAGGGCCAGCCTATTGCGACCCACTTTTTTTATTCCACCCTGCTTAATATGCCCGATTTTCCGAGAAAATAGCAATTGACCAAATTTCACCGGATTTAGGAACGAGCCTGACGTAGACGATGGCTCTTTTTGGGAGACGTGTACAATATACGGGCCCAAGTCTCGATTAGAGTAACATTGCCTAGTAATCGGCGTAGCCGGAGGTGGCAGATCGACCTTCAAAACTTTGTTCAAAGAATCGTCGGTAGTTGTACCTAACTGTCTTTTCTTGGCCTTATTTTTTGTGAACTCAACAAAAATTTCCTCGTCGTCCTCATTGTCCGGAAGGCAGGTAGCAGTTTGTTGAGACAATGGAGGGCTGTTAGGAGATTGAAATTCCATATCTGACGACCTCGATTCGGGATCAGGTTGATCCCCTAGGATCGACACGAATGGCGGGTCCGAACTACCCGCCATTACGTCCGTCCTTTGTACATTATTTAAATGTAACAACTTTTCGGTTATTTTTTTTATTCGCAATTGCACTAAACACAAGAAGTAACACACCTCAGCTAACGGCTTAGCAAAAACCACCACCAGAAATGTTAATTAGTTAGTTAAATCCTACCAGGACCGGAGAGTAGGTGTTACCCATCCCGCGCTCAGAGAGGAAAAAAAAAAGCTATCGGCACTTGTCTTATCAACAATGTAAAGTGACGTGACAGTGCAGTGAATTTGTAGTTCAAAGGCCGTTCCGTTCCGTTCCATAGATAGTTTACTTATTTCCCAGAAAAATAACTTTTGGCTTGGCAGACAATTTTCCAATTTTCCAGTCGATTTTAAAACGTAGTGATTATATACTCTTTGGGTACAGTCGATAATCGATCGTAAACTTGTCACGCCCGCCACTCCAATATTTTTTTTATACGACGAGGAAGGCAAACGAGCAAGTGAGTCACCTGATTATAAGTGATCACCACTGCCCATACACACCCGCAACCCCGGAGAGTTTGCAGATGCGTTGCTAACCTAGAGAGCTAAGATGAAAGCAATAAATACAATAACCATATGATTATGTCAGATTAAGTACCGTACTGTTAACCGTATACGTACTGTAGGGTTGAATTAGTATAGGTGTTTTTTCGTTAGTCGTTAACGGCTGGACGGATTCAGATTAAATTTTGCACATAGACCGCAAACCGGACTAAGCCATTGGAAACTTTTTATTCCAGGAAAACACATAAGTAGTTCTCATGGGTGGGACAGTGGTTAGCAAAATTTTCGGTCGGGTTAAGTCACCCACAATCGATGGATACTAATAAATTAATAATGTAGTCAACTTATATTAGTGTAATGTTTAATTCATTCCTTTAGGTAAGTACTTTATAATATATTACAATACAATCTAACTTAATCAAAAACTAATTTCGATAATTTAGCATAATTAATTATCAGATTAACAAAAAAATACATAATAATAAAAATCTTAGTAGCCTTAGCTTTCATCGTATAATTTGTTTAATTGCATTTTTAGATTGTGCGCCGTGACGGCCGGCGTATCGGGCACCGCGGGCCGCGACTTCACGACCGGAGTGTTCAGGAAATGTAACTGCTCCTTCATCTTCAAGTACATGTTTAAAGCTTTCCCACCATCTATTTTGATCGGCGTACTCATATCAGACACATTAGGCATTGACTTGTAAAACACTTTTTTCCGTAAGCATGCAGTTTTCTTTGGTATCTTATATGATGGAGACTTTGGGCTTGCTCTAATAACAGAACAATGTTGACCCAGTACTGGGCTTCTCTCTGGACTCTTGGACTCTGCTGTTGGCAGACTATTACCAACTAGAGTGACATCTATATCATTCTCAGATATTTGTCTGCCATCTCTCTTTTCAATGAATTGTTCCTTCTTTTTGATTATGTCTTCTAATGCTTTCTGCTGTGATTCTTTTATGTTAATGAGCACTTGAATACCATCATTAATCATTTTAATATTGTGTCTGGTCTGTTTTTCAAGCTGTAATATTTGGTTCAGTTCAGAGGTCTGAGTCTCAGCATTATTGACAGTAGCTTTCTTCAGCATGTCGCAGAGTGAGACAATGACACTTTCCTCTCTCTCATTAACTGCTTCAGCCGCTGGCGGGTTGTCAAAACACATGATAGTGTCATTCTCAGCATTTGAAGTGTCAAGAATACTGGAGTTGTTTAGAATTTCTATATTTTGCCTGTACTCCCTGAAAGGTGTTGAGACAGGTGGTGAAACTTCTGCTATGTTCTCAAGAGTTGGATAGCTGTCTAAAACAGCATTTGTTTTCTCTTCAGATTCATGGATTTCTTTTTCTTTTTGTATAAAGCTAGCATCGCTACCAGACTTCCATGAGTCATTGGATAATGGTGTGTCTGGCACGCAGGGTGGAGCCAGCCTTTTATGGTTGATGAGCTTCGGAGCAATGGATTTCCGGTTGATGTTAGCAGAATACGAGTGGTTTTCTTTGTTGGCTAGAGTGACTCTGGGTTTCACCGGTTTTGTTTCTTCTGGTGTTTCTGGTATGTTGCATATACCACTGATGCGCACACTGGTTTTTGCTGAAAAATTATGAATAGTTATTTTATAAAACTTATTAAATTCAGAGGTTTATACTGAACCATGATAAGATTTGACTTACCTTGTATATACAGAGACTTCTTAGCCATGTGTTCAGGTTTAGGGAACTTGGGTGTCTCGGATGACATCAAAGTTATTCTGGGTGGAGCTGCAGAGGCCATTGTCATTCGCGATTTAGGAACGGGGGGCATCATAGTCATCCTTGAATTTATAAGTGGCTGAAATCAAATTATTTCATTATTCATTGTATAAAAAAAACTTATTTAAATCTCAATTCATAAGAATGTGTAAATTCGTAAAAAAAAAAACAAAGTGAAAATGATATACAAAGGATGAAAACTTTTATGAACACACTAGAAGACAACTAGCGAAATAACAATATGAATATCTAAATCAAATTAACTTGATATATTGATGTAAATAAAATGCTGCAGTCCAATAATATGCTGGTGTACCTTAGCAACTAATTTGTAAGCCTTTTTATGAGAATCTGAAAAAATACATAAAAACATACTCTGATCTGTGGTGGTGGTGCAGGTCTAGGTGGTTGGAAATTGAGAACTTTTCTAACCACATTGTTGTGCAACTTCCCATCTCCAGTGTGATTTATTTTCTTTTCCACCTTAATGGAGGAGTTCCAGCCTTTTTTTTTGGTTGATGTGGCAGCCTTGGGCCTGGCAGGGGTGCGACCTGTGAAGGCTGACATTTACTCAAAATTAGTATTTAATTTATTATTTTTATAAATAAATAATTTCACCAAAACACAATATTGATCGGATATTACAGATTAGCAACCTACCTTCTATCTCGGCCCTCATCTCAGCCATGGTCAGAGGTTTCACAGCCCTTTCAGCTGTTCGATTGACTGCCATCGTATGGCGAGGCTTTTTCTTCCCAGTAAGAGTAAGTATATCATCTTTAGACATTATTCCTGAAATAGATTCAAAGATAAAGTGTATATTATAAATTGGACAATATTTATAAGACGAAATTGAAAGATTATTTTGTCATGAATTCAATTACCTTTCAAAGCAAGCTCAGGAAGGAGCTCTGCCATAGTTTTTGGCTGGTAGGATGTTTTTTGCAGAGTTGTTTCCTCCATCATAATTCATCAATTACAAAATCTATCACAACACAATTACAACAAGCACGGATAAAAACAAGAAAATCTAATTCTAATACTAAGCGTCACAACTCACAACATTCAAAATTTCAAACACGTAACTGTCATGGCCGTCTGTTAAAAAAACTAAAACAGCTGGATTCATTCTACGCATTTTTTATTTACAATTTAACGCCTTATTTTACTTTAAAAATATTCGAAAAATAATCAGCAATGCAGTCTTTTGATATTATGATGACTAAAGTGCTATAGATTGTCCTAATTTAAACATCATATGGTGTTAAATAGTAATTATCTCATTTTAATTAAAAAATGGAACCGTTGGAACGTAATGATCGTAAAACGTAACGCTGTGTTTCGAACAACCTATTCATCAACAGTTTTACCAGTATCCCAAATAGCATTATAATACGGGAGTTACACTACCGCGTACTTTGTACTTTATTTAGTACTGTATTCGTCTTCTACGTAAACGATAGAGATGCCATGCTATTTTCGGTACTAAAGGTGGGTGCGAAGCGGCAGTCCATGCCCTGCGCACCTACCTTAATAACGATCAGTGTGAGGTTTTACTCAAAATTGACGTCAAAAATGCATTTAATTCGGTAAACAGGGACACCTTGCTCACAGAAATTAGGAATAATATTCCGGAAATTTATAATTACCTACTTAACTGTTATCATGAACCTTCTAAATTAATGTACAAAAGCAACGAATTATCTTCTGAAGTCGGCTGTCAGCAGGGTGATCCCCTCGGACCAGCCATTTTCAGTTTAGCCATTAACCCCATCATTCAAAATTTAAAGTCCAAATTTAACGTATGGTATCTTGATGATGGTTCCCTAGGAGGTGATGCAGTTACGGTACTTTCAGATCTCTCAGAAATTATAAATAAATTTAAGGCCATTGGTTTAGATCTAAACTTTAATAAATGCGAACTGTTCATAAACAACGCGATCCGATCCGATCTCTTCCAACATTTTAATTTACTTTGTCCAAATATCAAAATTGTCGATAAGCAAAACTTAAGCCTCCTAGGGTCACCAATCTTCGACGATGCCATTCCAGATTTAATCGCAAAAACTGTTTCAAAATTTCAAAATTCTGCAGACCGGCTGCTGGAAATCAGTGCTCACACTGCTATCACTATTCTAAAATTTTGCCTTTTTGTGCCAAAATTTACTTATTTGCTTCGTTGTTGTCCCTTTTGGAAACATCAAAATTCTCTGACCTTAATTGATTCCCTTATGAAAACTTCTTTGGAATCTATACTTAACTTACAATTCAATGGGCAATCTTGGACCCAGGCTTCCCTTCCTATCAGATATGGTGGGCTAGGTATCCGCAAAATTTCTAGTGTTGCTTTACCAGCGTTCCTATCATCTGTCCACAGCACGTCCACCCTCGTAGGTAAAATCCTAAAGGATTGTCCTTCAAACTACGAGACGACGGGTTTGGTCGATGCTAGGAATGCTTGGCTAATGGCTTGTCCGGGTGAAAATCCTCCCGCTTATCCAAATTTCCAACGGAGCTGGGATGACACACTATCCAAATTAACTTATTCTAATATTCTCAGTTCCAGTTCAGGCCCAGACCGCGCAAGGCTTTTGGCTGTGGCAAGAAAGGAATCCGGTGACTGGCTTCATGCTTATCCTTCCGTTAACACCGGAACCTTTCTTGAGCCTGAAACACTGAGAATTGCAGTCGGGCTAAGACTGGGTGTTGCGCTGTGTTCACCACACCGTTGCCTCTGTGGCACCAATGTGGACGAAACGGGACACCATGGTCTTTCCTGTCAAAAGAGCGCCGGCCGTTTCTCCCGTCATGCCGCGCTCAATGACATAATCCGCCGGGCTCTTGCCTCTGCGAACGTGCCGGCCATTTTGGAGCCAAGCGGCATTGCCCGCGACGATGGCAAAAGGCCGGACGGTATGTCTCTGATTCCCTGGAGAATGGGTAGGGTTCTGGTTTGGGATGCGACCTGTGTCGATACAGTAGCACCCTCACATCTCCAGGGAACCACACAAAAAGCTGGTGCGGCGGCAGAAACGGCCGAAAATAGAAAAAATTCTAAGTATCAATCTCTCGGTCCGAATTATAATTTTGTTCCTGTCGGGTTTGAAACTTTGGGTCCATGGGGTCCCAGCGCTTACAAGCTTATTTCTGAGTTACAAAAGCGCTTAGTTGATGCAACTTGTGACCAAAGGGCTAGCAGTTTTCTCTCTCAAAGAATCAGCATCGCTATTCAGCGAGGCAACGCTGCCAGCCTTTTGGGCACTATGCCACGGGGGCCTTATTTAGATTTAATTTAGTTTTAAGTTGTAGTTTATTTAGTTTAAGCTTAGATTTAATGTCATTGTAAATTGCTTTTATTTTGCATTTATGTTTGGGCGATTTGGGCGAATGTGTAAACGCGGTGTTACCCGTGACAGGCTGAGCTGTCATGTTTTCCGGTAATTTTGGCTTGGCATTTGGCATCGTCAAATCATTCATTTCGAGGGCGGTGATTTTCTTAAACAGTTAAAAATGGTGACTTATGTAGAAATCAAGGGATTCGACGATTTTTCTAAATATACCGGGTCCATCGATGAAGCCGGCCCGCCGGTTTTCTTTTTCTTCAGTGGTGAAAAGTTACCTGGCGGCACTAGCTGGTGTCCCGATTGCGTAGAAGGTAACATTAATGTGTTCATTAATTACTTGATAATAAACTAAAATCTATAACGTGTCACCGATAACTTTTTGAAGTACTTGCGTTATATTTCGAAAACTAAAACAATGCGAAGAAACTTTAATCCTTGTCAAAAAGTACTACTTACAAAAGACAACATTTCCAACAAAATTTAAACTTCATAAACGAGGTTTTATATTTTTGTAGAACTTTGACAATTCTGTCATTAAATTTATGTGCTGTTTACATAGTTTACAAATTAAATGTAAAATTTTACCATGGTTAAGAAACAAATCAAGAAAGAAATACTAAATTTAAATAATTATGAGGAATACACAAATTACATTGAGAACTTACCTGAACACAGTAGGGATGTATACTTCTTCTTTATATCTGGCAAAAAGGAGAATGGGCAAGGCTGGTGCATATACTGCCAGTTGGGTATTTGTTTTTACTATTATTAAAATATTACTTTGTGATTAGGTTTTACTTTTACTATTATACTGATTAGGTATAATCTTCTATTTGTTTCAGCTGAGCCTGTTTTGAAGGCTTACTTGAGTGAGTTGAAGAGGAGTATCATTTTTGCATATGTAGATGTTGGCAACAGGGAATAGTAAGTGTGATCTGGTTCACATTCTTTTAATTATTCGATAATAATCAAGATTTTTTTTTAAATCAAGCATAAATATAAATATTGTATATGAACACCCACCCAGAAATTATTTGGTCAGACTAAAGAAGACTTATTGCTTATAAAGTTTTTTCAAATTGCTGAAAACCAATGGGGTGCGGCACATGCTATGTGTGTCTCATACAAACCAACCCACACCAGTTTGTTTATTTGAGTTGTGGGTATCATGTCGACATTACAATACTTGCTTATTTGTTACAGCTGGAAGGACAAAGCCTGCCCGTTCAGAACAGACTCCCGCACGAGACTCATGGTGATCCCCACCCTCATCAAGTGGAAGGGAGTGCAGCAGCTGGAGGGCAGTCAGTGCAACAAGCACGACTTACTCCAGATGATGTTTGAGGAAGAAGAATAATAGTCTATTCCACTTTGTATGGAACTGCTACTGCTCAGATATAATCTGAAGTCTGTGGTGTATTTATAACTTTATATGAATGTAAATATAAACCTTTAATCATAAGGTTATTCGGATTTATTTTTCTGTTATTGTAGAACCAATGAGGTGTGATGTTTATATGTATAGTGAGACTATTCATCTTACTGACTGAATATTTACAAGCTATGCATATGTATGCCAGTAAATGCTGACATTGTATGTATCACCAATGCATAAAGAGATTCGGACTATTTATGTATCATTTATGCTACAAAGATAAGGTCTATAGGGTGTCACGCATTCTATGCGTATAACAGTCTGTAAGTGTCAAACTATGTTAATACACATAACCTTTATAAAACAGAAATCATCATGGATGATGTACAAACACTGCAAGGATATCTAACCAAATAACCGAATTTAGGCTGGTATGAAAAGTTGTTATATCAACTACTTCTAACTCATTCACTTTACAAAGCAGGAACTTGTACAATTTTTCTTCCTAGTGTAATTACGGGGTTATTAATTAAGCTGCGCTTATTTGCACACGATAACGAAAACGATGAGTCATTTCGTTTACCGTGTGCAGTACCCACAGTACCTACAACAATAAAAATAGTTATCAGTGAGCTCTATCATTCAGATAACAGTGAATTCAGTCCAGCGCTCTCGCAAAATGGTCACCAACGTATTTATAAAGGGTTTCGATGAATTCGTGGAGTTCACGAATAAGATCGACCCGAGCGGGCCGCCGGTGTTTTTTTATTTCGACTCGAAGCTGCCCGATGGCGTCACCAGCTGGTGTCCGGATTGTGTTGTGTGTAAGTGTGTTAACTACCTACCTACCTTCTAACTATAAATGCGCTCAGAGGCCCGAGTACGAATATTGGAATCCTGCGTAACGTCATCGAGAAATTCGTATGACGTTTGGAACAGCGCCCGCCCGTGAGCGTATTTGGAACTAAAATTTAGTATGAAGTGACTCTATTTCGATATGATAACGTTACATTTTAATTTATTTATTTATTTATTATCAAAACAATTTCACAGCATTACAGCAAAGCCAATGCGCTATAAAATTTAAATATAAGAAATACACAATACAAAACAAAAGTACATATAAAAATTAAAAAAAAAACATTACAACTATTTAGGGAGTTTTCAATGTCAGTAATGTATGTAATAAACGTGTGTGATACTCTTGACCGCTTTAATTGGACTTTGGCGAAATCTGACTTTTTCTTTTCCCAGCGGAGCCGATAGTGCGAACTTACCTGAACGAAGTGAAGAAGGACCTCATCTTTGCGCACGTGGACTGCGGCCTCCGAGATTTGTAAGTTTATTTAATAGGAAATTGGCACATTAATTAAATTTTGCAGTATTATACGAAACTTCATGCATGTATAGTCGTGTAGCGTCGGGAATTACGTACTTAACTATAAATCTATTACAACAAATTTACGTAATTTGTCAACTTGTTAAACATTCAGATTCTGCGACTGGTACGAGGGCTCGGTATAAAGCAGGTATGCACAAACTTATGGGGAACAGGGGACTCGGGAAGATTATGATATGACCTACAATAGTAGTTTATGCAACTGCTACATAATGTGGGTCCTGAAAACACGAGTGTGTTTTTATGAAACGACGCGAAGCTGAGTTTCATAATAGGATCACACGAGTGTTTTAAGGCCTAATTATGTGGAGTTGCATACATTACTTTATCTACACACATATTATAAGTACTCTAAGATGGGTTCAGAAGCCGAAGGCATATATCATACCCATACCTGTCACGAATTTGATTGTTTTTTTAAACCATATTTTTTGTAAAAAAAAAAATGTATATCACATTGTTAATTATACATGTCGGACTGAACTCGACTTATATACGTGAGTGATCCGTTTTATTTCACTATGATTGTAAATTACGTTGGTTGTCAAATTCGGAAAATTGAATTCGATATCGAAAAGACTATTACTTTACCGCTGGACCTGCAGGGCGGGCGGAGGCGACGATGTACTGCAATGCTGGTCATTTTCTACGGTTTCTGAACGCATTATAGAGGACTTATGATATGTGTGTAGATAAAGAAAATTAACATACTTAAAACTTTTTATTTTTATTTGGACATAGTATTGTGCATCGCTGGTTTAAAGGAACCAGCATTCGAATCGTCTTCATGGTTAAAGCATAGTTAAAGGCACTTGTCCCACCGCCGGCGAGCATAGCAAGAAGCGAATGTTTTTTGGCATGAAATATCTGTGCCTTTTGTCGCTGAACAAAAACAACTCGCTTCTAGTTACTCACCAACAGTGGAACAGGTGCCTAGAATCGTTGTATCGATTGCAGCTACGAGGACCCCCAGTGCGTGTTCAGGACAGACCGCCGCATCCCCACGCTGCTGAGGTGGCGGGGCGCGCGGCTGGAGGAGGCCGAGCTGAACGACCGGGACAACTTGAACAAACTGTTCGAAGCATGAATCCCGTAAATAAAAACCGGCCAAGTGCGAGTCGGACTCGCGCACGAGGGTTCCGTACAAACATTTTAACGCTTTCCCCTAGTTTTTTAAGTTGTCCAGTGTAGTGAGTCCTGCAAAGTGCTCCTAAGCAAAGTGTTGGGTATTGGTCTGTGAAATCTATAGACAGACATAAAAATTTAAGATTTTTGAGAATTTTCTGAGGGGTTGTGCTATAAGAGCTACCTTCATACCAAATTTAAAGTTTCTAAGACAACTGGAAGTGCCCTTTAGGTTTTCAAAGTACGACAATTTGTGTGGAAACGACCTTTTTAATGACAGTTTTTTCTTTTTGAGGTATGGAACCCTAAACAACCCGAGATGCCCTTCAAGTGGCAGATCCTACCACCGCGTACTAAATGGACCCGTGAGACCGTTTCCGCCACTCGATGTGACGTATCTTTTACTTGCACTCCTTATAACATCCAAGTTACCTGTCTATAAATAAAGTACTTATATTGAGCTAGTTTTTCTCTTTTTAGTTAATTAATTGTTTTTGCAGTCGGGTTTTTTGGTTTTTAAATATACTATACTGTTGTGTGCCGGTGTGGAGAGCAAGATAGTACTCTAGGGTGGTAGGTCTCTAGGTTGGCAACGCATCTGCAAAACCCGGGGGTTGTGGATGGGCCAGTATATATATTCTTTGTATGGGCGGTGTGCCATCGGGTGATCCACTTAATCGTTTGCCTTTTGCGATTTTTTTTTTTGCGAAATTAAACTTAAGGATCCGGGTTCGATCCCCGGGGTTGGCTATATTTTTCTGGTCTCCTGTGTATTCTTGTTTCAGTCAGCTTTTAAAGCTTAATAAAGACAACCAGTTTAAAAATGGTTGGTTTAATTAACTATTACGTACAAAAATAACAACCTTTCAGCAAGTAGACTATTTTAAAATCTCTTACACCTTTCTTTTAAAATTGTTTAAGTTGCTGCAGGCATCTAAACAATATGCAAAATAAAATAAACTTACTTAGCTAGCTTAATTACCTTTATAGAAGTATACAAAGAAATAACATACATACATACATACGTACAGTCACGCGCAAGAAACAAACAGTCCTTGACTTACGTCTAATCTCGATCACCGCTTTTGTTAATCATGTCATAACATAATATTCTTATGTATAGTAACGTAACAATATAAAAGAACACTGCGAGAGATCAATCAAAACATATTTTTTAAATTGCATTTTTATGAGGCGTCGCGGCTGCACAGAGCCCGGCCCAAGCATCAGCTCTGGTTTTTTTCCATGAAACACGCAAATAAGACTAAATATAAATACTAGTCTTGAACATCCCTCCAACACATTTGTGATTGCAGACCTACTTTTAAGAAGTTTTAACGTTAACTGTAAGTTTGTTATTGGCAGTTGCTGAGCGTTAGTACTTAAAGGTACTGAGGGTCTTCATATACAGACTTAAACCTACAGACAAAAAATATTCCGACGAATTGAAAACCTCCTCCTTTGTTGAAGTCGGTTAGAAAGACGGCAAGATGGCATTAGTATCTCTGTCAAAGTTTATGGTCGGTTTATGATAATGATAAGACAGAAATGCAAAACGGCCCTTCCGATACTAACGCCATTTAGCGATGTTTCGTCTACCCTTTATACTGTCCATTGCCGAGTTCCTGAACGCGGTAAAATGGCGGCAAAGTCTGATGTAAAAACGTATCACATCTCTATATGGTACTAATATATTAGTGTTTGTGTGTTTGTTTATTGGCCGCCGTCGGGCTCCACGCCGAGCGCGAGGTCCCTCTCCGGGACGGCCACCACGATGTGGTAGAACACCTTCTTACTCCGCAGGAAGGCTTTGTTGTCGAATATCACTGAATCTGTAAATAAAACAAATAATTATAGTGAAATAAAAACGGATCACTCACGTATATAAGTCGAGTTTAGCCCGACATGTTTCGGACTAATTCGTAGTCCTTCCTCTGGGAGCGCACGACCCAGCGGCGGCGAGACGCACACTGCGCGCCGCGGCTCTGCTCGCGCGACTACTAGACGCGGCTCTGCTCGCGCGACTACTAGACGCAGCTGACAGCGGCACACAACTACCCTCGTTTTCAGCATCCCTAGCCCTAGCGACGCCGCTGGGTCGTGCGCTCCCAGAGGAAGGACTACGAATTAGTCCGAAACATGTCGGGCTAAACTCGACTTATATACGTGAGTGATCCGTTTTTATTTCACTATGATTGAGTCTCACGGTAGTTTCATGTTAAAAACAAATAATTATTTAAGACAAACTAAATAATAATGGAAAAGGTATTCTAATTTATTGAATCAGGCGTCACTTGCGCTTTTTGGCTTTGCTTTGTTTTTATTTCATACTAGCAGCCCGTCCCGGCTTCGCTCGGGGTAGACAATTATAAAATGAAAAAAGTTGTTGTAGTGACATAACTACAATAGTTGGACATATGCTACCGCGGAGTTTTTTGTAGACATTATGATGTTCTTCAATATTGTTGTACATTATTTTGTTCTATCGCTAATAGTTTCGGCAGCGCATTCGACGAAAGACATTTTAAGACTCATTTTTCTACACCTTCGGTTACATTGTTCAAATTTTACCAAGGATCCCTAATTTTTTTCAAAATGAAATGTAGCCTATGTCAAATTGGAAGAATGTAGCATTCTATTGGTGAAAGATTTTTTTAAATCGGCCCAGTACTTTTTGAGCCTATTCATTACAAACATACAAACATACAAAAATAGGTACAAATCTTTCCTCTTTATAATATTAGTGTAGAAAGGTACACTAATCGCAGTGTTGGTTTAGGGCTCGGCCGTCTTAGGTAGAAACCTGAGACGGCCGAGCCCACTGCATGAAACCCTACCTGATAAAAAAATTGAAATGCCTAGACTGTTAGAGGTAGCTGACCTTTAGTAGTTTCAACTGCTCTTGGTCTGCAGCGGCACAACTTGGCAAATTTCGTGCAAATGGTAAAAAAGTGGTAGGTACGCAAAATTATAAAAAAAACGTCATCGAAAAATTGAACGAGACTTGTATGGAAGGATATAGCTAGCTGCCTTCGCGGACAGTCGAAAAACAGCCATATCCAATCAAATAATCTCGTGTGCAAAAATTGCGAGAAAACTGTTAAATTAAGGAAATTTTGTTTAAGGGCGTCCAAGCCAACATTGCTTGAATTTCATGGTTATTCATTTCGTATCTAGTCTAGATTGTTAAAAAAATCTGATTCATCAAACTCCGATAAGTACAGTGATATGTAATGTTAGTAATGATAGTACTGTCTCTCCTCAACATTTAGCGGTTGTTTTAATAAAATAGCCAAAATGTTAGCATAACGGTATTTTTTTTTCATACCTAGTCGTAAAAAGAAATAATTGGTAACCATGCAGTTTCTATTCATTTAAGTATTCACAGCCTGCCTGGGCGCCCTTAACGAAATCAAGCACTAAACTAAAAAAAACTTGTTTTCAAAAATCTCACGTGAGATTACGCGGGGTGTGGTCGAGTCAAATACTCACTGTTGGCCAATGGCACCCATTGTTACCTTATTATTTTCTTTGTGCCTTTTTTTTCGAAAAATCGCCAAAATCATCTCAAGTAATTAATGGAATTAGGTAAGTGTGACTCACACGTGGCGGGCCCGGTGGCGGGCATGACGCCGACGTCCACGGGCCCCGCGGCCAGCTTGCGCGGGCCCAGCACCAGCTCCTCGCCGCCGTCCGCGTCGCGCCGCCGGATAGCGAACTTGATGTCGTGGTGCTCCACGCCGATCTCCCACCTTCAATCAGATAACTTACCACTTAGAAAAGCGGAGAAACCCTGGCATTTTCATTTAAAAGTACCGATACCTCGAAAAGCGATTAACCGGTTTTAAAAGTCATATCGATTACGAGTAGATAAACCCGATTAAACGGAGCAAAACAAACCAGCATACTTATTTACCTATTATATACTTATGCATTATTTATTATTTATTTATGTATCTAAGTTCGGTGACAGTACAATAATTATTAATAAGTTAAATAAGTATATTCGTACGGACATTTAGGCCTCCAGGGCCCCGTTTCATAAAGTGACAGGTGACAAATGACAACGACAATTCGATCTACACTTGGATGTTAATATGAAGTCTGGTATACAAAAAGTTTTCAAGCCAGTAACCTACACCAAACTGTCGTTGTCATTTGTCACCTGTCATGTTTATGAAATGGGGGCCAGGAGTGGACGTCTTTCGGCTAACATGATAATGATGGTGATGATATTGATACGGAAATTGTGGTGGTTCGGCCAGTATCGTCTCCGCAGGAATGAACTCTACATCGGTTAATAGCATCAACTTAAAAATTGTTATGGATCATGAATGGTGTAAGTAAAACGCTTGTTTTTTTTTTTTACATACTTAGAACTTATTTGATATTTGACTGCTTGTGCATATAACGTAGATGAAAAGAGAATTCTGAGAGCATAAAATCGTTGGTATAGCGTAAGGGGCAGACCCTTCAGTACCTCCGTTTTTGTTGCCAAATTTGATTCACTAAAATTAGTGGCAGCGACATGAGACGCGCGCCGCACGGGCGCCGCCGGCCGCGCCCCGCTCCCGCCGGTGGGTTCGCACCATCGTTCTTATTTAAAAATGTTCCAAAGGGCATATCCTAATGTTTATAGTAATGTTGGCTTACTTCAGGACGCTCTCCCCCTCCCCGCAGAGCAGGTCCAACGCGTGCTTGTCACCGCTCTTGATGGTAACCCGCTTGTACTCTTTATCCGAGTCCCCGACAGCATTCCGTTGGTAGTAGCTCTTCGGCACCTTGCCTCCGGGCTTCACCTGAAACCCGACACAATAAAACGTTAAATATATAAATACGTTGAATAATTTGTTTGCGTGCCGCTAGAAGCGCTGCCAATTTGCCCATAGTAATTCAGACGTTACGCGAATGCGATCGAGACGTTTTATTATGTCAAAAATTACCCTACAGGCTCTGATCGAAACGACGGATCGAAACTGTATCAATAATCGCTCTATCCATTGCACATTCGATCATTCGATCCGTGCGGCGGATCGTACCGCTGGGTCTCTTAGGCAGGGATGTTACGAATATTCGCGTCCGCGAAAGGGGTGGGGGGGGGGGGGGGGAGTGGCGCGTTTTGACCGCACGTGCTAATAGACCAACAGGAAAGCAATAATTTTGTTTCGGACTTCGGTGAATCGGTGACAGTGACGCGCCTCGCTATAACGTTACTGTGTTTTTTTTGCTCTACCAAACCAACACTTAAGTTTTTTGTACAGATCGGCATCCGCATCCACGGATGTGAGCCTCTTAAAATCCGCATCCGCGGATGTGAAAAAAAAGTCAGGCTCTCAAGTCAAAAAGCTCTTAAGCCATACTCACAATGAGCGCACACCTGGGGTCCCCGTTGGCGTCGAGCACGGTGCCGCCGTAGTGCCGCGGCAGCTGGTCCGCGGCCACCAGCTGCAGCACCTGCGGCTGCCACTTCTTGGTGTCCGTGCCGTAGATCTTGATCTTAGATATCGTGTACTCGTGCATGAACTTTTTGATCACCGAAAACGCTAACGAGAACACTTTTGGGGCTGAAATAAATTAATTAATTAATAAATATCATGGAATATTTGACACCAATCGACCTAGTCCCAAACTAGGCAAAGCCTCAACAAAGGAGGTACCTACTATAGACATATACTTATATACATATAAAAAGTCCAAGACGGCATACAAACATCTGACCCGGCTGGGGATCGAACCCGGGAGCTCAAGCTTCTTAGTCAGGGTCTCTAACCACTAGGATATGCGGTCGTCATGGAATAAAGATTATTAGGTCTTTATCTTGTAGCCAAGCTTATTGACCGAGCGAGCGAAGCGTCTCCACTTCAGCTTGGGCAAACCGGCTGGCTGTACTCCTCTACACTTCGCATTTCTCAACCGATTCTCGTGAAATTTTCTGAACACGTACGATATCATCATCCAAAAGTCCAAAACTATATTCCAAATTTCAGTAAAGCACCTATTCATTCCTAAGATTAACCAGAGCTGTGACAGACAGACAGATACTATAAGGGTATAATTTTATTTGTCAATACATTTTTTATTGCAAATTAAAACAAAAGTTTAAAAAACTAGCTCGCAAGGTCTACGGTCAGCACAGAGCAAAGATTTTTTATACTGTTTTGATTTTGATCCTTACCATTAACTATGAAGCAGGACTTGAGTATCTCAGGGTAGTTGGCCTCGTAGAGCTGCAGCAGCGTGAACACCATCTCGGCCGCCGGCTTCCACGCGTACTGGCGGATGTTGAAGCCCTCCAAGTCGAACAGCACCGTCACCTGGAGTGCAGGAGTGACTTAGTATGAGCTTTTTCATGAGCGCAACGAGCTGCCCCCCTGGACCCCTGGATACAATACAATACAATACAAATATTCTTTATTGAAAACCACAAAACAGTACAAGGAGATTACAGAAACATGAAGGAGAGAAGGGGATTAGATCTTACAATCAAATTTATGTTATTTAGATGTTATGTTCTGTTGTATCTTTTTTTTTCTCTTTCAAATGCATTTTTTTTTCTATGTATGTGTCGAATGAATGTGAATATTTTTTTTTCTCTCTCTCTCTCTCTCGAATTAAAAAAAAATGCATTAAGTATAATTTGTATTTTTCGCCTCGCCACCTTGGAAAGCCTTTCTTTATCATTCGAAATCTTAGCGCAAAAGCAGTTTTCCGTGGAAAAAGTACTTGAAAATCTACTATTGCGGCTTAAGAAATTTTTGATGAATACTTACATGCCCATTTTTAGACATTCTTCATTCTTATCATTTACTGACTTACAACATCCAATGACTAGCGTAGCGTAGGTTTAAAAGCTCTGCTATGGAATTTCAAGTAAGTACCTTATACTCACTTAAGTAACGTATAGGTACTTACATAAAACAATAAAACTTGAACAGACTGTCTTGAGAAAGTAACATTTTTATGGTCAACAACAATGTGCCACGAGTTGTAGCAAGTGTTGTTGTTAATCAGTCGTAAACCCACCTTACCTATTCAATTTAAGTAATGTTCTCATAGCATAGTGCAACAAATAATTACACAAGGCACTCATTTAAAAGGTATGTTTTTTTTACTGGCGCGCTGCATATTGACGCAATTTATTGCTGTAATGATCGAAATAAGATGTTAACTCTACCTCTCTATGTATACGTATAACGGCGGGGGCGGTGCCCCAGTGTGCTCAAGGTTATACACATTTTAGACCTACCTACATTTGTCAATTCCATTTCTCAACTAAAATAGCCAGCTACACTTCCGTTTACACAATTCTTTTGTCAATATTCCTAGCATTTGTTTATATAAACTTCTAGGTATTAGGTAGTATAATATTAGTTACTTTCTCTTATTTTACTACGAGCAGCAATAAAAGTTTTCGTTTTACTTTGTTTTGTAACTGCTGTTGTTTGTTATTGTGTTATGTTATGTATATATGTATATGTATATATGTATTGTGTTATGGTGCAGTTGGCATCAGACACCGTGAAAAGCGCATATCAAAATGTTTACCACCTCGGGAATGATGCTTGTGTGATGGCCACCCTGCCTAATTACGATGTAGGTTTACTGTATTATGTAACAAATGAAATGTAATCAGATTAAGTGAATACTTTAATTATAAGGCAGCTAGAAGAAACAATCACCAAACCAACTCGGTCAGCCGCGAGCTTCGAGGAATCGCGGCTGGGTTTATTTTAATAATTAAGTCAGGCGACGTCTTGCTAGACTTAGCAAGCTGACTCATGTTATGGGTCCGGCAGTATACAACCAGTTACCCGAGACAGTTACTACGGCCCCATCTTTAAATATTTTTAAGAGGAGACTCAGAAGATGGCTGCTCGAGCACACGTTCTACACCTTTGACGAGCTCCTTAACTTTAAGCCCAAAACCCACTAGTTATTAGGAGGTATAATTAGTAATGAATAGTGATAATAGCATAATGACATAACTTATTTTTTATTTTACTAACTTAATTCGAATTGTAATCTATGGACGTAATAATTTATTTTGTATTGCTTTGCAGCGAATTAACGCACTAATTTAAATGACATGTGATAATACCTTATTACGAATAAATGAGTATGAGTATGAGTAAGAGGGTACAGCCAAGGTCACGAATATGTATACACCACAGAATCCCAAAAATACGTACAACAACCCTTATTACTGCGACGGTAAGGTAGGTAAGTACAGGGTGGATTTTCAAACTGGAGACACCTGGTGTAATTTGCGTGGCCGTATTTTTGTATGAAAAAGTGCCACATAAATTACACCAGAGTAACTTGTATGGCACTTTTTCATACACATACACATGGCGCGGATCCATTGTCTTTGACTTTGACTGTACAATACACCGCGGGAATGATAGAGTTCGCAACTCGTAACAACTAACGCTTATGATCACGAACCTACACTTCCTTCTTTGCGCCACAAATCATGAAGCAACGCAAAGGGTAAATGGACAACAGATTGCCCTGCCCCATTGCCCTGATCGCACTATAATGGCGTTTATGTAAGCGGCAATATTTATCGTTCGGCACTTTTTGCCTCAATGACAGTCTATGGCTTTGACGCTCATTAGAGGGAGAGAAAGTATGCGTTGGGTTTCTTGGTTGCGTGATGCAGGTTTTTTAGAAATAGTGCAACAGTTGGGATTACACAATCTCTTGGGAATTGCTTGAGCAATTTAAAGGCGTGATTATTGATTTTTATAGTAACTATAGGTACTTAGATAACTTTGGATTCGCTCTGTCATCATCTGTCTTCACGGTGAGTGCGCATGAAGAGCCCATAGGTCAGTAAATGTAACCATGTGTTTTTTAGGGTTCCGTACCTTAGAAGGAAAAAACGGAACCCTTTTAGGATCACTTTGTTGTCCGTCTGTTCGGTCCGTTGTGACGTCTGTCTGTCTGTCTGTCAAGACCCTTTTTCTCTGGAACGCGTGGAGGTAGCATGCTGCAATTAATATCAAATACTCAAGCCTGTGGTCCCTTAAAGCCGTGAAAAAGTCAACCTTCTAAGTCAACGCAATCAAAAGATCGCGCCGAAATCGGAAAACCTACAGGGTACTTCCAGCTGTCCTAGAAACTTGAAAGTAGTATGAAGGTAGCTTTTATAGCACAACCACTCCAAAAAGTCTCAAAATCTTACATTTTTATGTCTGTCTGTAGATTTCAAAGACCAATATAAGTTGACCCTACACTGCGTACATTTTGCTTAGGAGCAGGGCTCTGCTAACACTGGACCTCTTAAAACACTGGGGAAAAGCGTTAAAATCTTTCTACGTAACCCTCGTGCGCGAGTCCGACTCGCACTTGGCCGGTTTATTAAATTAACCGTTAGCCTGAATTACTGGAAATGTTTCAGTTTAGCATGGACATGAGAAAGCTTCTACCAGCTTAGCAGGGAAAGCTTTTTGTCATACAAAGAGTTGGGGGTTTATGTGCATACGATACAGAGGGTCGAGCACGACTTTTCGAAACCTGCGTCACGTAAAATCGAATAGTCAACGTTGACGAGTTTGTATGACGTTTGGAACAGCGCCCGCCCGTGAGCGTATTTGGAACTAAAATTTAGAATGAGGTTTCTCGATCTCGATACGATAACCGTAACGTTACGCAGCATTCGTAAAGTCTTGCTCGACCCTCAGATATTGAGGTTGAGGATTTCTATCTCCGCTCAGCTTTTTATCTTCAAGTTCTCATAATAATCTTACTTGGATATTATAGAGAGTTCAATGCAGGTCAAACTTATAACACCTCTTTTTCGTCGGAGGTTAAAAAAGAGAGAATGTAAAGTCAGATAAGATAAATAATGAGATGAGCTGTAGTCACCTTAAGGGCCTGCGGGCCGTGCTCCTGCGCCTGCTTGCGCGCGAGTGCGAGGTAGCCCTCCAGGTGGCGCAGGATCATGCGGATCACGTCCGTCTTGGTCACCGAGTGCAGCAGCCCCCACGCGTCCAGGCCCACGAACGGGACTATTATCACTGCGGATACCAGAATGATATGATACTAGAATGCGAGGTGCGATCATTAATATACTCAGCGGCACAATTAATCACCCACCCTATTTTTACCATTTATTGTAAAAGTAAGTATTCTTAAGTAGTTTTTACATTAATCAAGGAAAAAAACTCAGAAAATAATACATATAATAACCCCCAAAAAGCCGTGAGTTTTATGGCCTAGCAGAAATATGAAGTCTGTGCGGTGCTAGCGGAATATTCTTATAATGAAGCACCGACTTCATATTTCTGCTAGGCCATAAAACTCATGGCTTTTTGGGGGTTATTTTATGTTTTTTTTTCTGAGTTTTTTTGAAGGCGGTTTTACTTTTTGTTATAAGATTTTTTATTTCACAATTGTAAGTTACGTTAATATTTAAAATATTATCCTCCAACTCCTAACCGTTAAGGAGTTGTACCTTCCATCATCACCTCATCAACACGAGATGATACCAGACGCAGTACTTAAATAGCTTTTGAAAATATATGAAACATGAATACGTGCCTATAAAATTTGAAGGTTGTCCTCGATTTCCCTGGGATCCCATCATCAGGTCCTGACTTGGTGACAATGGGACCAACTACAAAGTATACCCTTTCAAACAAAAAAATAATTTTTGAAATCGGTCATGCCGTCTTCGAGTAATCGGGGAACATACATAAAAAAATATATATATTCCGACGAATTGAGAGCCTCCTCCTTTTTTTGAAGTTGTAACGTGGCCAACCTCTTTGGCGCGCAACTGGCCGCTTACAATTTGAAATAAATTTAAAATTCCAAATTACCGATTGGCTTTTGTTTTTTCCGGGACTTGAAAATTATTTGGCAAGGCGTAAGCCGCTCTTTGGATTTGCTCTGGATATAATTTATCATTTATCAGCGATCTACTTTATATACTATTAGTAAAAAAAGGCTGCCACTCATGCAGGTACTGTGTCTAAAACTTGTAAATATTTATAGTTTGGTTCTGATTGTTTGTATCTTGTACATACGTTTGTGAAACCTAATCCAAGTCTCGTTTAGTTTTCAATCACTGGCCTAAGCACTTAAACGAGGCTTGGATAGGTGCTTGAAGCAATCCATAAAGCAGGGTATTTGCTTTCAGCCTTTCCTTACCCGCTCCTCCTTTCACTTCCCTTCCGCCGTCTGAGTTTCCGTCGTCCTACTGCCTCGGAGCAGTCCGCCGCTGAAGACTGAAGCCTACTTGAAGCTCCGAGGCTACCCTAATACCCTGCCCTACCTTTCTACCTATCCTGCTGTGTTAAGGCCAGTGTTTAAGCGTTATTTTCAAGAGCAGTGCTGACTGGAACAATTTGTATATAGTTTTTTTTATTTTATTTTATATTATATTTCCTAAACAACCTCGCCTTGTTGTTATCATTCTCTCAGACTGGCTAGCCGGTTACAAAGTCGGTTAAAAATAGTGGGCGATTAATTTTGCCCCTGAGTATATAATAATCAGGATACCCTGATGCATATGCCCTTTTGAACATTTTGAAACAGGTGCGCGGCCGGCGGTGCCCGTGCGGACGTGCTCGTGCCTCATACGTATCACTGAGAGTAGAGACTACCTACTTAACGCTTTCGCCGGCGATAAACCAGACACAATAGAATTTCTATTGTTCTAACGGCTATAGCCGATTACCGCCGGCGAACGTGTTACGGTGTACGTGGAGTTATGCGGTTTTTTTTTTGTTAATGTACGTTTGTATTCCAAAAGTGTCAATAAAGTATTATTCTATTCTATTCAATTGGAAACAAAAACGAAGTACCGAAGGTCCCGTCCATACGCTATACCTAATAATATGTACCTGTGTCTATATCTGCGATTGGAATCAGAGCTGCCGCGAGTAAAAAATTCGCTGGGATAGCTAGTGTCGAATGAGGTACATCTGTCAATTTCCATCTATCATAGGCCGTAGCTTGTCTCTCATTGGTGGAAAACGACAGACCTCACTAGACACTATAGCGATCCTAGAGAATTTTTTGACTCGCGATCTCATTCGTTACTAATGATTTTTGCATAATACGATACTTTTGGGGGCGGAGTTTATTCACTCGAGCAGGACAACGCTATACAGTAACGCGTGTGTCAGTAGAAAGAGGGCTAGTCAAGATGCGCTCAAAACGCATGTCGTAAAAGAGCCAAACCTCATTGTTATTATGATTTTTATCTAAACAAAAAGGTGAGACAATTAGCTAAATTCTTTTAGTTTAATCGCAGATACCATATTCCTTTTCACTCCGCTTCAGAAACGGTACAGTAAGGAAACCTGCGCATGCTCCTGCGCAGAAATTCAATGGTTTGTGTGAAGTTCCCAATAAGCACTGGGCCCGAGTGGGAACTGTAGCCCAAGAGCCCAAGAGAGAGAGAGGTGCCCAGTAGGACGATTATTAATCGTATGGCAATAAAATACGTGGGCAATCAGAGAACAACTTTGAGGTTGCTAAGACAGGCAACTAAGTCGGGTGTCGGGTTTATAAAGGTGTCCAGAAAATCTGGGGTATGAGTGAAGGGGACAGCGCCGAAAGATGTGCTCGGTGGTTTGTTCCTCCAAGCCGCAATCACAGAGAGGAGACTCTCTCCAGGGTGTACTTTCATTTGCCCAAAAAACGTTTGGTGAACTGATTCATTTCCCAAATGTTTCATTTGGTCAAAATGCTTTTTTCCGAAACTGTAAATATTTCAGGGCCATCTCGTAGAGCCCTATATAGGTTAGGTTAAGTTTGTTTTATAAAAATCCTGAAATATTTACAGTTTCGGAAAAAAAGCATTTTGACCAATTGAAATATTTGGGAAATGAATCAATTTGCCAAACGTTTTTTGGCGAAACATTAGTAAACCCTCTCTCCAGCCCCATTAAAAGCCTCCAGCCCCGTAAAAGAGTATAATGATATTCATTTTAAGTATTGACTTAAGATCATATTTTTATTTTCTGTACCATTATGTACAGTCGAGGAAATTAATTCCTAACCCACCATAGAACATTTTCATAGTAAACGTCATAACGATTTTCCTTGTCAAGCTATGCGATGTCACTATGACGTTTACTGTGAAGAGGTTCCATGGTGGGTCAGGAAGTAATTTCCTTGACCGTACCATATTGTTTTATTTTATTTGTTATTGCTTTTATTTTTATGACATTTTCACTTTTTTTAGTTTTTACAGATTTCTTTAAATTACGTAGTTTTAATTGACATTTGATTATTTATAAAACATTGTACATGGTTTGACATTTTTTTTTATTTTTTTTTTCGATCTTTTTGTGAATTTATTATGTTTTGACATTTAAAATGTAATGTAATTTTCAATAAGAAATAAATAAATCTGTCTCTCTATCTATCTATCCATTTATGTTGAATAGGGGACGATGATATGATGAGCGAGAGCTTGCTGGCTACCTGGCGAGCCCTCCTTGTCGAAGCCAGTGCTGCCGCTGGGGAAGTGCTTCTCCAGCACCTCCGGCGCCTTCCACTCGTCCAGCGTCGAGTCGATGCCCCACTTCTCACGCCATTTCATCGACTGCAAGGAAATTAACACAAAACTATAATAATATTATTAATATTATACTTAATATCGGGATAGAAGGTAAGTAAGATTCTACCTATGTAGGCTGAGAACCTCATACGCGTTCCGTTTTCAGCTTGCGATGGCGGATTTAATAAAAAAACCTATAAGTGAAAAGTAAAAAAAAAAATCCTGGGCCTAGGTCCTTTCATTAGGAACTAGGTTAACTTTTGCGCAGTCGGGTGCCGTCTAATTGTATTCGTAGGCCAAATACAAAAATACGGTTCTCGGTTCTCAGCCCTTCTTTTCGGCACGAGAGGTAAATACGCTGATCCCGATATAGGTCTGTGGTATTTGCTACATACATACAAATAATGGTATTGTATCTACCGACTTGAAAAATCACTAACCAAAACCAACTAACTTCCACTTACATCTCTCAGCATCTTTTCCGCTGCATCGGGGTCCCATTGTCTTGCTGAAAATAAAGATAAAACTGAGAACCTATTTTTTATCAGCAAGTTCGAAAATACCAGACAGTTCATAGTTATCCGTCTTCAAAAGTACCATTATTTAAATTTAATTTTAGGTTTATTTTCGCAATGAAGCCAAAAATGTTGGAAAGAAGTTTCTAATAAATTCAATGTCTAAAACCTGTCTGAAATTAGCACGTTTTATTGAAGCAGTTTAACGTGTAGGGCGTGTAGGTAAGTTATAGCAAGTTTTAGGAATTGCGTACATCATTCAATCAAGCTTTGATAAAGTTATTCATCTCTATTAATTACTTTAGCAGCTTTGAAAGCTGACCCATTTCAATCAACACTTGCTCAAACAATAGTTTGACTTGATTTATGCTTATGATTCAAACGTACGCAACGAGCTATGAGGAATTGTAGTTTTCAAATAAAATTGCAATGTATTTATAACACTCAGTAAGTACAATGTTATTAAGTCTGTAGACAGCCAAGGTCAAGACATTTTAATACCTTGTGATTAGCGCCATATGAGTGGTAGGTAAATCCGTCGGTCATCTGCGGTGGTCGTAAGCAATTTTAATGAAACTGACATTCAAATGTGCGCTCGTAACTACAAATTGTAATGGTGTCCCTGTGACGGTAATTACTACTTAAGTTTGGATGAAAACCTATACTTGGACTGAGTAATAACGTACAGCTAGCTTGCATAACATGTGTTGTTACCTCTCAGCCATCTTAGAAGGAAGTGATCGTCATGTTCCGGCTTCATAACATCTTTGACGCTGCGACGAAACTGTAACAAGCGGAGATTCCGTTAAAAACCTTTCTCGTTTTAATTGATAGCTGACGGGCGGTTTCTTTAGTTGTCAATATATATCAATCCCCATAAATCAGGTAATTTTGTTAAGCGTATTCGTTAGGGTCATAACTACTTAATAATCAATAACCTAACCAACTAAGAAAAGTGGGAAAACCTCTGACGTATTCATATTCGACAAGTTCAATAAATAGTAGGTACCTATCTCAAAAACGGCTGAAATATTTTTTTATGAAACTTAGCTATTCACTCTGACGGAATTTTAACCGGTTACGGAGGTTTAACGTGTTTCACATCATTCAATCTCACTCTGGAATCTGCTCTCAATAAAGTTTATTCTCAAAAGGTTCTACCTGCAGATAGCAATATATGGGAATCGTAAACCCTCCAGTAAGTAACGCCAAATTTATGCCTACTAAGTAAGTACTCAGTAAATAGGTATAAATATAAACAAACTTCACAATAATCAACAATTGTCTACCATACCTGTTTTCTGTAATATCTTTGTACTATTTTGTGGTTTTCAATAAAGAATATTTGTATTGTATTGTATTGTAATCAAAAATATTCCGAATATTCGCATTTCTTTCGCGCATTCCCTCAAATCTGACACAGTTTAAAAAGGTATGTTGCCAAGCAACCATATCGACATAATCTGACATATCGAAACTTCATTACCATATCTCGTTTCTTTCACGTTTCTTTTATACTTATTTTGCTATTTACAACTTTCTAATTAGTCGGTCATATGAAATTGTAATCAAATATGGCGGAGAACGACAATTTATCTACATTCAGTGCTGACGGTGGGCAGGATACCGTGGGCCTGCCCCGGATAGTCATGGTGACCGAGGGCTCTGACACATCGGCCTCCTCTCCATCCTCAACATCCTCATCTGAAGACAACTGGGCCAACCTCATCAAGTCCTCGGAAATACCGCCGGAGTACTGGCACATACAAAAACTCGTCAAGTACATGAAAGCTGGTAACCAGACTGCCACTATGGTGGCTCTGTCCTGCTTAAAGGACCACGACCTGACTATCGAAGTGAACCAACGAGCAATTCAAGAGATCGGCGGGCTAGAATTACTTGTAAACTTGCTGGAGACTCGAGACCTCTGCTGTGTGCTAGGTGGGTTGGCAGTTTTGAAGGATATCACGCCAAATATTGAAATCAGGAAGAAGGTGACGGATTTAGGAGCTATTCCTTTGCTGGTTGGTTTGCTGTCGGACCCGGCTCGGGACGTGCAAATCCTCGCAGCGGAGACTATCGCCAATTTAGGGAAGATTCGGAAAAGCAGGAAGTTTTGCAGAAAATTTGGTGGTTTGCCTAAGTTGATAGATTTGCTGGACATCAAAGAAAGGTAAAAAAAAACACATTCTATGTTATTGTCAATATCCTCAACATTGTTACCCAAGTATAAAAACATAACAGTGCTATGCGATGCGAATCAGTAATCAATTAGGATTATAACTTCAAAGTACTTAATCAATATTCAGCTTTATCACGTACCTATTGATGTCACAAGCGTTACACAATCACTTCTAGACTAATATCAGTTTTGTAATCGACAGATATTTGGTCACACCGCGAGAAGAGTTGAACCTTGATGAGTTGCAATTCCTAGACATCGCGCGGGCTGGAGCCAAGGCTCTGTGGTCCATGTCCTCGTCACAGAGGAACCGTGAAGCCATGCGTAAATACGGCATGATTCCTCTCATAGCCCGATTACTGACAACTATCCATCTAGACGTCGCCATACCTGCGACAGGCCTGTTGCAAATGTGTGCGACAGAAACCTCGTTTCAGTTGGCCATACAGACTGAAAAGATGGTCGACGACTTGATCAAACATTTGGCCAATGATGATAAGGATTTGAAGGTTACTAATTTATGATCTCAATTGGAAAATCTTTTTGTATTTTTTTCCCAATTTTTAATTTTTAATTTTTAAGGTTTTACTAATTTGCTTAAAAGCTTGTTCTTTTATTAATAAACTACTCGCGAAACATTTGCCTAGATGGTTAGTAAATAACGAAATGCCCGAGTTAGCATAACGGCTGTATTTGTTCAACCTCGCTGGCCAGACACACGGGCAGACATTGACTTCATTGCATAATTTTACTGTTTTAAAGTTACCCGTAACAAGTAATTAACGTCAAATTTTAATGACCCAACTGCATTCCAGACTTATTGCAGCCTCGCTATATACAAGTGCGCAAGCGATTCTATAACGAGGGATATGATACGTGAAGCTGGCGGCTTGGAACTGCTTGTTGAGGCTGCTCAGGATTCTTCGAATAGAGCAAATAAGCCTCTTCTGGCTGCCGTAACGGGTGCCCTGTGGAAATGCGCCAACAGTGACGCGAGTGTCAAAAGGCTGGATAATCTTGGATCTGTTCCCATCCTGGTCAGGCTGCTGGACGACGAGAATGACGGAGTCCTGACTAACGTCGCGGGCGCACTGGCTGAATGCGCAAAGTTTCCGCCCAACAGGGATAGGATAAGAGCTTCTGGCGGTATTCCTATGCTAAGTATGTTTCTGTATTTTTTCATTACATTCGAAAATAAATACGTATCTAAGTGACCCCAAAGGAGTTATACTTCTTAGAACATTCTCAGAAGTGAGTGACGCGATACGACAATACAACATCTTGTATACGTCGCAGGAACAAGCACTCGTCTCTTGACCTCGTCCGCAGGGCCTTAGGTTTATTCGAGTTGACGTCCGTGTTTTCCCTGTTCACAAAATGTGTCTACCACATTTCATATTACACCTTTGACATTATTAAGATTGTTTTATACCTATCACCTCGTCTTGTTACTCAGGTATGTACATGTACATACAGCATGCCGGAATTTAACCTTTTGATTTTCCTCAAAACACAAAACATAATACAACTTTACTTATTCATTGTTCATTGATACCTATCCATTCATAAGTATTCATTTCATAATTCGTATTGTTGATTAGGAAAGATTACACTGTATATGCTTTCAACTATGTCTTGCTAGACAACTTCACGTCCATCGACTTTAAAAATATAGTAGGTTTTAAAAGATTACTAAAGTAGTGGCAGTTCCAATTCAATATTTCAGTTCACCACCTCAACAATACATACAAACCACTTCTGGAAAACGTGCCGCTGGTCATAATGGAATGCGCGAAAGAGACAAGCTGTATGCTGGAAATCGACGAGCTGGACGGCGTGCGGCTCGTGTGGTCTCTCCTCAAGAACGACTCCAAGAGGGTCCAGACCAATGCTGCTCTAGCACTGAGCCCTTGCGTCCAGAACGCGGCAGATTCCGGGGAGATGGTCCGGTCCTTTGTGGGAGCCCTTGAGCTGACGGTGGACCTCCTCGATTCTGATGACCACAACGTCTTGTCGGCCATCTGTGCGGCGATCGCTACTATAGCGAAGGACCATGAGAACTTGGCTGTTATATCTGACCATGGTGTGGTGGCAAAACTGTCTAAACTAGGTCAGTTTTATATGTATAGATTTAATTAGGGTTATCGCGATTCAATGCATCGGTATCAATACAGTCGTAACAGTACCCGTATATTGAGAATGCCTGACTTTATTTACCGTCATTACATAAATGCGAAGGCATATTTCATTCTAATTTTCAAACTAGTTTTCTTAGTGACCGAGACGTGACACGACTATAAATATTCAGCACGATAAATACATGCACTATCCCAATAGATCCCTAACTACACCTACACGAAATACGCCTACCCACCACGGTTGGAGATCTCGTAGTGACTCCAAGTCGCCCAATACTGGATGATTCGGGGTTAGAGATTTGATAAAGAGTAACAACAAGTATTAATAAAGGGATTTCGTCTGATCTGATACCAGTGACCACGACGGATGACCACCTCAGAGCCAACTTGGGAGTGGCGATAGCCTACTGCTGCGATTGGGCGCAGAACCGACAAGAGTTTAACAAGCGGGGTGCCATCACGCCGCTGGTCAACTGGATGACGTCACGTGACCCCGACGTGCACCGGGCTACGGCACTGGCGCTCTACCATCTATCCTTCTTCTCTATCAACTGCGTCACCATGCACGCTGTACGTATTACCCAAGTCTTCTAAGCATATAGTCTGTCAATTACCACGTTCGTCAGCGATAAACTGATATCAGTCGGCATAAGAATATTTCCAAAGTCTACAGTCTCTGTCAATTACCACGTTCGTCAGCGGTAAAGTGATATCAGTCGGTATAACAATAAATATCTGTTGTGTCTGGGTTATCGCCGGCGAATGTAGGAAGGTAGGAGGCGAGGCGGCACCGCGGAGTGATAGGGCCCTTTGTTGATGCTTTCGCCGGCGGTAAACCAGAGATAGGTACAATATAATTTTTATTGTTGTAACGGCTCTAGACGCTTACCGCCCCCGAATGTGTTTAATTGTCTCACAGTTGCGTCAACATACGTCGGACTAACCACAAACAATGGGTGATATGGGAGCACACAGACGTTAATCGTACTTACCTATTCAAAGGCTAACGCAGAAAGTTTTGAATTATGGTGTTGGGGTTTCTCAAGTTTGCATAAATTATGGCCAGACGTGACTATCATATAAATAACTATAATGCAGCATTTCCCATTTAGTGGGTCACGTCCCGGTACCTTTTACCTTTACAGGGTTTGATGTACCCAGCTCCGATGTACCGGGGGCTTAAAAAACTCTTGAGTGGGTCACGAAGGGGAAGTATGAAAGTAACTGGACCATACTTAGCAGATTAATGTTTGGGAAACGCTGCTCTAATGTCCCACTTACTGTGCGTCAATTTATGTTTTTTTTTTACTATAAACTGACCAGTGATTGACCCCTATCTCACTTAATGGAAGGTGCAGATCAGGCCTACGGTGTAACTCACTGGTTCAGTAACAGCCTATTCACTCTAGCCTCGAAGAGCCCTACATTGTACCCGTCCGGAAATGCAGACGATGGGAGCGAATTCCATTCCTTAGCAGTCATACGTCATAGTTAGTCTGTAAATTGACATGGGAGGCTTTTAGGCAGTGAAACGAAACGACTAAATTATGTAAGTAAAAATCGTAAATACGAAAAAAATATTCTTTGTTTTGACAGGTGCTATGTTTCCGTGTCAGAGTTGTTTAACCCCTCGTGATGTCTTCGCTGACCCTGAACTTTTTTTGGTCGACAATTTAATTGTGACTTCAAGGTAGAGTTAGGAAAATATTTTGGCAAAGACTTATCATAATAAATTCAAAATAACGTATTATTTTTTTAGAGCCTACTACGTCGTTTAGGGTTCATATATACTTTTTTAACCGCCGACGCGATGCCAAAAGAGGGGTGTGATGAGGGGTGGACATATATAAATATATCTAACATGTATCTGTCATACTCGTACGGCCTCTGTTTATTTTGTTAGAACTAACAGAGATGATATCACATTTATTTGTTATATATAATATAACTTATCTTAGGGTAGTGACAGCAGTAGTGTGTGTAGCTGTCACATCGACTGTTTACCATGCATGGAACGACAACCGTTAATGTTTTGTTTTGTTACGCTGCTCAAATGTAAGTCGTCGAGCGAAAACTAGTAAAGGTGTGCTCTTAAATTCGCGATGGCTCAAACTGTAACTGTTGAGCACCAGTTGTGCCGTGGGTCAGAAAGGATTATTTTTTTAACCCCCGACGAAAAAGAGGGGTGTTATAAGTTTGACATGTGTATCTGTCTGTGGCATCATAGCTCCCAAACGGATGGACCGATTTCGATGCGGTTTTTTTTAATCGAAAGGTAGCTTAATCGAGACGGTTCTTAGCTAAATTTCGTTAAAATCGGTTCACCCGTTTTTGAAATATTGAACTTTGAAATGACCATGTCGGGGGGTTTTTCAACTTTTCTAAGTTGGTTAGGTTATTATAGCGGATGTTTAATTAGAAGTCGCCTTTTCATAAAATTAAATTTACATCAATAAACTTTCGTAACAATTAGGTAGGTACATCAGTAGAAAATCGAACACTGTTGAGCTTGTACCCTCATGTCAATATCTTTTAATACCATCAATTAATAGATAAACAAGTTTTAAACTTGTAGTAAATAGCGTTTTTACCGCGGTATATGAAAATCTTGTTAGAGGTAGAGGTACAGTGAGCACTTTTTTCCATTGATCGATAATCTCCAGTGCAAATTGATCAATTTGCTCTTTTTTGTTACACCAAAACATCCTCAAAGGAAAGATTTAGCTTACACAAGATTTGGTTCAGTTCCTTTCCCACATTCCCGGTATTCTCGGTGCGTCTTGCTTCCCTTATAAAGTGACTGACTTCCCTCCAGATGCATTTAAGTTTGACGTGTACTTGTAGTCTTTTGTTATGTGTTTCGAGTGGGCTTTTGGTTAAGGGATAAAGGAAGGACCTGTTAAATTTTAAGTGATGTTTAATTCAATCATTTAATCACACATTTATATTAATTTTCAGGCCGGAGTCGTACAATTTCTACTAGAAACCATAGGCGCCAAAGACCCTATCCTACAAGAAGCGTCAGCTGGCTGCCTGTGCAACATCAGGAAACTCGCTCTCGCCACGGAGAAGATCAAGTTGAAACAATAATTATGTTTTAAGGGCTACGATACGTTTTATCGTTAAGTTCAGCCGTCTCAGACTAATCGCAACGACGAATCGTTAGTGTAATAATTATGAAGCGATATCGTCATAGGTTGTTGTACATCGATTCGTCATTTTGACTAGTCTGAAACGATGGTCCGTAACGATATCGTATCGTATATGGGACCCTTTAAACAAATTTCTGATACCGGGTAGATAAAATGTGGTTGATTGTATAGTACTGCTGATTATTTTATATACTTATTTGATTAATTATTTAGATAGAGTAGATTTTTAATCGTCCGTGGTATTTTCTTTTTCACGTTTTCTAACCAGTATCCCACATAATAACTCGCGTTTCCTACTTAAATAGGGTTGCGTTCGGCCTATAGATTAATTACGGTAGTTCGTCTGTTCCACCAATTCAGAATTATTTATACTTTATACTTCCAGTGGTTCCTAATCTTTTTTTTACCCCTGGAAACTGCAAGAATTTTGCAGACACTTTTTATGATGGTATCGTTCGTTCATATCATTACCCCTCAAGAAACACAGTTTAAACGTTTACTCGACTTGACGTACATCCACTGATGGTACTTTTCCAGCGAAAATGAATGTTCTGAATAAGGATTAGGACAACAGGAAACTTGACTTTGACTAAGTATCTATTTACTTAGCAAGAGATAGACATAAAAGGGTCTGTATAATGACCAACCACAAGGTACTCTGTGCCACAGTCGACCGATAAGTAGTTCCGCGTCGTGAACCTCCTTAAGGTTTTTGTGTCTTTATTTAACATAATAATAATATTATTATTAAGCCTTGGTGCGGCCATGATTTCCTTCTCTGTTATTCGTAAACCTTTTTGTTCCATTTGTGTGTGTACGTTTGCTAGGCGGCAAATACCCCCAACCTTCTCCATTCTGGCCTTTCTGTGGCCAATACCCCATATTGTAAGTACCCGCGACCTGTCTAATTCTAATGTCGTCATTGTCATCCCTCCTCCTCCTCTATTTCTGTTTAATTCCCTCGGGTACCATTGTGTGACTATTTTACTCCATTTATCTTTTCCTCTAATAATGTGGCCTGCTCATTTACATTTATTTCTTTCATCATTTAATAAACGGAAGATCAGCGCTTTAGGCTCCGACAATAGGATCCATTTTTTTTTTATATACAACGAGGAAGGCAAACGAGCAAGTGGGCCACCTGATGGTAAGTGATCACCACTGCCCATGGACACCAGCAACCCCAGGGTTTGCAGATGCGTTGCCAACCTAGAGAGCTAAGATGAAATGCCTCTTGTGCCTGTAATTACACCGCCTGTCTTAATCTCCACACCGGAACACAACAGTACAAGCACTGCTGTTTAGTGGCAGGACTGGTAAGATAAGATGGTGGTAGCGATCCGGATGGACCTTGCACAAGGTCCTACCACCCGCAAAATATCCATAACGATATTATTTATGATTATAATACAATAGAACATAAAAAACTCACAAACCTAAAACCCTAAAAGTCCCTCCCTGTATCGTGCCCGGCTCAAGGTTCCCATTTATACTGGCTGCAAATGCCTCGATGGACTGCAATGGAAACCTGTTGAACCAGCCACGATCTTATGGTTTTTTATCTCTTTTTTATGTGAATGAACACAACGATCATCCAAGGATCCGTAACGACATTACAAAAATGTAAATCCGCACATAAATTCCGAAAATCTTAGAGGTGCGAGCCGGAGTTTGAGCCCACATCCCTCTGCTTGAGAGCCCATAGGTCAAACCACTAGGCTGTCACGGCTTTTTTATCTATCACGGTATTAGGATCACTAACTATTTAACTAAACTGTAACTATTGCCGAAATCATCATGAAGCGAATAATAATTGCAAGTAAGAACAGGCACTTGCGTCGATTAAGCCAGTAATGACCACGGATCATCCGCCTTTCTGCACGATCATTGTTTACGTATGCTTATTAGCCACGGGGTATGTTTGAGCAGATAAAGTACGCACTTACGTTTGAGCAAATAAAATAAATAATTATTTATAAGAATAGAACGAGTAGCACCACCTTATACTGTTAGCCTAACTCAATTTCCCAAAGACGTTTAACTTAGTCGTTTGCAGTGACGGATACCTAGATATCCATAAAATTACGAAGATGATCTTACAGCAGGCGCGGTATGCATACTAATAGAACCATGCCTAGATCATTGTGACCGCTCCGGTTGCTTAGCTACCTACTTCTGCTTCTCACTGCACAGGTAGGTATAATTTATTTCTTACTTACACCTACAAAAAATCTCCATACTGAAAATAAAAGTCGCTCTCGTTTTGTATTTTTGATAAAACTGAATTTTCACAATTTTCGAATGGTACCTACTTTGTATTTTTACGTAGGATTAAAAGTCGCTCCCTTGATTAGGCTTGGCTCAGAAATACGCATAAAGACGAATTCAGTAAATTCCATTCAATAAATTTGAAATACTAATGTGAACTTCTATTTCCTATAACGGCTGTCTACGCTGCGCTTGCACAAGCTATCAAGAGTCCGCGACCTTCCTGTTGATTTTGCAACGAATGCGCCGACATTGAAAAAACTCCAACGAAACTTGACGTCTCTAGCGCAGATTTCGTAATTAACTGCACACCTGATGTATATAAATTAGATTTAACAGCGATGATATTATCGACCGGGTATTTCATAAATTTCAAACTGAACTACGAAGTTCGAGGGCTGTTTGATAAGTACCCGTTTATGGAAAAAAAAACTTTTTTTTTGTTAATATGCATTTCTTTTTCTACGTAGTCACCTTTTAACTCTATACATTTGTTCCACCTATACTCAAGCTTCAATGAACCATCCAAAAAGTATGATTTTGGAAAGTCATTAAAATAGGCCTCTGTGGCGGCAATGACTTCGTCATTTGATCCAATTCGCTTGCCACCGAGCCATTTTTTTAAGTTGGGAAACAAAAAGAAATCGCATGGGGCCAAATCTGGAGAATACGGGGGTGAGACAATAATTCGTAGTGTAACTGTGCTAATTTAGCCGTCACAACTCTGGACGAATGTGCCGGGGCGTTGTCGTGATGAAACAGTACTTTTTTCTTTTTTAAATGGGGTCGTTTGTAAATTATATTTTTAATAAACTCACCGAAACATGAATACACAGAAAAAACCAGAAAAATACCAACCCCGGGAAACGAACCCGGAACCTCGACACTCCGGGTCGCGTGCCCACCCTTACACCAGAATTGGTATTTAGGTAAGGCTCGAATTTTTCCTATGTATTCAAATCTCAGCTCGTTTTTATCACTTTTTGCAGTGACTAGCGCCACCTATGCGATTGCTTCGTAAACCGAACACAACGCACCCCTTCGAAACTAATCAGTTTACCCGGGCTCAACGAGATGGCGCACTAAAGCAATCAATTCATGATCTCAATTGGAAAATCTTTTTGTATTTTTTTATTATTTTTCCAATTATTTTTATTTTTACGGTCTTCCCGGGGTTGGTATTTTTCTGGTTTTTTCTGTGTATTCATGTTTCGGTGAGTTTATTAAAAATATAATTGATACTCACGGGAAGACCGTAAAAATAAAAATAATTGGAAAAATAATAAAAAAATACAAAAAGATTTTCCAATTGAGATCATGGGTCGTTTGTCCTTCAACACGGCGTCAAATTCATCCAATAAATTGGCATAGTACTGCCCTGTTATTGTTTTTCCCTTTTCTAAATAGTCAATATGTATAATACCCTGCGAATCCCAAAAAACGGTCGCCATGACCTTTCCAGCCGATGGGAAGGTTTTTGCTTTCTTTGGAGCAGGTTCACCCGGTAAAATCCACTGCTTCGACAGCTTTTTCATTTCCGGGGTGTAGTGGTGGACCCACGTTTCGTCCACGGTCACGAAACGACGCAGAAACTCCTTCGGGTTACGTTTGAACACGGCCAAACACTGCTCCGAAGTAGTCAGTCGGTTCCGTTTTTGCTCCTCCGTGAGTAAACGCGGCACCCACCTCGCCGATACTTTCTTCATACTCAATTTTTCTTCTAATATGTGTTGTACCCTCTCGATTGAAACGTATCAACGATTTCTCGAAGTTTAATTCGGCGGTCGGCTAAAACGATATTTTCAATTTTCTTAACCATATCGTCTGTAGTCACCTCAACTGGCCGACCTGGGCGATCCTCATCAAAGACGGTTGTTCTCCCCCGCATAAACTCGTTATACCAATATCTGACGGTTGTCATAGAAGGAGCACATTCATGGTAAACCGCTTGCATTCTTACTTTTATTTCATTACATGTTTTTCCTTCCAAAAATAAGAATCTAATTACAGACCGATACTGTTCTTTCTCCATTTTAACAATTTTAAGTTCACGCCTTCACTGAATCGTTGTCAAATGAGAAAAAAAAAACAAAAGAATGCTATTTTTTTTAAATATTCCCGCCTCTGAGAAACGGCTTAAAAAGGTGGTATACTTATTTGCGGCCAGTGATATTAATATATTTAGAAAGCGGGTACTTATCAAACAGCCCTCGTACATACCTATAAGTAAACTGCAATTTCACTATGCTAAGATAAACGGCTAATCACTCGTATGCTTTAGAATCAGATTTTTACAGAGACTAATAGAATAATGAAATTAGTCCACCTTAAACCTCAACCATCTGATCTTAGTTCATTGGTAAAAGCACTTAAAAAACATCACTCTTTTTCTTTGGGCAGTCGTGTAATAAGTCCCTAAATGCCTGTCGTATTTGGTGGTCAAGGGTATAGTAAAAGGAATCTGACGTAATAAAACAAAATGAATCCGATACGGATGGCGGATACGCAAAATAATACACCGAGAAATGCATTGGAAAGCGGTGACTGCGATGCCTGCAATGGTCATTCACTTCGGAAGTTGAATTCGATGCGGCAAGTAACTTGTTAAAAGGAACAATTAAGAGGGACGCGACGACGCGACGTAAAATGTTGGGTGTAAATGTACGATGTAACTCGTACTTAGCTATGTACCTATAAATTCATCACTTATCAATATCATCCAAGCGCCGTTAATTGTGTCCACAGGGTGAAGTTGGACACGTTGATCAGAATTATCATAATGTGATTCCGTACCTACCTAATTTACTTAGGCTACGGTTTAATTAACACGTTCGCCGGCGGTAAGCGCCTATAGCCGTTATAACAATATAAATTCTATTGTGTCTGGTTTACCGCCGGCGACAGTATTATGATTTATTTTTAAAACTATAGCGTTATTGGCGTAATATTTGGAGGAGGATATTTGTCTGGAGCCTAGTGAAGGGTAATCGACGACCAAAAAATATGTCTCAATCGCGTTCGGGTTAGGGAGCCAAAAATTATGATGAATGAGAAGAGCACGTTGCCAATATACAATACACCCCTTTATCTTCATACTTACTTTCGCATGTATGAAGAATGTTATGAGATTAAGGGAAGCAAAGGTTGTATGTCAGGATGCCTACCCCTCCGGAAAACAGGCGTGACTATGTATGTATGTTACTTTCGCCGGCGATAATCCAGACACAACAGAAGTTCTATTGTTATACCGACTGATAGCAGTTTACCGCTGACGAACGTTAATTGACAGACTGAGCCTTTAATGTAATCTTTGACACAAGAAAACTATTATTGGCCTGGGCACGGCAGCGCCTCTATCGGCACGTGTTGGCAACTTTTACTATTCTCATAATATTTGACACTTTAACTTCCTAATCCAATAAAAAAAGTGAATGCCAACAATTATTACTATTAACGTTTAGCTTTTGTTAACGTCTTGACACGATACGTTTACCTAGTTATTACTTAGCTACGTGGCTACGCCTAAATGCTAAGTGCATACACACACAACACAACAGACATTATGTCAACAAATCACACTGTTTATTTAAGTTTGTAAAGCTAATGCAACAGTAGCCCAGACATGGTTGTTGCAACATTGAAGCAACGCATCCTTGGCTATTCTACACACGTGTAGCTGACACTTTCGAACGATGGTTGACCGCCATTAAATGGGTGGGTGAAAGTAGCGAGATTTAAAAAAAATATGTTAACGAGTTGGGGGTAATTGGTATGTATGTATGTTGAGTAATAACGTAACTTGCAGTCGAAATGGGAAAGGTATTTTATAGGTACACGGCAATGCGGTATCGGTAGAAATTTGTCCAAAGCGTACCTAAAGCAAATGTATTGAAAATTGCACGATTTTTCTTGCAGCTTACCGGCTTTAAGTTTAAGGGCCCTTTCACACAGGCGATTTTTTTCAACGATTTAACGACGGAGCGAGATTCTGCGAGATGCCGCGAGCTGAGCGTGCTCGCCGCGATTTCGCTCCTACCACAGAATAATAAAAAGTACTTAGTTCGAAAAATATCTCCTTAGTAAATAAAAATAAAATAAAAATTGCCCCTGTGAAAGGGCCCTTCCATATACTATACTAACTATAGTATAAAGTTATAGTATAAATTAACTATAATTTAATACGTACTTGTTTATTGTGAGTGGTTGCGCAATTAGTTAGCTAAGTCTAAGTACTTTGGAAAATTCGAGGAATCTAGACTTTTCAGGTTTTCCAATGTTCAGGTTAGTTAAACATGATGATGAGCACATAACTTCTCTTTTTACCGTACTCGGTTAAAAATAACGGGGTACCTGGCGTAAATTAAAAATAAAAAGGGCAGTTTGGAATTCATTAAAAAAAAGGGTAGTTCAGAACTTACATAAAGGGTAGTTTGGAATTTATAAAATATTAGTGGGTACGTTGGTTTTTCATTAACTAAGTTGAGTACATGGTTTACATATGTCAGTAGTGGAAGTGGTGGCATGTTGAGCGGTTTTTGTTGTGCTTCGTAAATGGCCTCGTGGAGAATGCCGAAACGCGTCGGCGTTTAGCGTAGGTAGTGGTGGTGATGGTTATACGTAGTTAAGTCGATGTTTCATGTGTTGATTCGTGTAGCAGTGGAGGCGGAGGTGTTGCATGGAACATGCATTTGCCGCACAGATATAACTAATTATTTTTTCACTTGTGGCCGAGGGTCGCGGGTGAGCAAATCAGTGCAGTTCAGTGTTCAAAATCCCAGACAAAACTGATGTAAGTAGCTAGGTACCTACCTACAGTCGAGTTCAAACAGAAGTACTTAGGTAGTTAAGTATTGCTTTCATTTGAGATTCGAGTTACAAAAATAATGTATTAGGTACCTAATGTATAGACCTTTATTACCGCGACGACAAGGTTGATGTATTTATAGGTACTTATGCATATTTTTTGTAGCTTTATGCGGATATATTTTTTGACCTTGACTGTATAAAATGGCCCAATCAGTACTTATACATATACCAAATAATAAAAATCAGTATGGTGCAAGTAGGTAGGAAGGTATCTAAATTAATATTAAATTGCAGAACAAACTTGCACGCATCTCACCACAACGGGGGCAAGTTTCTTAATGTTATTCCAATTAAATAAAGTAGCTAAGGAAATCGCGTATTATAAAAATATTTAAACATACAAGTACCTACCTACTTATAAAGTAAATGTTAACTGTACACAGTACCTTTATTAAAGCGAAGCGTTGGTCATCGTCAATCCCCGTTATGGGGGATATAGGCGCCATGTTTTGAAACTTTGAGAACTCCGTAAATTTAAGTTTTTCACAAGGCGCTGTAGGAATTCTGTGCACGCGCGATGCCCGTGAGTGTTGCCGAGCGACTGGCTAACTGAACCGAAATAACTGATGATGATGAATAACAAGTGACGTGCGATAACGAAAGGTGAATGACGGCGAGGTGCAATGCGCACACGCTTTTTAACCGACTTCAAAAAAGGAGGAGGTTCTACGTTCCACTTTATGTATTTTTTTTTTTTAATGTATGTTCATCGATTACTCCGTCAATTGTACCGATTTTCAAAATTCTTTTTTTATTCGAAAGGGTATACTCCTGAGGTGGTCCCATTGTCACCAAGTCATGATCTGATGATGGGATCCTAGGGAAATCGAGGGCAACCCTCAAATTTTACAGGCACGTACTATGTGTTTCATATGTTTTCTAAGGTTATTCAAGTATTTGCGTCTGGTGATGATGAGCTGATGATGGAAGGTACAACTCCTTAGCGGTTAGGAGTTGGAGGATAATTCTGAAAATGTTAAATCATTATTCGAAAGGGTATACTCCTGAGGTGGTCCCACTGTCACCAAATCATGATCTGATGATGGGATCTCAGGGAAATCGAGGGCAACCCTCAAATTTTACAGGCACGTACTATGTGTTTCATATGTTTTCTAAGGTTATTCAAGTATTTGCGTCTGGTAGTCATCATCTCATGATGATGAGCTGATGATGGAAGGTACAACTCCTTAGCGGTTAGGAGTTGGAGGATAATTCTGAAAATGTTAAATCATTATTCGAAAGGGTATACTCCTGAGGTGGTCCCACTGTCACCAAATCATGATCTGATGATGGGATCTCAGGGAAATCGAGGGCAACCCTCAAATTTTATAGGCACGTACCATGTGTTTCATATATTTTTTAAGGCTATTCAAGTATTTGCGTCCGGTAGTCATCATCTCATGTTGATGAGCTGATGATGGAAGGTACAACTCCTTAACGGTTAGGAGTTGGAGGATAATTCTGAAAATGTTAAATCAACGTAAAATTGTGAAATAAAACGGATCACTCACGTATATAAGCCGAGTTCAGTCCGACATGTATAATTAATAATGTGATATTGATTTTTTTTTACAAAAAAAAACAGTTTACGAAACGTCAGCTCGGTATGTTTGTATAAGATTAAAAAAAACAGTCAAATTCGTGACAGGTATGGGTATGATATATGCCTTTGGCTTCTGAACCCATCTTAGAGTACTTATAATGTGTGTAGATAAAGTAATGTATGCAACTCCACATAATTAGGCCTTAAAACACTCGTGTGATCCTATTATGTAGTAGTTGCATAAACTACTATTCCATACGATGCTACTTCTGAATAATGTTCTGATTTTGATAAAAGGATTGTGTGATTTTAGATACTAAAAGTTTCTAAATTGGAAGTGGTGTTTTACTTAACTGCTAGGTTAGAGATGTAATAAAATAACAAGGTATAGTGTTTTTTAACAAGGCACATTTTATTAAATAATACAATACCAATCTTATTTCTGGAAACTTTTTATTTTTTATATGTTTCTCCTCTACAATATACAGTTCAAAATGGATCTTGATTTTAAGCATTTCAGTAAAACATTTTTTCATTTACAATATCGTTATATTTATCAAAACTTATAAAAAACATTTTGGCTTACAAAGTTAATGATGTTAGGAGACCAGCTAACAATGTACAGTTAGCTTCAGAGAAAAGGTACCCCCTGGTAACAGCAACTACACTGGGGGGTACTTTTTCGCTGCAGCTGACGGAACAACATTTATTTCATGTTAACAGCTAGATTGTACATCTCATACTTAATCTTTAATAACCGTAAAAACCACTCCACCTTTCTCTGGCTCTTCATCAACTACTTCTTTGTCACTCTCCATGTCCGAGTCAGAGTTTTCAACATCTCTGTAGTTCCCAAATGAGGTTACATCACTGGGCAGCTCAGCCATTTTAATACCAGTTCTCGCCATCAACTTTTCCGCTGCATGCTGAGCCTCAATCAATTTCAAGTGGGTGTTATAATCGGTTTGTAGTTTTAAAGACTCGTCCAAACTCAAAACTTTGGCCGGGCCATGCACAATGGGAGGTGGAGTTGCAGCTGTTACTTCCCAGTGTTTGTTCTTTTTCCTAAGTATTTCTTTTTCAGGGTTGTGGACGTCGGATTTTGTTGTTCTGTATGGCTTGAAATTACCTGTTGCTTTCTGTTTTACGTTACTCTCCGTTTTCTGAACTAAATACTTTATGTGTGGTAGTTCGTCTATTTTAACTATATCTTCTAGTGTTACTAAAGGTTTTTCAGGAGGTAAGGTTGTGATAGTTTTCTCTTGGGCTGTGGTTTGACTCAGTATGTGTAGTACATCTTCCGGTTCGCTGTCATCATCAGAATCTAGATATGTGTCACTTTTGTCAGGTTTACCTTTCCATTCTAGGTTTTGTACAGATTGTTTGTCTACAGAGCTGAGTGTCAGATTATCCAGTAAGTGACAAGCTTGGTCTTCATCCTGTTTCGCCTTCAACTCCTGAACAATCTTGTCATGCAACGCTTGTATCTTTGCGCCTTTGTCAGCTAATTTATTGATAAAAGGCTTGTTGTTTAGCAGCTTTAACTGTCTATCACGCAGCTCCAGAAGTTCAGGAACAGTTTTAGAAAACAAATCGGTTATTTTGCCGTCGATTTCAGTCTTCGGCGGAGGCGGCAGGAACCCGGGTATCCTCTTGTTTATCTTTCTCATAGTTTGGGCAACAGTCATTATTTACAATAAAATATAGATTCAAATAGATTAGTTTCACACACGAATAAGTGTTGCGATGTGTAAAGCCATTAATTAAAATTAGATGAAATCACAAAACTGTTTACTTTCCAAAACAAGATCAATCAGACGTAGTCTCTCTAATCTGTGAATCAGACTTGAAGGAGTGACAGTGTTGCCAGTCTCTGGAACACAGATTAGAGAGACTATGTCTGGAAACTTAGAACAATTTTTTTTTCTATGAAATTTACAACCCTCCTCTACCAACATAACATAACATCTGTTTCCGTTGGCAGCATTGAGTGCGAATTAATGCCACATAAATACTAATTGTAATATTGGTAGAAATTTTACGAGCTAATTATTTTATTTTGGGATGCGAACGCAGAGAAACATTAAGTATGCAAATTTTGATAACATTTATGTTATTTTTAGAGGGTCACTGCATCAACAGACGCACTTGCAAAAATTCTACCAAAAATGTGGTACTATTTCTGTTATTTTTTATGGCATCCCAACCATAATGTAAAAAAATGTCTGCCGTGACGTATTCATGTTTGTTTGTGAAAATTTTGAAAGTTTTCCTGTGTTTTTGTTTTTCCAAGTATGACTGAGTATGACTCCTGCGAATAAAACGTCGTGTAGAGCAATTGCTCCTCCGTTTTGTTTATAACAAAACTGGGACTTTATTATTCACGTGTGGAGTGATTTTTCTATCGCGATATTTGACGATTTCATATTTTTAAGACAGTGACTCTAAATTTGTGTTTTTGTGCTTTTCACCATGGGTAAAGGCCATAGAATGTGTGATATTTGCGGCTTATAGGAGAGACATGTCGGCGATAAATTATCCGTGCTTTGTAATTGTAATTTGTAGCTTTATAAAACACGGCTCTGGTAGACTAAAAAAAAAAGATGCGTAAAAGAGCATTCAGCTGCCTTATAATGTTGAATAAAATCTTGAATTTTTTCTTGAAGTGCCTTTAGTCTTTTCATTATCTGTATTTAGCTGTTTTGGTGTGAAATAAATGGTAACTAAAAAAGTAACATTATTACTGGAATATGACGTAAACGTAATAATATTATTCATATTAAGATGAATACTCAATAAATCATTCTATTTACCATTTTCTTGACTTTCATTGTTTTATTTTTATACATTTCATCCACAAACCCCACTGCATACATCCCTAAAATTATCGATATATCGATGAAAAAAAAGTATCGATATGATGCAGGACATTCCTATTAACCTTTTCCAATCCCTAAATAGTAGAATCACAGAGTAGAATTAAAAAAAAAATTACAGTTCATCATCTCATGTTGGTAGCATTGTTGTTTTTACTTTTTTTTTTTCTTCCTTTTTCCGTCAGACACGGAAAGGCAAAGGGAACAAAGCCCATGCAGCCATCGTCTTCTGTTGTAAACCTCCTCAAAAAGTGTTGTATGAAGTTCCCTCTCTTAAAACGATTATATTCTTTTTGCTTTGATTATATCTTGTTGCCAGATGAAATTCGAGAGCAGCAGTAGAAGTTTTCGCAAAATATCAATAGGTAGATTAGGATAAAAATCAGTAGACTTTGATAATGTAATATTTTAACATGTTTTTGAGTGAGTGATAGTGATGAATGAAAAAAATTAACAGGGCTGCCAGTAGCTATTTTTTTGTTATTCGGCCATGGTTCAGAAATTATACGAAATTGGATGGCAGGATACAAAATAGTGTTATAAAAATTTTTAAACATACAAAATAATGAAAATTTACACACAAAATCATGTTAAAAGTGATCAAAATTTTCTGTATCCAATTATACATGAGGGTCCAGGATACAAAGAGGATACAATCGGTCACCAAATTATACAGTTTTTGTATCCAATTATACAATCTGGCAGCCCTGAAAATGAATGAATGAGCGAGTATTGCCAGAGCTTAAATAATATCACAGATAAAATAAAATAATGTACCGAGCAATCGTACATTTCTAATATCATCGATTCCCAATCGATTAACTTGGCCAAAAAGTTCAAGATTTCGAAACGGGTATTAATAATCAAAATTAAAGACTGAAGAATTTCAAGCCGACGGCTTAAGTAGTTCTTGAGATGACCAGCTGTGACGGACAGACAAACGACAAACAGACGGACTGAGGGTTCCTAGATTTACTTTGATTCGGAACCCTAAAACGTACTGTCAGTTGTCAGTGTCACTGTCACTGTCTAAGCAAAAAGAGTCGTCGTCTGTGTCTATACTGTATCGTGCCAATAAAAATCAATATTTTGAAGTGTTCTGTATGTAAAATGGTGAAATTATAGCAGCAATATTAAAATAGAATAAACTATTGTATCCCACAATGGACGACGCAACCGTAAGTTTTGTCAAGCACTGCCTAAGTCGAAGACGATAACTTCACTCTTCAGAACACTATCTAGCTTTGGGCTGGGAGTTCTAACCCTATACATTTTTTAATTCCATCTTATTTAATACCCCGGTTTGTCGCCATACTACTTCTATTAGCAGCTGTCAAGAATGTTCTAGAAAGTGATCTTACATCGTACAATTCACTGGCGAGTCAATATTTTCTTTTGTAACCTGACATTGTATCAAACATACACAACACTACATATTACCATGACTGTGCCAACAGTACGTTATGTTTGAACAGCCAGAGACAGCAAAAGGATTGTTTTTAGGGTTCCGTACCTCAAAAGGAAAAAAGGGGACCCTTATAGGATCACTTTGTTGTCTGTCTGTCTGTCTTTCAAGACCCTTTTTCTCTGAAACGCGTGGAGGTAGCATGCTGAAATTAATATCAAATACTCATGCCTGTGGTCCCTTAAAGCCGTGAAAAAATCAACCTTCTAAGTCAACACAATCAAAAGACACAGTAAAAAAAAAACTATTTCCATACAAACTGCCGAAATCGGAAAACCTACAGGGTACTTCCAGCTGTCCTAGAAACTTGAAATTTGGTATGAAGGTAGCTCTTATAGCACAACCACTCCAAAAAGTCTCAAAATCTTAAAATTTTATGTCTGTCTGTAGACTTCACAGCCCAATATAAGTTGACCCCACGCTGCGTACATTTTGCGTAGGAGCAGGGGTCTGCTAACACTGGACTTATTAAAACACCGGGGAAAAGCGTTAAAATCTTTCTACGGAACCCTCATGCGTGAGTCCGACTCGCACTTGGCCAGTTCTTTTTAGGTAGTTCATTTATGAATGTTCCTTCCAGATGCCTTTACATTTGGAGCCGATGCAACCAAAAGACTTGTGTGAGAAGAGGCTGTGGATCGGAAACCTGGACACCAGGGTTAATGAGTATGTTATTTTGCTTAAACTTCAATCAATATCCTAAACTTAACTTATAAACTTTAATCAATATACCAAAAAAAAACTGACAAATTGAAAATGTCCTAATTTTTTCAAGTTGCTTATTCCATTTTTACTATTTGTATATAATGTGTGTAAGTATATATTGTAATTGCACATAAAACATGAAGTAACAGGTAACAGGACAAAAAAGCGAATGTACAAAGTTGAACTTTTCGCTTAAAGGGATCTCCACCAGTTAACCTTCAGGTGATTAACTGGACTATTGGTGCCTCTTCGTGTTTTATGGTCACAAACAGTTTGTGTGTGTATGTATGTTTATGTGCACGTGCGCGACATGTGTGGGGCGCCTGAAAAACAGTGTCTGGTTGCTAACAGAACTCTATCCCGTGGGAATTTCGAAAAATCCCGACTTATCCCGGGCATACTTTATAAAAGGAACCTTTACAAATTTCAGTTTTCTAGGTCCAGGGGTTTGGGCTGTGCGCTGATCAGTCACTCAGGACTTGTATTTTTTAGGGTTCCGTACCTCAAAAGGAAAAAATGGAACCCTTGTAGGATCACTTTGTTGTCCGTCTGTCAAGACCCTTTTTCTCTGGAACACGTGAAGGTAGCATGCTGAAATTGGTATCAAATACTCAAGCTTGCGGTTCCTTGAAATTCTGAAAAAATCAACCTTCTAAGTCCATGCAATCAAAAGATACAGTCATTACCAAGGCTATTTCCATACAAATTGCCGAAATCTAAAAAACTAAAGGGTACTTCCAGTTGTCCTAGAAACTTGAAATTTGGTATGAAAGTAGCTCTTATAGCACAACCACTCCGAAGTCTCAAAATCTTAAATTTTTATTTCCTTTTAACATGAAACTACCGTGAGACCCGTACCGTACCGTTTTTATGTCCTTCTGTAGGTTTCGCAGACCAATATAAGTTGACCGTTAAAATCTTTCTACGGAACCCTCGTGCGCGAGTCCGACTCGCACTTGGCCGGTTTTTTTAAATATATGGATTATTATAAAAGTAAAAATTTACATAACTCTCCCATTTCCCAATTACCGGTATCAACTACTGAAAATGGTCCGCGTGTACGGCAACATCGATAAGTTCGACATGCTGTTCCACCGCAGCGGGCCGCAGGCCGGCCAGTCGCGCGGGTTCGCGTTCGTCACGTACCGCCAGCGGCACGACGCCGCGCGCGCCATGGCCTCGCTGCACGGACAGCTGTTGGGCTCCAAGAAAATCTGCGTCAAGTTCGCCAAGAACTCCACTGTGAGTATTTCTCGCCAGAATATATTTTCTGAAGATAACAGTAATGTAGCCATAAAAATATATTTTATATAACCAAGCGTTTTTTTTTGCCAACTATACTTTTTAACCCCCGACGAAAAAGAGGGGTGATATAAGTTTGACCTGTGTATCTGTCTGTGGCATCATAGCTCCCAAACGGATGAACTGATATGGATGCGTTTTTTTTTAAAACGAAAGCTAATTTAATCGAGATACCTAGTTCTTAGCTAAGTTTCGTTAAAATCGATTCACCCGTTCAACAGGCGACCCTCGCGCGGGCAGCTTTCTCGCGCAAAGAATTGCTATCGCAATGCAGCGCGGGAATGCTGCCTGCGTGATGGGCACCCTGCCGAGAGGTCCAGGTTTAGTAGATATTTAAAAAAAAAATTAAGTTAGTTTCAGTATTTTTATTTACTTTGCGGTTTTAGTCCATTGTACATTTGTTTTAACTAAACACATTTGTTCACACGTTTTTGAAATATTGAACTTTGAAATGACAATGTCGGGGGTTTTTTATTGTCTGTACTTGCATTGCCATCGAACTTACCACACCAAATTTTACCCTTTGAACTCCAAGAACGCCTAAAGGCGTCAGGAACCGACGTGCCTACGACGCCACTAACGCTTAAAGGCGTCCGGCTGCACAGTGCAAATGTGACCTACGGAAGGTTTAAGTCCGCCTTGGCGTGTGGACGAAAACCTTTGTATGCGTCGTTGGCGTTCAAAGGGTTGCCCAACAAAACAACTAAGTATTTATTTACTTGCCATTTATTGTTGTACACTTTACCTTTATTTATATAAAAGTTACAATGTCATCTACATAAGTTTTTGTCGACTAAAAGAAGTTATGATTAAATTGCTGCATCACTAACTCTATCTTTTTTCCCCTTTCAGGAAGACCAAGACAGGCCCAAGCCGGAACTAGGCATCCCAGCGTTGGCTGGAGCAAAGCCCGAACTAAAACTTAGCAAGAAGACAGCCATCCAATCCATTGAGGCCAAACTCAAGATGATGGAAAACATGAAAGCGGGAGACGACTTCGTGATCAACAAGCTAGCGGCCAACGAAGCCCCGATCATCAAGCAGTACCAGACCAAGCAACACCAACAACAGAATAAAACACATACCTCGTTCAGAAGACGGCATCCCTATCATAAGAAGAGATAATTACTTTAAGCATATTGTTTACATTCTGCTTTCGCAGTGATTGTGTTCATATCAGAAAAGCAATACATTCTATAATGCTTAATCAAATGCCTTACGCAGTTCTAGCTTAAATTTAGGACGGATATTGGTATAGTGTTTTTTTCGAATGTTCTTAGTGGTATTCTATTGATATTAGTTTAGTACCCACGGACCAAGCAACCTCTGGACACCGCACCGCATATAATTTACTTGGAAAGTCATTACGAAAAAAGCCGCGGCGAGCGGGCCGGGGAGTGCGTTGTGATTGGTTTATAGCTTGTCGTCTCGATTGTCATCTGGTCGAAAGTGAGCCGCGATTCGAGGTTAGAGAGATTTATAGGTGCAAATGAGTATAGGCATTTCGGAAACGTTCGCCCTGACGTTTGGTGTCCTGAGGGTGGTTGGTATGTGTTAGTAGCTATTCAAACTACTTAGGAACGGTCGGTTGACAAAGAGATATTCTCAATTGGTTGCAACTGATGGGACCTCGAAGCCACAGCAGAGGGCCACGAGGATTGGGGACCCCTTCTGCGAGCCCCAGTCCTCGCTGAAGGACCACAGGATGTCATCATCATCATCACTAAGCAATTTTTTTTACATTTACTGTTGCTTTATAAAAAAAACTTAATAAATTTCATACATATAATAACATTGAAATGTGATCGCATTTAGGTACCTATATAAGTTTAGTGTTATTTATTTATCATCAGAAAATCGCTAAGAATGATTTAGGAAAATACTATATCTAGATATTACTAATCTCGTAATTGTCGTATTTATTTTAACAATGAGATCTTTTAATGTTTAAGTTTAACAGTATTAGTGTGTAGGAGTTTTAGACAGTACAGCTACTCATCTAACTTTACTAAAATATTACTTATTTGAAAATGACGCGCAATGGCCGAATGCTTGCTGCTCTTACATATTACCCATATCATTTTATTCTGGCAAGGTGTGGGTTTGTGAGCACTCATTTATAAAATCAGAAAAAAACTACTCCTAAGCCTTTAAATAATAATCAAGTTAAAACTTTACTTCTGTAGATTAGTCGAGTGTTGAAATATTACATTACATAGAATAGAAATCGTCTCGTTCTCGGTTCTTCCTATATTTCTTTGACGTAATGGTACTGTCAGCGTGTTCATTGTAATGGTAACGTCTAACGTAGATTGTTTTTATAAGTTTTTTTAGAATATGTGACAGAATGTAAGCCAGTGTGGATCTAAATTTTTGAAAAAGAAAAAGAAATATTCCGACATATTGAGAACCTCTTTTTTGGTTATAAAAAGAGGCGTAGGAGGGGGGGGTCCGAGCTGTTTCTGTAGGTAACTCTGTGTTTCTCAACCTTTTTCAATGCGAGACTGCAACGCGTCCCTTCGTTTGAACAAACGAAAACAAACCTAGATTTTAGGATTCGCTGTCGGCGGATACGTCGTGGAAGACGATTTCAAATAATCACACATTATTATAATGATGGCATCGTGAGGTTTCTAGGACCCCCCGGGAAGTCGCGACTCACAAGTTGAAAAACGTTGTATAAGTACTTAGTATGTAGTCAGCAGCAGAAGTAGCTAAGCAACCGACGCGTTCACAATGATCTAAACACGGCTCTATTGTTATGGACATAAGAGCTTGTGCAGATCATTGTGACCGCCTTAGTTGCTTAGCTACTTCTGCTGCTGACTGTACTATCTTAATTTTTCGAAGCGCACTAAAACAAAAAGTATACCACCAATTTACACCGAATTTCCTGTAAACTGACATTTATAATGTTGGTGAAATGGGCCTGGTAGGGCCTGGTGAAAAATTAGAGAAAAAAAAATTGGTAAAAAGCAACGCCGAGAGACTCGACAATTTACGATCCGCACCCGTCTCTAGTTTTATGAATAGAAAACGTGACTTTATGCAAGTCTGATACCAACCGATATTTATATAAGTTTAAAATTGTAGTAAGTATATGTTTGCTAGTATTCTTACATTGGGGATATTTGTTTCGTGTTGTATGTTCAATAAAACTATGTCCCTAACAAGGTTTTTACTTTTTATTAAAACACTCAATTTATTTAATATATTTATTTAAATATCGCCAATTTGTTTTGCTCTTTAAAACTAAATAACTTATTACTGAGTACATTTTTAAAGATGGCTCATTACAAAAAATTTGGACATCACTGCAAATAATCACTGTTCTTATTTGGCTACATATACAAAGGTTCACTTAGGAATATTCACTATTCACTGGATAAACTGCGCCAACAATAACTTAAATTAAACCAAGGCACAATTCGTCTCAGTTACGGTATAGATTTTACTGTCTATAACGATTTTGTTTGGCTTTACAAATAAATGCATTTTCTTTTTATTGTCTATAAATAATAAACGTTAACAGAAAATGTGCTTAGTGTAGGCGGTGCCAATTATAATAATAATATGGAGCTTTAATGAAGCGCACTTTCTGTTATTTAACTACGTAATCAAAAGGTTAACACGGACAGTTAAAATAAGGATTACAATCTTGTAAACTGGTTAAGAATTACAAGAAATATACTCGTAATGAAGAATAAAAAAAGTATCCATAAGCTATGGAAGTTTAAAATAGGTCATTGATATGACTGATGCAATTCTATTAAAATAATACAATTTGATACAACAATAAGTGCTTATTCACTGACAAGATTAAACCAAGCTGAATGCTGACCTTCGGCCGCGTACGAAACCGGAGTTTCGTAACCAGTTGCGATCGAAAACTTTGGTCCTAGTACGAAACTAGTTGCGTTCAAAGACTTTTTGTCCTTGTTTGCAACTACATTCTCGAACTTCAGGACCCAAATCCTTTTTTTTAACACCTGTGAACGTGTCAGATAAGGTAGGTCCGTCAGGTTGCTACAGATGCCCGCAGGGCAAAACGCCAAGCATTTATTACACCGGATGGTCTCGTACAGTCAAATATCGGTACAGCTAACAAAAATATCTATACACAGACCTTATTGTCAGTGACATAAGATCCATGTTTAGATATTTATGAACGCTTGCCTGTTCAGATATGGGAGATCTCGACTGTACAAGGACGAAAAAGTATTCGATCGTAACTAGTTACTTAAAAAGAACTTTTTTTTAATCGCAACTGGTTTCGAAAGTGGCCAAAAGGGAAAAAATACAGGAAATTTACATGATACTCTCGCTCGTTCTGAAGCCAGGGGAGACACAGTTGGAGAGGGAGCTGGCTAGTGCCTGGTGCGGGCTGGCGCTGAGGAAATCGTCTTCCTCCGCCTCTAGTTTCCTCTTCATGCCGGAGTACTGACTGTCATCTTCACCGTCATTGCCCCAGTCTTTGTACTCTATGCACAGCGGCCATATTATTTTTCCGGATCTGTGAATGGGAGAATATTAGTTAATGGTTGGTTGACGCTACGGAAATAGTTGCATGGTCTATTTGGCCAGAGAAAGAGTGATATCGAGTTCCATGTAAATACGCTTTGAAAAATAATGCACATTAACTATCTTACACCTTAGAAATAGTAACAGGCGAAGATTGAGTATATTTTGAGAGCCTACCTAGTGATAGCGCGTATTTATGATGGTGTGATCGTTAGTGTCGAGTGAGGTCTATCTGTCTGTTTCCACCAATCATAGGCCAGTAGCTTGTCTCTCATTGGTGGAGAATGACAGCTAGACTTCACTCGACACGGATTTTTGACTCGCGACTTGTTGCTATACTCCGGAACAATTTCATTGTAAAAAAATAGTGGTTGTAAAATAAAACAAAATGGCACGCGTTGCGGTCGACGACGGCCTGGCAGTACGCCCCGCCACCTGTGCGCCACTACACAACACTCACACGGGCAGCGTGTACGGGTCGTACGGGAACCAGTCGGCGGGCTGCGCGTGCGCGGCGTGCGCGTGCAGCGTGTGGCGCGCGTTGCGGTCGACGATGGCCTGGCAGTAGGCGACCTGGTGCGCGCGCGTGACGGCGGCGAAGGCGCGCGTGACCTGCGGGGGGCAGCTGCGCAGCGGGTTGAGGGGGGACGTCACCAGCCGCGGCAGGTTGAGGGACTCCACGAAGTTTACGTCTGGCGAAGAGCGGGGAATTTGGTCAAAGACATTATTAACTGTAGTGAAATAAACGGACAAGAGGAAGGACTACGGATTAGTCCGAAACATGTCCGAGCTATACTCGACTGACATACGTGAGTGATCCGTTTATTTCACTATGATTGAGTCTCACGGTAGTTTTATGTTAAAAGTGACATTATATACTGTAAACTACTACTACTTACTGAAAGAAGATTACACAGAAAACCAGAAAAAATTTACTAACCCTTAAACAGTTTTGTTTCTAAAATACTGCATTTTTATTCTCTTTATTTTCTAATGATAGAGTGAGTTTTCTTTGTATAATTCATCTGTGGTTATGTATTGTAAAAGCTAATGTAACTTGTTTTCAGAAAAAAAATACTTGGTGCCAAGTTTCTTGCGGTGCATTCTTCTTGGCAATCGTGGTCTTTTCGAAAGCGCTGGTAGACTCAAAAAATGTCGTATAAAAGAGCATTCAACTGCTTATTTGCTGAATAAAATTTCGAATTTTGAAACAAGGTCACACAATACCAAAAATGCATTTACAGTTTCTAAGGTCATATTTTAAGCAAACAGGTACTTTCAAAATTAAAAACAATAACAAATACTCACTCTCTTTACTGGAGAACAGATGGTGATGTTTAAACGCCACCAAATAGAAGATCGCATGACAAATGGCGTGAAAAGCACCGTGCACTTTCGTGTGGTCACTCGACGTGGACTCTTGCGTGGCGGTTATGTAGGAGTGGCACCAGTCCGACATGTTTCTCAAGTAGTGCACTAGTCTGGTGTTGGGGACGCGCACGCAGCGCGCGAGGAGCCCCGCGAGGTGGCTGGCGGCCGTGCGGCGAGGGGCCAGGGCTCCGGCCCCCAACCCGTGCAGCCCCGCCGCCACCGCCCACAGGTTGCTGAGCACGCGGTCCGCGCACTGCTGGCTGATCGAGATCGCGTACAGCAGGAGGAATTGGACGTGTCTGGGATGAAAGTGGAATAAATGTCATGGGACAATTGACAACATTTCATATTTTTGAGACTATAATTTGATTAATTAAGTTTAGCTCTTTTAAGTTTAGCTTAAGCATGTATTTCATCACTATTTGTGAGATCCTGTAATTGGCTCTGTGTTTTCATTCTCACTACTTATATTGTGTTATAAGCTGTTGGTTCTCCTTAAATAAATAAATAAATAATTGTCTGTATTTTACTTTGAAAGAGGAGCAAACCTACGGTTTTAAATTTTCATTAGGATTTGTAATTGATTTATTACTAATTTACTAAACGGTACTTATTCCAAAAGGACGTCACTCCGAAACTGCGCTAGGATGGATCAATTGTCTTTGTCTTGTCACGATCAAAAAACAAAACCAAGATGTAAAGTTTATCTGACATTGTCAAACCTATAATTGTCCCATGATAACTCTGCATAAGATATTAATTGGCAACCCAGAAAAATCACGCTGTGGTAATACTTTTTTCACGACATTCAGTATAAATGATAATGATTAGTAATCAAAAGTCGCTGTTTTTTTTTTTAATATGGCTCTGTCCATTGGAGGACAATTTTGCGAGTGTTTAGTACGTTTTGTCGTTGTACGGCAAAAAAAAATCTAGAAAACGAAATTTGAGAGGTATTTTAATGGTGGATGGTGGATGAACGATGACTTGTTTATGTTTCATCTACCTAATCAAATGTTCAAAACGTGTTGTTTGACTATAAATAAGTGTTGCCATAAACAAACTTAGATTTCTACTGTTGTCAGTTCGTTGCAAAGTTATCGTGGGACTACTATACGTGTGATTGTTGCTTATTTTTTTTTCGTGAAAAAGGCAAAAGTATTACACCCATTCTTGCGTAGGATTGGTAATTTTGTTTTATTCTCTTGTATTTAAAAAAATAAGTAATATTATTTTTTTATGAATATAGTGGTGTGTTCAGGAGGCAAAGCCCTTTCGATACCTATATTAATTTCCAGGTGTGAAAAATACGAAATGTTGTCAATTAATGTAGTCCCAAACTACAGTGCCCCGCCGCTATGAAGTCAATCCTGACACATAGCACAGCTATGAAGTTTCTGATTATTGACAATGTTAACTGCAGGAGACAAATGCTTGTTACTAGTTTCCGACCGAAACAGGATTTTCTACCGAAACCGAATCTTCGGTATCTATCTCAGTTTCGGGCGAAACCGAAACTAAAGTATTTTAGACATGTTAAAAATGTATTATTTACTGAAATTTGGCTTATTTTTTACACTTATACAGACAGTTAACGTGTGGGTATTTAAATAAAAATACAATAAATGAGATACGTGTTTTTTTTTTTATTATTATTGCTATAAATGTTACGTGTGGCAAACAAGCAAGTCCAGCCGAATCTTTCTTCTATTGTTAACATTGTCAATAATCAGAAACTTCACAGCTATGCATCACAACAAAATTTCGTAAAGACGTTCACACAAGTATGTACAGTCGGGGAAATTAATTCCTGACCCACCATGGAACCTTTTCACAGTAAACGTCATAGAGACATCGCATAGCTTGACAAGGAAAATCGTTATGACGTTTACTATGATAATGTTCTATGGTGGGTCAGGAATTAATTTCCTCGCCAGTACATCCAATATCCAAAATGCGTCTCTCTTCCTCTAAGCTACTTACTTGATCCCATATGTGGGCAGCACCACCCGTTCGAACACACTGCAGATAGTGAGCAGCGCGGGGTCCCTCTCGTCCTCGAGCCAGCGCAGCATCTCCAGCATGCAGTAGTCGAGGGTCGGCGCCAGGTCGTCCTGCTCGTCCGTTTCCATCTCAAACATCAGCTCGCCCTGGGCTTTGTTCTTGGCAAGGTCTACAACGTTCGAATCCATTTCGACCATTCTAAAAAAAAATATGGATCGAGTTATTCAAATATTTTCTTAAATACTTGCTCGGTCTATCACGCAAGTTTTACCGCGACGAATTTATGAAAAAGAGAGAGAGATGCATAGAGTCATCAGCAAAGGTAGCTAAGCAAGCGAAGCAGTCATAATATTCTGCACAAGCTCGTTCTCTGGACCAATAGAGCCGTGCTTAGATCATTGTGAATGCATCGGTTGCTTAGCTATATTCAATGATTTGGTTACTTTACTACAATAAGAGTAATGTGGACGGAGCAGAGCATCTATTTCATTCTATTTCACCAATGTGACAGATGTAAATTCAATTACAGAGACAATTCAGTCTACATTTCGTAACCGATAGGATATAAATAAATAAAACGATAAGACTACTCACCTACTGACTATAGCAGTCATAATGTGTTCCCTAAGAGATGGTATGTACTTGCTCATCCATATTAAGTTGTGTATGTAAGCCCTGTTGCAATAGCAGCCTGCCTTGTAGTACGGGAATTGGTCTATCACTGTCTGCATTAGAAGATCACTCGTCCTGAAATTTCATAATTTTTACTTTGGCCAAATAGTCATTTTATAAATGAACAAATATATATTGTACAATGACCTGTCTCTCTGAGCCTGTCACTCACTGCATATCTCTGTCCGTATTCATCGTCTCGCTCGCACAGAGAGCGAACCGGTAGATTTTTACGCGAGAGCGACATACTCGTATTATAGTGATACACTGATATGATGACATGATATTTATTTAATTGAAAAAAAAAAAAGGTTTCAGGTCTTGCACATTGATAAGACCTTTTACAACATTCTTAACAGCATCAGAACACAAATTTTACTAAGTACGCAAAATCTTACGGCATAGTAGACTAATGTCAATCTGGTACCAGCAGTGTTTGCATGTCAAATCAAATAGGTAATTGTGTCCTTGAAGTTTCTTATCTCTTGCAATCAAACAGGCAATATGATGCATCTATACGACGCCAGTTCAAAGCGGCCGGTTTCACACACTAGCAACTATCAATTGTAGTATTTGAAAGAAAGAAAAAAATATTTATTACTACCAACATACATAAAATTCGTATTATTTGTAGTGTAGGTACAGATACAATATTTTTGCGAACATGGCTATCTGGTTGTAGCTGAAATGTTACTGTCACATGACTGAAACATCCAAGCTGACCACATTTCAACGAACACAATTTGAAATTGAAACCCATCAATAACATGGGCTTCCATCGGACTAATTAAATATTATTTAGATAATTATACCTTATCAGATAGGATGTAAATGGGATAACGCTTATCCCGTTTACGTAGTCCCCAGCAAATCTCTTTCAGAATGTACAGTAAGATGCATCCAATCAATGCCATTCATCTTCAGAGTTATGTAGCGCCATTTACCCGATGATAGATGCAGACCGTCCCAAAAGTCCATATTTGCTCCAGTCTAGAACATATTTGTGAGCTAGCACGAGCGCCATTTTTAGCTTATTTTTGTCGCTTTATGAGTCTTTCTGTGCTTAGAATGGGACTCATTGAGGAACAAAGCCTCTCACAGTCACTGGTGCTAGCTGCCTTGATTTAGTAGAGGTGTCACCTCTCACCCATATCTTCAAAAAGAAATGTCTGCAGCAAGAAACTGACTGGAATAATGTTTATTATATTACCAATGTCATTATCCATACAGTATTTCATGTGAATGGAGTTGCCTTTTTAAAACATTCAAAGGTTAATGGGCCACTTTCACTTTACAATTTTATTCCACTACACTTTATATTGCTTTTTGTTTAAATTCTTGTCTATCTTACCAAGGAGACATTTTTAGACATCATGGCATCATTGATGTGAACACTTATCCCTTGTTTGCTGTTTTCAACACCCACATAAAACAGCAGAGGATGGTGAATGGCAACAATTTGCTGTTTAAGAATAATCAATTCACTGACCCCTCATAACAAGTTGGAAACGCTTTGGATTATCCCTTAGGCACTGTAGGCCTAGGTCCCCCATCTACTGCTAGGGGAGGTGATTGAGAGAAACCATATCAACGTGAGGTGCCCCCAGAGACTTCTGTTGTCTCCCGCCGTAGGGTCCAAACATGGTTAATCCGGCCTTCATCATAATCTCTTGAGTGTTCTGCTGCCAGAGATTTAAGATTGTATGAGGATATAGTAATTGATGAAACAACATATGTCATAACAAGGTCAGTTGTTGTCGAAACAATAATGCTATGATATGACTACCGAATGGCCTAGTGGTTAGACAACCTGACTATGAAGCTCAGGGTCCTGGGTTCGATCAGCAGTCAGACCAGATGTGTGTCAGACCACATATGTTTGCTCTCTAGTCTTGGCTGCATAACTGTCAGCTGTTGGTAAGTAATCACCACTGCACATGGCCACTCTAATGAGAATGAAAACTCAGAAGAGGAATCAGAAGTGTTGATAGTCAACCCACTCAGATATTTAGAATCCATTGAGCACCATTCACAATAATAAGTAAAATTTTAAAAACTGGAATCAAACTGAATCCAACAGATACCCATAAAAAATACATCAAAAGGGTAGTCTGAGGAAGTCACAAAAATATTATGAATTTTTATGTGTTTGAATACCAGACATTTTTGACTGGTGTATTTTGACATTTCATTCTTCAAGGAATCAGAAGTCAGGGGTAATTATTATAAAATTTTTGAGTATTATTTCACCATGAATGGTAAGTAGAAGACACAATATTTATGCTTTCTTTGTATTACTGTTTCTTATCATGCAAGAAATGTTACTTAAACAAATTGTAGGCAAATTCAAAACTAGTCAAGTTTTCTCTTTTTTTTGCGTTCTTTAACATAATTGTTTCAGTTTTATTACAGACAAGTTATTTTAGAAGCTGGCATTATAAAGCTTCTTCTTCTTCTTCAGCGCATTTGCGCCCACTGTTGGGCAAACGCCTCTCCAATTTTCCTCAAGCTATGGTGCTGCAAAAAAGTTTTACAATATTTTGTGCAATACTCACATGGGCATGATTGCAACAATTTGTGCAATAATGGTGTGGATGTTGGACCAAACAGCCACAGTTTCCGAGGGTGGGTGCTCATCCCAATTGTCACCTTCAGCTGAAAAGAAAGGCAAAATGGTTACTAAAAGACTACCTCATTTTTTTCTTATAATCTTTTAACACAGCTGTTGGCCTTCTGATTTCTGTTTTTAAGCAGTAGTTTTAATAATAATTGAATGAGTGTACTTCCTTTTATAGGCTTCTTTTATGGTCAGAAATAGCGGGGCACTAGATTATAAAATAATAACAATGATTCTAAATCATATGCAGCCAAATCAGCAATAATTTTGAAATTTAACGTGAAGAATTAAAACAGTACCTCCAAATAGTTTAACTAGGCTCGTCAGCACCCGTGGGCAGTGGTAGGTGTGTGCAGTGACGAGGCTCAGCAGAAACTGGCTGTACAGCTCTACCAGCTCCTCGCTGCGGCTTGCCCACTTCACGTTGCACAATATGTCCACAAACTGTTTCATGTCCCGCTCCAATAGCACCACACACGACAGACAGTCCTCTATCAAGGTCTTATAATTCTCATCCGTCAAAGGATAGTCTTGCAGCACTTTTATCAGCTCACCATAAGGTCCGAAGCTGTTATCTTTAACGTAATTCACTATTATGTTCTCTACTTGGCGCTCTTTGAACCTGAACTTGATACGCGCGACTGCTGCCTGCCTGTCCAAGGTCCTGCGCATCAGAGATGCAACACTCTTCTGAGCTGCCACTGCCATGGTTTATTTTTTCAAATCCGACGAAACAGACTTTAAAAAAGCTACTACTTCAGGCTGCCGCAGCAGCTCCGCCTTCTTGTGGTTCAGGACGTCTCTCAAAATGTTACTCGACTCGTCGGCGAAAGGCTGCGTGTGCGGATTTTGATCGTAGCTAGTGCTAGGATGGCTGTAGCTTATTCCGGCGTCTACGACGTCAGAGCTTTTCTTATCCTTTAGATACGTTTGTAGTTTTTCTAAGAGTAAAACTTTATTTTCATTTTCTTTTTTTTCGGAACTATAACCTTCTTTGGACATGTCGCGGTGCGAATGTTACATTTTAAACAGTGGTAACTAATAACCACGAATGGGAAATACCAAGGTTTTTCCTTGCTCTAATAATAGATTTCGAAGTTTTATATACAGCACAAATCACGGTTTAATACACTAAAAATAAAGTGAAGACAACACGTGTGAGTTTCTGCGTTTTTGGATTATGGGCAACGATCAACGTGTGCACAGATTACAAACGTGTGTCGATGTCGATCGTGACGTGACGTGACGCCGACCACAGAAAACTAAGGAGATACTACGACAGGGGGAGGAAAGTTACCTGTATTTGACAGTTGAAGTTTTTAGCTGCGCCATCTCTTACCTGTGTAAGGCTACTTTTTAGTAGTTAGTGCGTTAATCATTCCTGTCCGTTTAAAAAAAATACGATTTTTTTTTTCATATGTTGCAAAATTTTATGAAAAATATCGAACCGAAGGCTTGTAATTTTCAGTCACAAATTATTACTTGTACTACTGTTAAAAAAATTGCAAAATTTATCATCATGCAAAGAAGAAAAAAAACGGTTTTCGGTACACCTACTACATCCCTTCAAAATTTTCGGACTCGAGTAAACGTCATACAGCATGCAGCGCCCAGCGGCTTTCTGTTTTTTAGAAAATGCGCAGTGTTTAATTGCTATTTCGTTAATTGTCCACTAGTAGAGTCCGTCCGGAGTACGTAGAGTCGATTTTCAGCTCCACCGTTTTATTAGTGTCAGTTCGTGTGTATTGGACGTTACGGCGAAAATTCGGACGCTTTAGTTACAATCTTTCTGTGTTGTTTCAGTTACTTATTGCGATATCAGATGCCTGTAATTTGTGAAGACTTGTTGTTTTGTGATATTGTTAGTTGTTGCGATTTTGGACGCTTTAAATGCATAATTTACGAAATAAACGATTTCGAATTCTGAGTTTGAATTTTTCATAATGTCTAATCCAATAAGAGTGTGTACACATAATTCGTGTGTGTGCGCTCGTGTGTGCTCCCGCGCGCGTGTGTCCGAGCTTGCGCGCGTGCGTGTGTTATGAAATCTGTTGTCGACTATCACAGATAAAAGATGGCGTTGCTGTAGAGGCTGGTTGAGGGTGACATATTTTTCCGCTGAGAGGGCGCTCTATTTCCCGTATATTATATTACTCTATGTACTACGTTTTTTTTTAGTTAATTCATCCCATAAGGGATAGGCAAAAGAACTGAGTCCATAAAGTCCTGTCATCGTCAGAGTTGTGTCAGTCTGTCCTAGTCACGTCCTGTCAACTGCTCATGCCTTCCGTAAAGCGATAGTGTACTTTACGGCGAGCTACTGCGAGCAGCAGCCGGCGGATATTTGGGGGTCACAAACAGAGGGAATACGCGTTTTCACTTGAATTTTTCATTTGCTGGGCACTTTCACGTCAATTTGTTGTATAATACACTATCTTTATTATCCACCAAACAACATTAGGCAAAGAAACTAAAATTCAATTAACGACACGATCCACTCTCATCGGTTTCCCGCCAAATTCTCTTCTATGTACTACGACGACGACTTTACACTTTGACGTTAGTAATTTTTTTTTCTATCTTATGTTAAAAACCTTAGCCAAGGCCATCAGTCAGCCCCAAGGCGCTATTCAACCTCGTTTTAAATTTGGTTGATGATGAGATAAATCTCGTATAAAAATTCAATTAAAATAATTAAAACAAATCTGTACGGAACCATTGGTCTGTTTGTCTCAAATATCCCACGAACGAACACGAAGATTAAAAAAAAACGAAGTGACAGTTGTGAGTTCGAGTATCGTACTTTTGCTTGGTCAGATTTGTCTTTGGTTTGGTTTGGTTAGATCCACTTTTTCTTTTAATATTAAAACCAACTTAAGTCTTCTAGCAACAAAAACGGTGTTCATATAAATATCCCATATTTATCTCCACTAAAAATTAAGGTCATAAAAAATAATAATAATCGAATAGTCATTTTTTTGTACCACATCATACCGATCTTCTTAAACTTTCCTTTGAACTTGTCTATGATGCAACTCAAGTTTTCTCTTGAGTTTGGGAGGGGTGATTACTGGAATGCGTGTATATTTTCGAATTGAGCTTTAAAAAATATTTATCAGTGCATACGTAGTGCTATTGCGAAAATATGTGTACAATGGACGGTTTAAGTAGTGTGTAACATCACGTGCTCAATTTAACTTTCTATGGGCGTAGATAATCATGCAAAATGGCCAACGATTTGTGGTCATGTACCTGTTGTACGGAGGCGCTGACTTGTTGGCTGCGGTTGAAGCTATCTCCGGAGGAGATCGAACAGCGATACCGCAGCAAGGAGATCGACCGTATCCTGGAGAAGGACAAACAGACGCTGCGGCGGCAGGTAAAGCTGTTGCTGCTGGGTGCGGGTGAAAGCGGGAAGTCGACTTTCCTGAAACAGATGAGGATCATCCACAAAGTGAAGTTCGAGCCGGAGCTAGTGCGGGAGTACCAGCACGTAATATACCAGAACATTGTGAAGGGGATTCAGGTGCTGGTGGACGCGCGGGACAAGCTCGCGATCCCGTGGGAGAACCCGCGGAACCTGGACGTGGGTCAGCAAGCGCTGCACTTCAACAGCACGGCGTCCCTCGACAACCGACTGTTCATGCACTACGCGCCCCACATACACTCCCTGTGGCTGGACCGCGCCATCAAGAGAGCCTACGACCGACGGAGAGAGTTCCAACTGGTGAGTAAACATGCTCACATTTCTTTGTTCATCTTTTGGTTCTTCAAGAACCCTATTGGGCTAATAACCCAACAAGACATTAGAATAAAGTAAATTGAAATAAACAAAGGGTTTGATGGAAAAAAACATTCATTTTATTAATTACTCTTGAACAAAGGCAAGGTGTGGTGAATGATAATAAGTTGTCCACAGAGAATATTAATTTGACTGATGTAATATTTCACTTATGTTGGAAATTCTCCATGCAAATGTAGATTCTATCACAGTAAATAATAAGTTCTTATTTTAGTTGTTATTATTTTGTAAAATTGATCCCTTATAAAAAATTAATGTGTATTTTACATTTAACCAGCTATTTTTTTATTACAATTATAAAATTTTATTATATTGTTTAATTTTTAAATGATTTGTGGTTACTTGCATGAGACATAATGAAAACTGGATATTGACCACAATTACCTTAGGTCAGTTTGCCCATGATCATGATGCATGTAAATGCATCGAAATATCGGGAATTCATCAAACCTATAAAGCAATCACAGTCAATGTCCAGTTTTGATTGTGTCTAATGCATTTTATGTTTCTTTGAAGCGTCAGAGTTGAGCAGCTAAGCAGCCATCCAAAATGTTATTTGATAGGTACTATTCATTACTAAGTATGAATTTTTCATAAGAAAATGTGATAATGGTACAATTTAAATCCAGTTTAAATTTCTTTGGGTGCTGTGGTTAGGTGTCAAAGGTTCTTTTGTCCCATGATTTTGTAACTACTACCATTGTATTTACAAAAAATGTATGAGCACTGTCAAATGCCTCTAGAATGATTGACATATTTTGATGGGACAACATAACAGACAAGCGGAACATATCCAAAAGTATGTACTTATGACAAGACTTAACATTAACAGTTTCAAGGTTTCTAACAATTATTAGTACCTACTGTAAGCTGCTATTTTAATCTACATATTAATATGTGAAGCAAACATTTAGGATCCTTCTTTTAAGAATACTTTGTGCATGAAGGAGTAAAGTGGCACAGTTACATTTTATGAATTCACATCGAATTTTAACAACTACACGGTCACTAATAGTAATTAAGTATTGTAAACAATTAATAATGGTAGCACTAGGGTTTGTAATTGCTTCACTGGGTGTATTTTCAGACGGACTAGGTAGGTTTTTCAACCAGTTAAGAGTTTAAAGAAATGTTATGTTTTACAAATCGCTTCATTAAAATATTAAAGGTACATAAATTAAATTGTTTTGATCTTAAATGGGATCTTAAAATTCATAACAGGAAAATAAAACTGTGTTTAAATATAAAAAAAAAACACTTTATTTCAGACCAAATTCAATCCATAATTTTGTTAGTTATAATAATAATGCTTATACCTTGGCTTGGCTTTTTACCTGTATTGCTCATTTGAAAAGGGCACTTGTTCTATTTGGTACTAATTACAAGTTAGATCAGCATTTCCCAAACTATAATTATTTACTCAGAAAATCAGTATATGACGCTAAGGCATCCTCATATAGCCATCTAAGTTGTAAAGGCTGGTATCTTTGTCTAGAACTAAGTAGCTTTTTTTAGATGAGTGGTGTTCCAGATAACTTTGAGAACCACTGGGCAATGGCAAACTGTGAATTTTTTCACCCTGGGCTAATAAGCTCTTTGGAGTGGGCTACCTGATCAATCAACAAATTGCCATTTTGTTAATTTTTTTTTATTAAATCCAATATTGTCCATCAAATTTATTTTCCTTTACATCCATAGGGCCCTGGGCTGCAGTCCTAAAAGACCTTTTGTAGGTCCACCCCTGCCATTGGGTTCTTTCATGGGAAAGCAGAGTTCACACTCACAAAATTTTGGTAAAAAAAACTATTTTGTCTTTTATCTTATTGACAACTTGTGAATAAGGATCAGTGGGCGGCTGACGGATGCAAATTACATCAAAATAATGTTGAACGATATGCATAATATGGATATGACTACAATTGATGCCGTATATTTTTATATGTAAATAGGTATTACTCAAAGTTTAATAAAAGTCTTATCCATCTTATGCTTTCGCCACCATGTTGCATCCATCGGCCGTCCTTTGATAAGGATAAAATCTAGATTAAATTAGCTAGGTGCATAGAGGCATGGCAATGAATAACATGAAACTACCGTGAGACTCAATCATAACGACTACGGATTAGTCCGAAACATGTCGAGCTATACTCGACTGACATACGTGAGTGCTAGCTACCTATTAGCAAAGTAAAATCCTTTGGCAAACTAAATAGGAAACACTGAAAAAGTAATAGATGTCATACCTACTTACAAAAAAAATTATGAAACACCACAAAACAGATTGAGATTGTAGAATAAAAATGCAGGAGAGACAATAAGGTGCCCTATAATCCTATTATTATTGTCATATTATACCTACACTCGCATAATTAATCGCCCACCCTGTTTTTAACCCCCAAGGAAAAAGAGGGGTGTTATAAGTTTGACCTGTGTATCTTTGTATCTTTGCATCTGTGCGTCTGTGTATCTATCTGTGGCATCATAGCTCCCAAATGGATGGACCGATTTCGATGCGGATTTTATAAAATCAAGAGCTAGTTTAATACAGATGGTTCTTAGCTAAGTTTAATTAAAATTGGTTCACCCGTTTGTGAAATGTTGAACTTTGAAATGACAATGTTGGGGGTTTTTCAACTTTTTGAAGTTGGTTACGTTATCCCTGATTATTTTGCACACAAGGATTTATCAATGATGCTTTTACAATAAATAGTAAAAATAGGGTGGGCGATTAATATTATAGTGCCGGTACATACCACCAGGTAAGTAAAGTCAAGGAACTTAATTCCTGACCCACCATAGAACATTTTCATAGTGAACGTCATAACGATTTTTCTTGTCAAGCAATGCGATGTCTCTATGACTTACTGTGAAAAGGTTCCATGGTGGGTCAGGAATTAATTTCCTCGACCGTACCGTATGCCTGTTTACCACCGACCTGGTATAAAAAGATGTAATTATTTGGATCAATCAACTTTTTATTGCCTTGGAGATGTCCCCTGGGTAACTAGTTTAAAATGTGATTTTCTAAGGCACCACTCCACCAAACGCTAGGATTTTCAACAGTTATATGCCAGTTCCTTCATGGTTCATCTCCTAAGCACGCAAATCTGGACTTTCGGGGGAGTGGTGCCTTAGAAAATCTTATTTTAGACTAGTTACCCAGGGGACACCTCCATGGCAACGAGTGGCAATGAAAAGTTGATTGACCCATTTATGTTTCACACTGCAGTGCAATGGCTATTTTTTGTTTAGGGTATTTTCCTAAATCCATTGTTTCTTAAACTTTTTTGGGCGCGTCCTCCTAAAGAGCCTATGAGGCAGTGTTGCCGCTGGTCATACATTGGTTTGCCGTACTCGAGAGAAAAAATTGCCGTATCTATCTAAACAAAAATTACCGTACAAAATAAATTATTATTTATTCCTAGAAATTAAATCAATATACATATTTATCACTCCTCCCTTCTCATCAAATATATAACATTGCCTAAAATTATTTCAGTTTCAGTAGCGTTAGCGACATCTTTTTCATAATCGGAAGGTTTATTTTATTTTATTAATCATTTCAAGGGGTTAGCGTTAAGTTCTCACAGTTCGAATGCTTTCTGGCAATGCACTGTTTTTAATAATGTTACATTTATGGTTAAGTTTGAAGCGCTGGAGATTATTTTTGAATCGGCATTTGCATGTGGCATGGAAAGAACTTCTAGATTTTATTGATTTTTTGATTGATGGTCTGGTTGCCGTATTTTAGCGTACGGCAATGACCATTCTGCCGTATGCCGTACAATTAGCCTTTAAAAGGCGTGATTGCCGTACGAAACGGCAATTGCCGTACGTTTGGCAACACTGCTATGAGGCCGTTCTAGTATTACGAGATTAAATTAAATTGTTAGTTACTTTTACCCCCTCCTCCTTGCCAGCAAAAATAAGCAACGCTCCCCCCTTCTTATCCCCCTCCCCCCCTCCCCTCCTTCCCTTCGTTCCTATGTTTACGTAGGCAATTATTGCCATATTTTTTCCCGTCCATCAATCCTTGCAGAAGCAAAAGAATAAGATGTCAAGAAAATTGCTATCGCCTACCCGTCATGAGGAAAAAACCCGCTTAGTCGATATGGGAAATAGGATATTATCATAAGAGCAGGTTCTGCTTTAATATCCTATATAACATGTTCTCGCTTTCCATATGAAACCAATACAGCAAATAATCCATAGAAAAAACCTTTTCAGTCACTACCATTGCCCGATTAATGACCAAAAACAAATTGGTTTAAAGCTAAAAATGCGGCTCGTTCTTACAAAGGCCGGCTGCTTCTCCAAACTATTCCTTTTAAGAGCACTTGTACTCGTAGGCATGAATAAAATAATTGTAATTACGTTCCTTATCTCGTTGATTAGTCATTGGGGTTGCGTCATGCGGCGAGAAGCTGCCAAGGCTTCGATATTACATCTTTAGAGTATTCTTTTAACCTGAACACACGAGTGACACGTGCATGGTCTCCTTTTTAACCCCCGACCCAGAAACAGGGGTGTTATAAGTTTGACCCGTGTTTGGGTGTATCGGTCTCATCATTATCATGTCAGCCGAAAGACGTCCACTGCTGGACATAGGCCTCTCCCAAGGCTCTCCACTCAGACCGGTCTTGTACTTTCCGCATCCACCGCGATCCCGCGATTCTCACCAAGTCGTCGCTCCATCTTGTTGGTGGCCTACCTACAGCTCGCCTCAAGTCGCCTCCCGGGCCGCCGTCTGGAATCGGTCTGTGGCATCATAACCAAACGGATGGACCTATTTTCGATGTGGTTTTTTTTAATCGAAAGCTAGTTTAATCTAAATGGTTCTAAACTTAGTTTCATTTAAATCGATTCGTCCGTTGTTGAGATATTGAACTTTGAAATGACTGTGTTAGGAGTTTCTCAAGTTTTCTTAATTGATTAGTTTTTAACCTTTAGTGTCTTTTGCTCCGTTTGTGGAAATGTACCCCAGGACGCTGCCTACTCTGTAATGCTCCACTGAGCATTCCAGGAAAATGGTTCTTTTTGCCCTTTTCCGGTGACTTGCAGTGGACTTTTCGAAGTATACCTATCCTTCTTTATTCGCCTCGATGACTTGACGTTTTCTCCAGATACTAGAGTCCAGACTATTGAAAGCCATTCTACTAATATGAACCAATTTCCTGGCGCCATCGCGACACATGTCCATCCTAAGATGACGTAGATCGAAGTTAGTTATTCCATACAGTCTCGTGTTAGAGATTAATACTCTCGATGACAAGGAGGATTGGCCGTCGACATTTTGCTTGTTGCTATGGTGGTTGAAGTAACCTATAAATGTATCATTATAGTTTATGTTCGTTCTGTATCCAAAAGAAACATTGTCAAAGAAGTATAGAGAAAATTTTCAAATCAGGCTGAAACTGGCAGCTAGAAAACAACAGTCAAAGTTACACAGACCGACATTATGTTTTTTAATAGAACAGTTTTTAGGCCAGGATATCATGAGTATAAATATGATACTATGGACATTATTGAACATACTACAGCTCTTTGGCTGCTAGTTTTAGCTGCATAGTTTCAAATCAATGCGATGAGAATTCCACTTATTTCTATTTGCAATAAACCGGGTTTGTTTTAATGCGATTTTGATTGTCATTAAAATATTGTGCCTTCCGGTGATAAAGTCTAAAACTGTTGATCCACTTATGGTCCGTGTATTTGTCTACTCCAGTGATTCATCACATCTGGGACTGTTTAAATCACTGAGCAGGCGTGCGTTTGCGCAGAGACGAGCTATACCTTCCTGGATGATCTTATTTCACGGAAAACGTATTCAAACTTAGGAATACTGGTTGGGTATTTAGACTATTTAGTGATTTTCTAAATTAACGAATACTATACATTACGTTACATACTATGTTGTCAACGTAGGTAGCTCATGTAACTTTTTTCCATTTATTGACTTTTCAGATATGTCAGAATCAATTTGCAATAAACTTGGTTTATAGCCTTTTTTGTGACTAATCAATCTATTAGGTACAATCACCAATCATTTTATTCTTCTGTTATCCAACACTGGTTTTAATTCCGAATGAAAACAAACAGTTTACGAATATAATTTCTGTTAACCTATCTCCTTTTATTGATTGATGATTACACAGGTCATAATAATTAACACAACATGTAGCAAACATTAGGATTATTTTTATTTTGTGAAGTGGGTATGGTTTTGTAGAACCGTTTTAAAAATAATTAAAGTAAATCTTAAATTGATGACTGATCTGTTTAATGGTAACCGCATGGCTCATTTGAAATAATATGGCTTTATGTTGGAAAATGAAGTTGCAATAACACTTCATTATCCTTAGCGTCCAATAGTTCGTATTCAGACGCCCGATGCTCCAAAACCTTTGATGTATCCATGCAGACAACGTTCCCCGATAGATGCAATTTAGTTCAGCATATGACGCGCTTCAAAAACTGGCACGCTAAGGATCACCCGGAACTGTAAAACTTTGGTTCTACTTTTTGCGAATCCGTAAAAACCTCACGGCTCTCAACGAGTTACATCACAATAATTTAATGAATCACCACGTAAACATGCCTACACGTACACCATATATGTATGTGTTAATATGTGTTTGCGTAACTGTAATGATTTCGTTTGATTGTCTTATCTGTACCTGGTATTCTGGTAATTGCCATGATAGTATCTGCATGTGTTTTTTCGCCCCTAATTGCTAGGTGTGAAGTAGAAGAACCTTTGCTCTGTTAGGGCCCAATTATCATGCCAAATGATTCATCGGCACGAGCTTCACTGTAAACAAACAGAAATATTAAATTTCACGATGGATATTACGTTACGACATAGGGAGCCGCTTTCTATACCAAATTAATTAGGTTATCAATCCGTGCCTCGCTTTAGAGATGTACTTAGTTAGAGTAAATACCTAGCAAGAAATTGTTTGTTTTTGGGAGAGATCGTATTTTAATTGGCAATTTGTGTATACATCGCTTTTGGAAGGTCAGGGATGGATGCTGGCCTTGTCGCTAAGAATTTGTATGTGCCAGACAATCATTTGACTTTTCAGAAGCGTCTGCGTTTTGTTCTACTAGTTTACTATTGGAATACATTATATCCAAAGTCTGTTCCTTTTGATGTGTATTACGAATCTAGTATTTTTCCTACAGATCTTCACTGAGCCCTGTCATAACATGAACGTTCCTCATTACGGAATAATACACTTTAGACACTATGTATGTTTACATTGATCGCGATCTAGAGCATAATCTAAATGATCCAATGCTATGTTAATTTCAAACATTGATTTGACTCAGTGCGCTCTATGCTACAATTTTCCAAATAAATATCGTACACACCTAGCGAAGAACTTATGTTCATTGTAGAGTAAACTCTAGACTGGTTAAACGTTCAAATAACTTGCATATCATCTAAGTAATAATCATCTTGAACGACGTTTGTTTTTTCTCTACCGACTGTAGCGTAAAAGCAATTCATTCATTCTTATCTGAAGAATTTTTAATACACCTGAACACGGTTATATTAATATCGCATGAAAGCATATTATGATCCCCGTCGCATTAAGCCAGTGTTTACGGTGTTACGGTATTTCTCGCACGCGGTAAAATATTATTTGTACTTCACAAGGACATGTTAACCGTGCGTGTCAGTGGCCCACAAATTGGCGTGTCACGTTGCTTCAGGTGCGAATTTTGGCAAAATCACTTGTCCGTCACACTCGCCGTACATAAGTTACGGGGAATTATCTCGGTGTTTCGATTTTGTGTCTTTCTTTTAGTTTTTGGCATGGTGATACTCTTTGATATTTGAATCGCTCTTGTTCGCGTGAAACGATTTGAATTCCCGTGTTATCGGAATACATTAAGTTTATTTTACAGGTTTCAAATCTGATATCGGAGAGCCGACAGTTCGGAACGCAGAGCACTTTCATAGTGCCACGCGCGTTGCCTACTTAATCTAGGTTGAAACATACCATACCAATGCTTAGTCCATGTATAATATCGCTTCAAGTTAGTGGTATGTACCTGTCGTCGACGTTGATCAACAGATAATCCAATTTTTATCTTATGTCACCGCGGACAGGGTTCTAATTGAGCTCGCCCGTCCATCAATCTTACTTGCAGCTAGTAATAGGTTGCCTTTCTAAACCAAATAGCCGTTTGCGTGAGCTAACAGTGGGCCGATAAGTCCTTTCGCCGCTCCCGTCGCCGGCTACGTTTACGGACGGTGGTCAAGCAGGTTCCGAGTCACGCCTCTGGCCCTATAAATTAATGGTGCGACATAAAGACTTCTCTCTGTCGTCAATATTAAATGATGTCGGGATTATTAATTAACTAATACGCTAGCGCTGCCTATCGGGCTGGCAGATAGAGATGAATGAAGGCCCGGTCCGCGTTCCATTGTCGATTAAGTGTGGCTATTGACATCGATCGAAGATGCGGGCCGGAGCGGTGTGGGAAACGACCGGTGACGTGGAAGGATGTTTACATTTTTCATGAGCGATCGACTTGTTCTTGGGCTATTGTTAGTTGAGGCGATGTATCACGCTGCACCCTTTGGCGATCCTAATAAAAATCCCATCCAATATCAAGTGTTAGGATTAGGATCCTCTATCGCGATCGCGAAATTTGGATCGGTCATCAATTGGATTACCTATATATTTCGTAAACAGATCCTTACAACAAAATAACTTCATTGAGCCATCCGTATCCGTATCATTGCCTTCCGTTTATGACGCTGTGCGGAGTTATGAGTTTGATATCAATCTACTTATATGCATGGGATCGCTCGTAAATTTTCTTGAACAGAATCTTTTTTCGATTGATAGGCTAGTTTAGCTATTGTGGCGATTTACATGGAATTTCTTTTATCTTGCTTCATTGGATTCCATTATTAAAATTAATATTGATGTATAGTAATAATGAATGTAAAAAAAGAGTGATACTAATTTTTTTGGCTGTTCACGTCAAAGAAATGTTTCAATATTTCCAATTTATTCCACTTCAATCAACAAAATATATTGTTAGATGTACGCAAGTTTAAATTGTGATCACAGTAATAGGGAATAACATTACAGAAACAACACTTTCTTATCAAAATAGCAATCCAATCGCTGCCACCGTTTTAGAAATAGAAATAGAAAAATATTGATTCAACGTACACAAGTGACAAGTATAATAAAAAACAATTAAAAGAAGGGAACAAAGACGTTGAACAGGATCCCTCTCAGCATTGTGCCGCGGCTGGGGCCACGGCGGTTTTCTATCTTCGTCTTAAGATCGCTCATCCAAACTTGATTAGAACAATTAGTTAATTAATAGCGATTAACAAACGGTATGAAAAATTGTGTTCTGATGGATATTTCCACGATTTCATCTAAGTCCTTAAGTAGACAGTGTGGCGACAGCATTGCGAAACCCCTGTATCAAATATTCTAAGAAACTTGCGTAGTAAGCTAACGAGACCTGTCTGTGTGGGTACAAGACTGGTAGGGAATACTAAATAAAGCTTGCGGTTGGAATTTACCATTCAACGATTAGTGAATTGAGCTAAATGTGCCTCCTTAAATATGTAAACACGTTTTACAGTATACCTGTATACCTTAATTTACTTTACACATAGACCAACGACAAATTCTCATCATCCGATATCCTTAAACATGTGTGGGAGTTATGTTTTGGTATAACTTTATAATTTTTTTGCGTAGACGTGTGCTGTGCTTGTGTCCCTCCCTTGTCCCGCTCGAAAAGTGACCAAATAATGTAGTGCAGATATAAGCCGAAAGTTGTTCTCGTCTGTCTCCTCTAAGACTACAGCAATGCTATTGAACCTGAACCGTTCCAAAACCAAGCAATGCTTGTACAATAGTATGAATACTGGGCTACGAATATTATATAAACTGAAATGCATGTAACATCCTTGAATCTGGTATTTTAAAACATTCATATTCATCATTCAAATATCTGTTAGCCCGCAACCCGCAACCTTTGTCTTTGTTATCAATTATTAACTAGGGCCACTAAGCTAACAGGTTTTACGAAAACCTACGTATTTCTGGTGGTGACTTTTCCTATGTTGTTATGTCCTATGAATGTAAGCTTTTTTTCAAAGGCAAAAATGGCCAGAAGTTGCACCATATGATATGGTCCATATCAATGTCCTTTAGATCGGTCCCAGCCTTTCACTGTCTCAATATTACAGGGTTCTATGTCACGCGAACATTGAACGTAGAAAATTTCTCCATTTAACATTCAATTAACACAGTACCCTGTAGGGCAGCGCTTCGTCAACTGCTGTCCGAGTTGAATCGAATTCAGTCAAAACTGACAGCCACCTTCTCGATTCCAGAGTGACTCCGTAAGTTACTTCTTCGACGAGCTCGAGCGGATCGCGCGGCCGGACTACATGCCCTCGCACCAAGACATTCTGCACTGCCGGAAGGCCACCAAGGGCATCTCGGAGTGCACCATCAACATCAACAACGTGCCCTTCGTGTTCGTGGACGTCGGGGGCCAGAGGACGCAGCGCCAGAAGTGGACGCAGTGCTTTGATTCCGTCACGTCGATATTGTTCCTTGTCTCGTCCTCGGAGTTTGACCAGGTGTTGTCTGAGGATAGGTGAGTTTTGAGAAGGATTTTTGATAAATTGCAACACAAATTTCATATAAATATCACCTCGCTAGACTTTCGAGCTTTCGGCTGAGTATCCACCAAAGCTGTGTCAGGTAGCTAAGTGGTACCAGCAAAAATCCACCAATATCAGAGCAGCGCTGAGCGAGTTTAGGAAAATTGATGGGCTTTTCCTCGCGTGATAATTATGGGGAACTTTGATGAACCTAGGCATCTACTTGACGATTAGTGATTTTAAATCCGGTTGATTTTAGAAGCTTGAGTTCGTATTATGCTTAATGTACTGACTTTTTTTTATCAAATGGTATTGATAATACTCGTAATTCGAGGAAGAAGATTGATACTGTACCAGTTTTCATTAAATGTATAATTGTCAATATTGTCATTGACGAAATTAGAAAAGCAGATAACTATGGTTCTATTAAAACGCTCTACTAAATTCACTTGAGGTGTGTACCTCGGGCTATATAAACTAATTAATTCTGTAGTTTAGTGCAAAGTATCACATATTAAAGTAAATGTTGTAGACGTCTCATGGTCCCTTGGGTAGGTTTTTACAGGTGCATCATCCTATTACGTTGCTTGTGGTGTGAGGTTCAGTCAGACTTCAGAGCTCAGGGAATGACATATCAATTCTATTTACTTGACTCATAGCTTCTCCCGTCGACGTGCCTTTTAAGTTTTACGTTAATACTGGGAAATGATGATCAATGAGGTATTTTTAAACGGCACCGTTACAGTCGTATCTTAAACGGAAAGTGAAATTTTACGGCCCAAATCGACATCGATATTTACATAGTTGTTTTCATTTAGTTTTTACGAAGGCAAACGGCATCGTAAAATTTTAATCGCTGATGTAATTTCGCTAATTTTATAAATCGTAGTTATAAAATTGGTACGGCCGGCGTCCACCGCAAGATGGTCCCTTTGAATGTTCATAGATCAAAATAAACTCGGTGATAAAATAGGGCAAATAAAAACCAGTTTCGCGAAATGTAAATACGTAGTGACTCACGCCCATATAAGTATAATCTGCAGTTTGCATAATTATACCGCTTTACGCAATTCTGATGCTTATTCATTAGGACGCGGTGACACACGCTTTAGATTCTACTAGTTGTCCAATTTATTAATTGATTTGTTATGAATTCAGGTTATTTCTTTGTTATTGTCAAATAAAGTCGGACATGCACAGAGTCGCGCAATTCCATGATACAATTTGGCTGCCAAATGTAATCGTGATAGTCAGAGAGAAAGCGGAAACAGAAACTAACACTTGCGTATTTATTTTAGTGACCATGGGATTAAAAGAGTATTTCTTCCATAATATAATCGTGTCGTCTACATATAGCTTGGGGGCCTTTAAGTTGATGTCAATGGATTGTCACGCACACAGCGTCATGTCGTCTGTTGACAGCGAGTTTGACGTTTCGTTTTCGTGCTGATAGTAATGACTATTGGGAAAAGGTTATCTAGGGAATGTTCTGATGTATTACGGTTTACTTTTCTTATGTATCCGATCCATTACCTTTTTTGCAATCAGCTCGTTGTGTGAGTAATCATTCAGATTTCAGAACGCCTTAAGGTTAAGGTCTCCGAGCTATACTTCTGTGTGTGATTATCTTATCGTTTCGTTAAAAAGCATCCTTTCTCGTTCCAGAAAAACGAATCGTCTCGAAGAGGCGCTCAACATCTTCGACACGATCGTTAACAACGTGAACTTCAAAGGCATCTCCATAATCCTGTTCCTGAACAAATCAGACCTGTTAGCGCGCAAAGTGGCGCGCGCCGATACAGACATACGCTGGTACTACCCGCAGTTCGCGGGGGACCCCCACAGCTTGCCCGACGTACAGATGTTTCTGCTGGAGATGTTCGCTGGCGCGCGTCGGGAACCCAAAACCACGCTTTACCACCACTTCACCACCGCCATTGACACGCATAACATCGAGGTCGTGTTCAACTCCGTCAAAGACACCATTCTCAACCGCAACCTGGAGTCGCTGATGCTGCAGTGACCGGCGACCGGCTGGCGACGTGACTGTGATATGCGTGACTCGATAAAGACGGTTAAAGACCTCGGGCCTCCTCAAAGGCCTATCAAATGTTGTAAAGTATGTAATTTGACACGTATTTATTTACCGCGTAACGTTCGGTAAAAACTATGTATAGTCTATCGTAATGATATTTGTATATCAGTATATTTATGACCAAAAATTGTAGATTTTGCACTTGGAAATGTATTATTATGATCACGTTTTTGAAGGTGTTTACGTTTGTTTCTACGGATACGCGTAGTTACGGCGAGGGAGGAACCGCGTGCGGTTGACTAAAGGTGTTTAGTTTTCGTCGTAGACAAAATTGTTATGTGAAGCAATATTGTTTTGAAATGACCACATTAGGTTCTCCGGAGAAGCCATCTCGGTAACACTAGCTCGTTTTAAAATCGATATTGATACTCAAAATTGCAATATTAGTCGAACTTTCGTATTTTTCTGATTCGTCTAGTGGTTTCATTCTTGCTCAAAACTTATGCCAACTGAATACGGGTTCTAATATCGGTTACAAACTATCTGTAGATGAGAATCTTAACCTAATTGAAGTGTAGTATAAACAGTGCCAAGTCGAGACCTGGTGCGTTGCGGTCTCATGCTTAAAATGCCTGCGGGTTGGCAGTTCGCGTTGAGGTGCCTTTTGATTGGTTGAATGATCGAAAGATTTGATCAGACGACCAATCGGAATCGGTTGCTCGAAGCTGCCCATTCACAAGCAGCTTTATAATGACGTCACAAAATACTACAATCGGGTGCAATGGGTCTCCCTTCAAGGGACAAAACGAAACTAAAGTTTCTTCTCAAAATTAGATTAATTGCTGTGATTTAAAATAAATGAAATATTATTGCAGCAACGAAAACGTTTGCAAGCTCAGTATTTGGAATTTGGACTACGTTTTACCTTTATCTTTTGACAAATTTTGGTACTAACGCTCAATATTGCATAATTGATTTTAAAGTAATTCCGTAATGCGACACGTTGTGATACGCCGCTTCGTTCCCGCGGCGTACTCTTGCGATGATTCCGTCCCTCGGCACGATCTAATGCAAAGACATGTAATCTCATTAGCTGCTCTAGTGTATATTATTTTAATTATGCGTCTTTTCTACTATTTACAATTTACAGTTTATAATAAAAAAAAGGCACAAAGATACGTCCCGTAATGGGCCTGCTCCGCGTTGGTCCAGCGTCGACATTCTAAAAGGTCCCGCGTACGCACAAAAACAGAACAATACTCTCTCACGTAGAGCGTCGTCTCGTTCTTAAAAGGAGGAGGTTCTATGTTCCACTGTATGTATTTTTTTTTTAGTCGACGTATCCCCAACTCGAGGCAGGTCCTTTACGTTTATCTGTTCGATGATAAATCTGATCAATTCAAAGTACACATTCGGGTTAGTTCGATCTGACATCGTACATATAATGCATAATTATGATCATAATAATTATACTCATTTAGTTGGTAAGTTTCATAAGCTTTAGTGTATTTATTTCGGATCGGAGTAGAAAGTACATATATTTACGTTACAAATAGAAGGTCTATTTATTCTGTAATTTTTGATGGTTTATTTAGAGGCTACAATACAATGTAAATACCTCTTTGATTTGTATATGAACGCCATTCGGTGTTGCTAGATTAGGTTAGTTCCGGTTTTTGCTCTCGGCGGGGGGTGTATGGGTTTGTTTGTTTCCATATTAGTGATACGTTGCATTTAAGAGTGCCATCGCGCGGTACAAACTGTGTTGCCACAGGAACGGACGGATTGTCAACACAGCTTACATTACTGGTTGTTGGCTGGCGGGGCAACGGCGCATTTGATTATCATGTGCTGGTGTGGCTGTGTGGCTTTGTTGGTCTGTGCGTCTCTTTTTAACTAGTATGTCAAGAAAGGGACGCAGTGGTCCACTAACGAATAATGATGGGATAAGCTTGTCGCACACTTACGCCTCAGCATGGGTTCACGGTTAAAAGAGTTGCTTAATTTTTTTATAAGAAGTAAAATATGATTTTGTTTTCAATTTTATACAAAAATGTAGTTTCTATGTAGAAAAAATTTTTTTTCTGAGGCCGTGCTGTGGTGTTGGTAAGAAGAACTTATTAAAATGATTGGAATGTATAAACTATACTGTCATAGTTTCGTCATATTTCTTTCAAGCTGTAAGCTGCATATTGTAAGCATGTGATAATGGTGTGTTGTCCTAGTCAACCTTTGTTGTTAAAACCGCCTTTAGATTTATCGAACCACAAAAGTTAATATGGGAATGTTTGGAATTTAAAATCATTTGGCTCTATTAAAACTCGGGAGTGATGATTGTTCATAGAACTCTGATTATCTATTTGGCCTCACTTGCCAAAATTACATTTTAATTCCGTTATTATGCTTTTAAATCATGTACATGAACTAACTATGTTATATTTCGGTGAATCGACTATTCGTTGCCACTCGTTGCCATGGAGATGTCCCCTGGGTAACGCAACAAAAATATGATTTTCCAAGACCCCACTCACCCGAAAATCAGGATTTGCATGATTAGGAGATGAGGCATGAATGAATTGGCATATAGCTGTCGAAACTAATAACGTTTGATGGAGTGGGGTCTTAGAAAATCTTATTTTAGACGAGTTATCCAGGGGACATCTCCATGGCAACGAGTGGCAAAGAAAAGTTGATTGACCCATTTGATACCAAAGGTCGAAATTACTAATTTGTCTTTACACATAAATAGAATTCGGTAAAGTTCGCACCTCGATCACTCTTTTAAGTATACTTTACTGAAAATAATTATTATTGGTTCCTCAATATCAGTAAGGGTCTTAAAATTTTCTTATCACAATAATATAAAGTGGCGAAGTGAGAATAATTGGAAAACGATTGTCTGAGACTGATAAATTGATGTTACGCGTTTGTAATGTTTACGCTGCGCCTGACCAATCCATTTACGATATATTTTCGCATAAATTGTATCAAGTACCTACCATTGAATGTAAATGTCACAAAGTGAATTCTAAATTAAGGAGACTACATAAGGTTCTGAATTATTAAGGCAAACGATTGAGACTAGAAAAAAATGTTTTTTATTTCCATTGCCATAAGGTCAGGTGAAAAGCACCTTGTCTCTATGTGTTATGGCTCAATTTAGCAATGCGATTGCCGGACTGTGGCGAAAATAATCAATTTGTAAAATGTAATTTTAATTCTATTGTGATTTGAAATGTTTACTTACGGGATAAAATACTGTAAGCATTTTGTTGAACTCAAAACTTGGTCAATCAACTTAAGCCTTGCTCGTTGCCACGGCGACGTCTCCTCGATCACTCATTAAAAGGATATAATTCTCTAGGGTACAAGTCCACTAAAAGCTAGGAGCTGTAACAGTTATAAGTCTATTCCTTCATGCCTTAAACATGCTAGTGGTATACATGATATGATATGACAACCTGTATCACTGTTGTCTCCTGAGTGACGGGACGGAATAACAACACTAAAAAGTTGATTGACCCATAAACACTTGTTTCCGCTAGTAGAAACTTTGTATAATTTAGCACTACATTACAAATTTAGGACTGGATTGTGGACACAGAAACAAGGACGATAAAACCAAGAGGACTGCCAATGGCTATACAATGTCGCGTTCCTGTAAAATAATGAGCTTGCTGTAGCTAGTTTCACTATAGAGAGGTCGCTGTACCATTAATTTTGTATGACACTTAGACCTCTGGCTAACACAATAGCGCCATCTATGTACTGAAAGAAAAAACTAATTTAGATATCGCTATTGTGTTAGCCAGAGGTCTAAATGTCATACAAAATGAATGGTACAGAGACCCCTCCGTAGTAAAACTAGCTACAGCAGGCTTATTATGACACTGGCAGCCCTCTTGGTTTTATGGTCCTTGCACAGAACTAATAAACAGAGGATAGAAGTGGCATGGTCGCGTGACCTTGTCGCCGGGCTTGTGATGCGTAAGACACTAGTGCACGAATTGTGACTCAGTATTGCTCGTGATACACGTGTTCTAAAACGGTGTTTTTCAGCATTTGTAATTGCGGAAACTCATCCACAGTGAGCGATTACACTGATAATTGTTTGCGTGATTGCGTAATCTTTTTCGTGTGTGCATTAATATCAAGTGGAATTCAAAAACCGGCAACGAATTACGAAAGATAGCAATTCTATCCTTTTTTTTTTAGTTTTGTTGTTTAAACCCCAAAGTGTTAACGTTTTTGCCAACGGACCTTAGTCTTGAAGTGTTTTTTTTTTTATATTCCCGAGACAAGCGGCGTTGTGGTGAATAGGATAGTGAGGTGGAACATGGGTCTCAACGAGCCCGACCAAGTCGGAGCTTTGTGATTGTTATGATGCTGTTATCGGAGGTGCGCGAGCGCTCACTGTTACACTGAATTCGTGGAAAATTCTTGCTTTAACAAAAAACCTGAAAATCTAACCTAACCAACCAACTTCGAAAACCCCCCGACTTTTATGAATCTTAGCTAAGACCCACCGTTAGAAAACCTCGGTCTCCAAATTAAAAAGAAAACCGCATCCGAATCGGTTCACTCGTTAGAGCTATGCCACACACAGACACACACCCACACAGCGGTCAATCATATGACCTCTTTTTTGCGTCAGGGGCTAAAAAATCAGCGCGGAAAAGGCCAAATTCAGATACAGAAATAGCTGTCTAAGCCGAGCCTACCCCTAGAGATAGCAGTTTGTCTAGCTTGACTCAGAAGGTCTATGACGCGGCTACCCGGGATCGAATCCGGGTACGAGACCCTTTTTGTGTTTTTTCAATTTTTTTTTGTTTTTTTTTTCTTATTTTTTTTAATGCTTTTTTTATCCTAGTGCCCCTAGGATAAAAAAGCATAATTCCTTAGGTATTCAATACTGAACATAGATCTACTCGACATTTTCTGCCTACCCTGACTAAAAACTCTATGCACGCCACTGGACATACGTGTTTGATCCGTCTACCAGCGCTTTTGGAAATACCATGATTGTCAAAAAAAATACGCCGCAAGAAACTTGGCACAAAGACATTTTTCCTAATAACAGGTTACATTAGCTCTTACAATACAGCCACAAATTAACTATACCAAGAAAACTCACTTGTATTATAGGAACAAGAGTAGAAAACAACAGTGGTGAAAACAGTAGTGGTCGCGGGTGAGCAAAGTAATTGTTTTTTAGTTCATAAATATGGACCTCCGCAAAGTAACGCCTGATTCAATAAATTATAGAAAACAACAGCACAGAAAAACCTATTGGTGAGGATGACCAAGTATACATACCTAGTTACTTCTATGTATAATCCACTACTGACATGATATTGTGTTTTTAAAGCGAAACAGCTTTTTAGCACAGGTAACTCTTCCACGTTTTGGTTCCACACATAAAGCAGCAGGTGGGTGGCGCCTTTGGCTAATCTATGCCACTTCTGCCACTTCCTACCTAACTACCTACCTGCACTTGCAGCACACATCTATGCTCATTAAAACAAAACTGTCACACAAATGCCAAAAATACGCACACAATCAACAGACCCTGTGCATTTTGCTCAGACTTAATGTAAAAATCAAAAGTTTTTCGAAAAGTCTAGGAGTTCAAAGTTGTTTTATTGACAGATAAAGTTTGAACTAGAACAATGAACCGAATATCAGTGTAAAAGTGAACGTCTCCGTCACCCGAATAGTGTTATTTAAATGAAGCTGAGGCTGAGGGTGTCAATTCTTGTGTAAAACGAACCTTAGAAAATTTATATTAATTGGCTTATCCTTTTATTTGGCTGAATTAGGATCGCACCCGAGGCTAGAGGATAAGCGGTTATAGCTTTTTTTAGAACCCGATTGCGCAATTTTTAAAATACCGCCAATCGTGAAAGAAAATTTGAAGATAAGGTACCTACTGTTTATTCACTGTGGAACCTGGCGTCGTCCTTGCGGCTAGTTCGCGCGAACTTAACTCGTACGAATCTACGATTAAACACAACTCGCACCGAGGCCTTATTCATAAGGCATTCGCTATCTCTTTCTCGCACGATCTTGTATTGTTTGACAGAAAAAGATGGCAAATGCCAAAGCTAAGGCAAGCGCTTAGGCTAGGACTAGACAATAAGCCCACAAGGTGCCCCAATGGGGATGATGTCTAGTTGGTCAAATCAGCAACTTTCTTTGAGATGTCATAATGATCGATCGGTTAGTGTGAAGTTTGTATTGAATCACTCAACTATGGCGTCATCATTTTCAGTGATCAAACTGCCTCCTTTATAGTAGTTTTTGTTAAATTGAAAATAGTCTTAATTACAATAATAACTGAGGCCTCGGTTTTTTACGAGTATTTTCGGAAGCTTGATTCAGTGAAAATGTAAAATGACTTAATTTTGACATTGTCAGCTATTGGCGCGAACGCCAATTAGGACTTTTAAACGAGATCTGTGTTTCATCGCAGATTCGTACTTCTATTCAAATCGGCGCTTTTAAAATTTACGCATTACGGGTTTTGGAAGAATGGTTTAGATAGTTGTACGTTACGAATTTTAAACATATTGTTAGGAGTCATTTTACACTCGTGTTATTGTATGCTAGAGTGTTGACAATATCTTTTGGAATTCCTCTATATTTTGTATACAGCCCAATATTTATTGTACAGTGTAATAAAATACAATGCATGTATGATTTCTTATTTTATTAAATTTGTCTGAAGAGAGCTGTTAGTGTCAGCAGCTCCCTATCGACAGGGTTATCCCCAGGCTAATACAGAACTAACCAGAAGCTGCATTCAATTATAACTGCACGCCGCGCGCTGTGTTCATTTATTAGGTACTGAAAGTTGACCTTATAAAAACAACCCCTTCGGCAGGCTGGTAAAAAGGCGGCAATTTAAAAAAATTTTTAGTTGGCAATATTTTGTGTACAAGTTTTGATACTTTTACATTTTCACTTTTACTTAGTACTATAGCCCAATCTCTCTCATTTTGAGAAGAGGCCTGTGCCCAGCAGTGGGATGTGAAAAAGGCTGGTGATGATGATGACTTAGAAGTTTCAATTTACATAATACAGTCAACTTGTAAGAACCTCTTCCAAACATCAAGCAAACTTTATTGGGTGTCTCAAAGAGATAAAATGAAAACCTACTCAAAGTTAAACGGGTCTTTTGATCTTCAAAATGGATAATACCTAAGTCTACGCTCTTAATTCTAAACGTTTTGAGGTCGAAGTGTTACCTTTTGCTTAATGTAGGGATGGAGAGACCCCACGCGTTTGTATTCAGATGCAGATTCGTGTGATCAGAAATCCGATCAGTCTTCACATTCACCTTAAATTCGGCTGGCAAAATCACATATTACCTACACTTCTTAGGGTTCCGTACCTCAAAAGGAAAAAAACGGAACCCTTATAGGATCACTTTGTTGTGCGTCTGTCTGTCTGTCTGTCAAGACCCATTTTCTCTGGAACGCGTGGAGGTAGCATACTGAAATTAATATCAAATACTCAAGCCTGCGGTCCCTTGAAGCTGTGAAAAAATCAACCTTCTAAGTCAACGCAATCCAAAGATACAGTAATTAAAAAGGCTATTTCCATATAGATTGCCGAAATCCAATAACCTAAAGGGTACCTACTTCCAGTTGTCCACAACCACTCAAAAATTCTCAAAATCTTAAAATTTTATGTCTGTCTGTAGATTTCAAAAACCAATATACTTAAGTTGACCCCACACTGCGTACCTACATTTTGCTTAGGAGCAGGGCTCTGCTAACACTGGACTTCTTAAAACACTGGGGAAAAGAGTTAAAATCTTTCTACGGAACCTTCGTGCGCAAGTCCGACTCGCATTTGGCCGGTTTTTTTAAACAGAATGAACAGACTGCTGTATACCTACCTACTACCCGTAATTTATACTCATTTTGCAACAGACTTACTTTACTACCCATTGAATGCAATGCCGACTACGCAAATAAACTAAAGGTTTTTTTATACGATACGACAAGGAAGGCAAACGAGCAAGTGGGTCTCCTGGATGGTAAGTGATCACCACTGCTCATTCGTACGGCACCTGTCGCCGAGTTATCATAAACATTATATTAAGAAATCTGCTTCGCGTTAGCTTGCGACAAAGTATCTCAGAGTAAATGGGTATGATATGGTATACACGAGACCATGGAATCTCGGTGCAAGATGACGGTGTCGTTCTGTTTAATATAAGACTTTAATTACTGTGTGATCGGAAATCGGTGCTGGTGAGACATGCCGCTTTGGACTCGCGGTGTAGACGCCCCGTCTGGATCACCTCCGGCTACCAGACACGCCAGGCCCTACGCGTCTCCAGGGTACTCCACTTACGGTGGTGCTTGTCCAGCTTATCAAGCTCGTCAGACACAGCAAGCCCCTATCCAGTCTTTCAATGGGGTGTTATGGGGGACACCCCCCGGATGGACCTCCAACCTCCCCTTATAGTCCTCCCAAGCCTCGCATCTGTGCTTCAACACACTCGAGCTCCCCGAGCGAGTTCCTCGGGGTTCGTAACAAAGAAACATAACGACAGACACAACAACAACAAGACCACACCGTCTTGTTATTGTTGTGAATAACGTCGGGAATCAGGTTATGTTACAATAGGACTCACCCGAATCGCCTTCCATCACGCACTTCTCAGTCTCATCACATAGGCACACACTCTTCCGGTCTACCTCACATTCCACCCTCTCTTTTCATACTCAAATTCAAATTGTCAACTGATATTCGGATAAAGAGCCCAGTCCTTCAAACAGGTAGTGTTGCCACTCTATAAAATCATAAGGAGCAGTGTACATTAACTCACCACATACATTAGAATCCTATGGCTCCCCACTACAGAGCTAAGATGAAATACCTCTTGTGCCCGAAATTACACCGGCTGTCTTACTCTCCACAACGGAACACAACAGTGCAAGCACTGCTGCTTAGCTGTACGTAATGTTCCGTAATATTGCGTAGTCGGCATTGAATGGGTTAACGGGTCATTTTTCATCAACAGAATCGTCCGCTTCCACCCCGAGGCAGCATGTCGCGCTGAAAAAATGCATTTTTTGTATGAAATGCATAAGAAGCAGGGGTGTCCAAGCTCCAGATGGCGACAATTTATTGCGCTCGTTTTTAAATCTTTTCTTGCAGTTCCTAATTACATTTTTCCTTGTTTATTCCTTACTCAAAGTAAAGAAATTAATTAAAGCGATTTGTTAAAATTATGTTCTATGTTTTTAGCAAAAGGAGGGGTGCTATTAGTTTGACCGTGTTCAAGCGCCATCTAACGAACGCTCTCACAATTAATAAGTAACATAATGTCCCTAATTTAACTTAAGCTAGAAAGCAATCGATATAGTGCAAGGCACGATCCACAGAGGGTGTTATAATAAATATTATGTAGTTTGTAAGTAATATAGAGGGCGCTGCTTAAGGTTATATAAGCTCTGGCACAGCGCAGCCCCGGCCTCTTCTTTTACACCACCACGATGCAGAAAATACATTACTAACAGAAAGCACGCTGTTTGACTCCCCACCACTCTGCATCGGCTCGAACATAAATTTTGGTGACCCCGACGTGATCCAGCAAAGAAAAAAAAAAGGGAAGCCCGCGGATCCAGACAAGACGGCTGACACGCAGGAGCCAGCGGCAACGGAGTCCAAGAAGAAACGCAGGGCAAGAAATCAGCGAATAGGCGGCGGCAGCTTTCTTCCCAACCTCTCAGCTGCAGCTATTGGTGAGCCTAATCAGTGCAGAAAAGGGGTCCAAGTCATTAGCGAGCGACACGTGCATCAGTTTCTATTAACGAACGAGAAACGTGTGTGGAAACCAAAACCACGTGGTAACTATTCGACGCACCGCGTGGATCGAACGCCACAAGCACCATCTCTCAACCATTGAACATCGTGCGTGGAAACCAAATCCACGTGCCAACTATTTGACGCACTGCGTGGCTCGAATGCCGCCACGCGCACCATCCCTCAACCATCGAACATCGTGCGTGGAAACCAAATCCACGTGCCAACTATTTGACGCACCGCGTGGCTCGAATGCCGCCACGCGCACCATCCCTCAACCATCGAACAACGTGCGTGGAAACCAAATCCACGTGCCAACCATTTTACGTACCGCGTGGCTCGAACGCCGCCACGCGCACCATCATCCTTCAACCAATAAGCATCGTGCGTGGAAACCAAACCCGTACCACGTATCAGCAACCAACCGAAGCCGCGTCGATCCAGCGCCACCGACACGAACTCAACCAACCTAACTAACATAGCAGAACCCAAACGCGACACGTGGAGCCATCTATCTCAACAGAAGACAGAAGCCATCCACGGAGAAGCAAGAACACGTGCCAGCAACCTCAACGCCAGCCAGCCGAGCGCAGCAACGCGCCACGTACCACGAGCCACGGGCCAGGGGCCATCAGCAGTTACCTAAAAGATACGTGAGCTGGTATTTCCATTATTTATTTGATTTCGCAAATTCTTGACTACTTTCAGTTTCAGTATTCCCTTTATTTGCTGGCACAATGGGAGACGACAGTAGTGATAGTCAGGACGAGGGCGATGTGTTCCTGGAAGCTACTGAGCTACCGGTCTTAAAAAGACAACGGGCGGCATACAAAGGCCAATTTACTAGCTTCCGTAAATATGTAACTTCACAAAAGGCCATAGCTAAATTAACCGCAGATCAAATAATAGAATTAGAATTACGAGTTGAAAATATTGCAAGAGTTTTTAAAAAATTTAACAAGGTCCAAGAATCTATTGAAACTTTAAGCACTGACATAGATGCTCAAATGGCCGAACGCGACAGCTTCGAAGATCTGTATTTCAAAACCATTGCACAAGCAAAGGACATGTTACAGAGCTATACGCCTAAAACCACCTCACAGGTACCACCCGTGCAGGATCAGAATAGATCATACACGTTGGATATCAGTGAGCAGTCTGTAAAATATCCCGAAATCTCATTGCCAACATTTAAGGGGGATTTCAGGGGCTGGCTAGAATTTAGAGAAACCTTTGATGCACTTATTAATCAGAGCGCGCTAAAACCTATTCAAAAATTTAAATATTTAAGGAGTTGCCTAGTGGCTGGAGCCTTGGAGGTTATTAGCTCAATAGAATACACTAACGAAAACTACAATATTGCGTGGAAACTACTTTGCGAGCGATACAACAACCCAAGGCTATTAGTAACAAATCATTTAAGAGCGCTTTGCGATATCGAACCGATTCAAGAAACCCCTAACGCACTTCGATCGGTAGTTGATAATATATCTAAACACTTACGGTCGCTAAGATCGCTTAAAATAAACACAGAGGATTGGGATCCTATTATGATTCATTTAATATCGTCCAAATTGCCCCCTAGCTTGCAAAATAAGTGGGAGGAACGTAGTACCTCAAGGGAATTGCCTTCTTTGCAGGAATTCAAGACATTCATCAGATCGCGAGCAGACCAAATGGACACGGTACAGACTAGGATGTCGAACGGGCGCGAAGCGCAAGCAAAAAAAGCTATGGTAACCACGTCCTCAGATTCTAAAACACACACATCAACCTGTCCGCAGTGTAACGGTAAGCATTTTCTATACCAATGTCCTAGGTTTCTCGCTCTGCAGACGGGGGAACGTATACGAATGGTGAAAAAACTCAGGGTATGTCTGAATTGTTTCAATCCAAACCATATGATAACTAACTGCCGTTCAATGAACTGCAAGCACTGTAACGGTAAACATCATAGTCTTTTGCATTTATCACGGGCGCAGCAAACTATACCTACTCATTTCGAACAACAACAACAACCAACTACTTTATTGAACTCGCATTCCAATGAGATGACGTCACAGGTTACTCGGCTGCAATCACAGGCGCGAACGCAAGGTAACAATAACATTTATAATAGCAGTGCAGCGCCGCAGTCATACCAAGGGCAGCGCGCGAGTACAACGTCCCAGGTGGGCGCGTCCCCTCCCCGAACGTCACAATTATTGGTGCAAAACAACTATAAAAAGGTAGTTATCCTATCAACAGCTCTTGTTTACGTCACAGACGATTTCAATAATAAACATACATTGCGAGTTTTGTTAGATTCCGGATCACAGTCGAACTTTATAACAGAACGGGCGTTTAATTTACTAAACATTGATAAACATCGAACAAATATGCAAGTAATCGGATTTAACAATAACACCTCTAATATAAACTATCTTTGCAACATTAAGTTACAGTCGAGAAACCAACCTTATTCAACCGAATTGTCCTGTTTAATCGTACCTAATATTTGTAACATAAAAAATCAGTGCATTGACATAAAGTCTTTAAATATTCCGCAGCACTTCGTCCTGGCTGATGAAAGGTTTCACCAGGCGAGTGAAATTGACATCCTCATAGGAGTTGAGCTATTTTACCGGTTGCTATGCAAAGGGCAGCATCGACTCGGAGATGGGCTGCCTATACTACAAAAAACCCTGTTGGGCTGGATAATATCAGGCGTTCTGGACAGCACCGTAGCGAGAAAACATGAGGTAAGGTGCAACTTATCTTTAAAATCTCAATTGCGTAAATTTTGGGAGATAGAAGAGTGCAGTATGAGTGACAAGGGGCAAGAAGCGAGGGTATCAGAGTTGTCACATGATGAAATCCAATGCGAAGATGTGTTTAAGTGTCACACCCGCTCTTCTGATGGCAACTTCGTGGTAACACTACCACTTAAGGCGTCACCTAAATTGTTAGGGGAATCTAGGGGGATTGCACTACAGAGATTTAAATCGTTAGAAAAACGTTTTGCTCGCGACGAACAGTACAAACAATTATATTTAAAATTTATGAAAGACTTTGAACAGGCAGGCCGCATGATTGAATACAATGCTAAATCTGACGAGCAGCCTAACTATCTAGCACATCACGGTATCCTTAACCCTGAAAAGGTCACAACTCCGATTCGTGTAGTATTTAACGCGAGTCAACCCACTTCAACGGGTGTCTCACTCAACGACATTCAACACAAAGGTACGATCAGACAGGACAAACTTATTAATATTCTATTACGATTTCGATTACATACATATGTAATTAACGCCGATATTGAAAAAATGTTTTGCAATATACTTTTATCCCCAGAACAAAGACATTTGCAGTGTATTTTGTGGCGCGAGAAGCCACACCATATGTTAAAAACCTATACTTTAACAACGCTTAGTTTTGGCCTGAAGGCAGCACCACACATCGCTACGCGATGCTTATTGCATTTAGCACAGGAAACTCACGCGCTTTTAAAAACACAATCCACAGCAACAGCCTCAGTGGCAACTACGAGTAGCACCACAGCGGCTGCCAACGCCATTGCCAGCGAGTTCTACGCGGACGACCTCCTGACAGGTGGGGACGACCTTCAGGAAGTAGCGGCAGTGGCCTTGGAGACCGATCGCATCCTCAAGGGCGCGGGATTCAAGCTAAGAAAATGGAAATCAAACTCTGCGCAGCTGCAAGGTATGTTAATGACACATACGAACTCAACACAAACAAACATTACAGACACACGGTTCGGGGATGACACGCATAAAATTTTGGGACTATCTTGGTCTAGTCAAAACGATCACTTGCTTTATTGTATTAAAACAGAATCAATCCCTAAAGTAGTGACAAAACGCATAATACTTTCAAAATTATCTAGCATTTTTGATCCCACGGGCCTTATTGGGCCTGTACTTGTTACAGCTAAATGCTTAATTCAAAGGCTGTGGCAAGACAAAAGGGGATGGGATAATCCCGTCCCAGAATACCTGCAAAGGGAGTGGGTAACCTTTTACGAAAAATTAAAATACCTAGCGTCATTAAAAATCCCCAGACATATTGTTATAGCAAACTACGATAAAATCGAGTTGCACGGATTTTCTGATGCATCAAATCACGCTATGGGAGCGGCGTGCTATGTACGTTCTATTGATGTACAGGGAAACGTCATTGTACGTTTGCTATTCGCAAAATCAAGGGTAGCACCCATCAAAAAACAAACCATCCCAAAATTAGAACTAGTCGCGGCGCACTTGTTAGCTAACACGATGCAAACAGTGAAAGAATCACTAAAGTGTGAGGTTAATAAGGTTCAATTTTGGTCAGATTCGTGTGTCGTGCTAGCATGGATAAAAACACAGCCGCATAAATTAAATAGATTTGTATCCAATAGGGTAGCACAAATTCAAACACTTTCGCCGGGAAAGTGGAGTTGGGTGTCATCAAAAGATAACCCAGCTGATCTTTTATCGAGAGGGGTTGACGCCGATAAAATTCAATGTAACAGCCTATGGTGGCAGGGTCCCCCGTGGCTTAGCAGACCAGAGCAAGAATGGCCTAAGCAAGAAGTGTCAATAACGTGTCAATTACCCGAACTGAAACAAAACACAACATGTAACGTAACCCAATGTGATAATGAAAAAACTAACTTTTTTAATGATTTACTTACAAGATTCTCGAGTGACAGCAAATTGTTTAGAGTTTTTGCTTATGTTCAGCGATTTATACATAACTGTAAAGAAAAGGCAAATAAAATTAAAGGGCCTATTTCATTGCAAGCATTAGAGGAATCAAAAAACCACTTTTACCAAGTTGCACAGAACGAATCATTTCCGTACGAACTTAACTTACTCAAACACAATAACCCTTTACCGAATAATTCGGTACTACTTGGCCTCAAACCATTTATTAAAGATGGTCTCCTTAGAGTGGGTGGCCGTATAAGCCTGTCACAGTACAGTTACAACAAAAAACACCCGGTCATCCTCCACGCAAGTCACACACTTACAAAATTAATTATGACAAACGAACACATCCGACTGTTTCATGCGGGACCGCAGTTGCTGTTAGCCGCAGTACGTGAACGCATGTGGCCCATTCAAGGAAAAAAATTAGCAACTAAAATAGTAAGTCACTGTGTCACTTGCTTCAAGGCCAAGCCGGAGACCCCCACACCCGTCATGGGAAACCTGCCTAGCACCAGGATAAACCCCGCCCCACCGTTCCACGTAACAGGTATAGATTACACTGGTCACTTTACACTGCGTGATAGACGAGGACGTGGTTATAAAACTTATAAATGCTATGTCGCTATTTTTGTTTGTTTTGCAACGAAGGCAATTCACATTGAGCTGATTACAGGTCTGAGCACAGAAGCGTTCCTGGGGACCTTGAGACGGTTCATTTCGCGTAGGGGCAGGCCCAGGGAACTCGTTAGTGACAATAGCACTACATTCAGGGGAGCTAATAATGAATTAGTCGAACTTTTAAATTTTTTTAATGTCTATTATGACGATATAGCATCATCCTGTATTGACCAGGGTATCAAATGGAATTTTATCCCTGTATATTCACCCCACATGGGTTCTTTGTGGGAATCGGCAGTACGCCTATGTAAATTTCATCTAAAACGAGTACTTGGTCAGAGTTTATTAACCTACGAAGAATTCGTCACCGTGCTCGTGCAAGTGGAGGGAGTACTGAACTCTCGCCCTTTATGTCCCATAACTTGTAATGACAGCGAAGTTATCCAAACACTGACACCAGCTCACTTTCTTATAGGTAGACCTATCATGGCCCTACCCGACTACGACTACGAAGACGTGCCAACTAATAAAATCAATTATTTTCAACAACTCCAACAGATCTGCCAAGGATTCTGGCGAAAGTGGTCGCGAGAATACATCAGCCTACTGCAGCAACGAACAAAATGGCGCAGCTCCAAGGGACCCAGCCTCACAGCCGGCGCCGTGGTCCTTCTCAAGGACGAACGCCTCCCACCCTGCCAGTGGCCGCTCGCGAGGATCCTGCGCCTTCACCCCGGACCCGACGGAGTGGCGCGCGTGGCTACGATGAAGACATCCAAGGGCACCATCGTACGAAGATCGTTTGCAAGAATATGTCCCTTACCTAATCATGTCATTAACTAAAACAACATCTAGATGTTTAGGCAAACAAAATAAGAGCCGAACGTGTACCTACTTTACTTTATTACCCTGTTTACTTGTAGTGTAATCAACTTTATTTCTCCCAATGGTAATTTCCCCTTATGGTAATGGTAAGGTAAAGGTCCTAGTGGTACACCATGGAAGAAGTTGTTCTGAACAGCTTCCTCCACGGTAGGAACAGCTTCCTATGTACAGCTTTGAAAGGGTAACAAATCAATTCAAAGCAAGCTTACCTAAATCATAATCATGAGCCATAGGTATTTCAAGTAATACCTATACTTACTTATTATATTATTTAAATGTTACCATTTCAAGGCTGGGAGTATGTTCAAGCGCCATCTAACGAACGCTCTCACAATTAATAAGTAACATAATGTCCCTAATTTAACTTAAGCTAGAAAGCAATCGATATAGTGCAAGGCACGATCCACAGAGGGTGTTATAATAAATATTATGTAGTTTGTAAGTAATATAGAGGGCGCTGCTTAAGGTTATATAAGCTCTGGCACAGCGCAGCCCCGGCCTCTTCTTTTACACCACCACGATGCAGAAAATACATTACTAACAGAAAGCACGCTGTTTGACTCCCCACCACTCTGCATCGGCTCGAACAGACCGCTATGTATGTGTGTGTGTCTGTCTGTCTGTGGCGCCGTAGCCCTTAAATGGGATTTCTAGCAGTGGGTCTTAGCGAAGCTTCATAAAAATCGGTCCAGGTAAGCTGGCAATGCCGAAAATAAACGGTAGGTAATCTAATTTCTAATTTTTAGTAAAATGTACCTACAACTTCTTTGTTGACCGTATTTTTCGCTAACTGCACTTGCAATCCGACCACTGGAAGTGGGTTAAATTTAACAAGATTTGAACTAACCAACACCCCCCTCCCCACTTTATGTGTAAGGGATATAATGAACTACAACTAAAAATAATCAATAAATCGATTCTTTTTGTTTTTATTTTTATGAAACATTCATAGTATGAAATTCAACATACAATGACAATGCAAAGAAAAATCAACATACAATATGTTTAAATATGACACAAAGCATTGAAAAATTCGTTAGGTACACCAACGTTAAGTATAGCTTAATTGGTGGAGCGTGGTACGGATTACCGAGGTTGCTGGTTCAAGTCCAGCTGCTTAACGGATTTTTCTTTGCATTGTCATTGTTTGTTGAACTACAACTACCTACACAATTTTTTTTTAATACTATTCTACAAAGTGTGGCGTGATTGACATGTATAAGTACTATAATTAGGTATGCATGCCAAATTACAGCTATCTAATACCAAGAGTGAGCTATGTCGATGTCGTGGACAGACATACACTACAAAAAAAGCTCTACTAAAATCTCTTCTGTTTTGGCCTGTGGTTTTGGCTCTTGTCGCTCTACAATCAGATACAAAGTCATTATACGAACTATAAATGTGTTATTGTGGCAAGGCACATGCCAAAATAGTTTAGACACTGACAAGTAATTATACTCGTGACTACCGCCGCCAGCACCGGAATACACATTCAAGCGAAATTCCGCTTAGATGAATAATTCAGCGCTCGCCCGGACCTGATGACGTGTTAATCGAGATTCTAATCTCAGCGCGGCCCGAATCAGCAACCCTCGCTTACGGCATTTAAAGTGTTAAATATTTTCATAAGTATGTAAGTATACCTAGTGTAGTGTAGAGTCGTGGGTTCAAACCCCGGCTAGCACCTCTGAGTTTTTCGGAATTTATGTGCGGAATTACACTTGTAATTTATCATTAGCTTTTCGGTGAAGGAAAACATCGTCAGGAAACCTGCACACATCTGCGAAGCAATTCAATGGTATGTGTGAAGTTCCCAATCCGCACTGGGCCCGCGTGGGACCTATAGCCCAATCCCTCTCATTCTGAGAGGAGGCCTGTGCCCAGCAGTGGGACGTAAAAAACGCTGGTGATGGATGTAAGTATACCTACAGGGTAAGCGGCCCTTGACCAAAGAATATAAGTGCAGTATGATCGACCCAAATTGGTCAGTCAGTAGGCACAAGTCAGAAACTATAAGAGATAGGGAAATCTGTTCTTAGGAACCATGGCATGGATTTTAAATTTAATAAAAATGGAATTCTCATTGGTTTTGAATGACAGATAGACCTCACTCTACACTAGCGATCCTAGCGGATTTTTGACTCACTGTAGCCCTCATTTTGTTTGACGGCCGATGTCAAAAATAAAAAGTAAATAAACAACTTACAAAAGTTGAAAAACCCCCGACATTGTCATTTCAAAGTCCAATATTTCAAAAACGGGTGAACCGATTTTAATGAAACTTAGCTAAGAACCATCTCAATTACACTAGCTTTAGATTAAAAAAAACCGCATCGAAATCGGTCAACCCGCTTGGGAGCTATGATGTCACAGACAGATACACAGATATACATGTCAAACTTATAACAACCCTCTTTTTCGTCGGGGGTTAAAACCAAAAGTTCTCGGCTCCTTTTTTTTTTTTTTTTTTTTTTTTTTTTTATTGTATTATTAGTATTATTTTTGAGTCGGGTGCCATATTTTTGTATTTGTGGGCTCTCCGTACGGCACCCGACTGCAAAAAAGTTAGCAAGCCCAGATTTTTTTTACTTTTTATGGGTTTTTTTACGACGGGGTTTTTATTAATTTTTATAAAACTTTTCGTCACTTTTTATTTCGACGGTACCTACTACTAGGTAAATAATAAGCTGAAAGGGTCAATGAACATATATTTCAGCTGTCAAAAACTGCCAGGTGAACAAATTCGCCGTACCAAAAGTACCCTACCTAATACTTTATCGCCGTATTCTCTAAACCTAGATAAACATATGTTACTTACATAATCCTCACGCGTCATGTCACGCCCAAAACAATATCATCTGACGATCTAACAACATAAACTGTTCGCTCCACTTCCCGTCGATCACATCAACTCCAATCATTTCACTGCCGCTTCTCCTCAAAGCTTCTTCTTTAACCAGTGCACCTAACGCGCGTTGTATGACGAATGTTTGATGCAGTCGTGTAATGTGTATTTACAGTGACGAGGGAAAACTTTGCTATACGGGTCACGTAGATGCTCATTCCCATGAAACGAGCAGCCGGGCTCCTGTAGCACGGAGTCCGAATGGAGGCTTGTACTTGCTTGTACTGACGAATAACATCAGCGCGTTAGGTTGGTCACACACTCACTTAGAAGTTGCTAGTACGCTAAAATGAGGGGTGTTACTGTTGTGGCGGACTCTATTCCCGACACGGCGCACCTCTAGCCGTACCTCGCCCGCGCTATCGCGCGGTAGAATTTGACAGCCAGATGACGTTTCTCTTTTTAAAACCAAAGGCTATTAAAACCAAGATCCACTTCTTCAAAACTGTCATCTTGATGTACGGTTGCGAGCGAGGCTTGGACGCTAACCTTGAAAGAGAAGAATAAGCTGTTAGTGGCCGAACGAAAAATTCTGCGGAAGATCCTGGGACCGACTCAGACAGAAGACGGAAGCTGGAGGGTGAGGAAGAACCTCGAAATTGAAGACCTTAGTGTCTGAGCCCAATCAATGAAAATAATCGATTTATTGATTATTTTTGTTTTTATTTTTATGAAACATTCATAGTATGAAGTATCCGATTCGATCGGATTACCGAGGTTGCTGGTTCAAGTCCAGCTGCTTAACGGATTTTTCTTTGCATTGTCATTGTATGTCTGAGCCCAATATTATTGGAGAGACCAAAACGTTCAAACTCCGATGGCTTGGACACGGAGAGGCTGGGAGAGGATTGAGCCGTGAAGAGGGCGTACTTGGGGACGACCGAGCGGTTGTAGGCCGGTTGGGCGGCCTAGGTACCACTGGAGGGACGAAGTCCAGAAGAATCTTTCGGACCTCGGGGTCTTTGGCTGGCAAGAGCTGGCCCAGGACCTCAAGGCATGTGGCGTAGTCTGTTGTCGGAGGCCAAGATCCACTTCGGATCAGTACGCCCAGCTAGTAAGTACCTAAGTAAGTATTTGAAATTTTACATTTGGACACTGAAAAGCTCGCTGTCACATAGCATTAATACCAATTTCACAATTACCTGTCAAGCTTGCGAGGGTCAAATATATGAAGAAACCTCGCAATGCATCCTGGCACATGTGCCAGCCTTTACAATAGGTATTAGGCTATTAGCCTAACCTCTAACCTAACCTAACCAACTTAGAAAAGTTGAGAAACCCCCGATATTTTCATTTCAAAGTTCAATATCTCAAAAACGCCTCATCCGGTATTTATGAAACCTACCTAAAAACAGTCTCGATTAAATTAGCTTTCGAATAAAAAAGATGCATCTAAATCCGATAGGATAATAGGAGCTACGATGCCACATATAGATACACAGATACACGCATACACAGGTCAAACTTTTACCTATAACACTCGTCTTTTTGCGTCGAATAGGTGTAGCTGAGTTGCGGCTTCATAGTTTCAACTATATTTGTCGCCTCGCTGTTGTAGTGCGGTGCCGCCCTAATTCGCAATTGGCACTCGCAGCTTGATTCGTTGACAACAGACCGGCGGGTAGAAGGCAGGTTGCGCTCGCCATTGCCAATAGCCCAAAATTCACTCAATTTTAGATTCAAGTCCGTACGTGGCTTTCATTTTGATCATGGATTTCCAGTGGGCTTTCAAGACACATCAATCTCTATAAATTATGAACTCTTTGCAGGCTTATTCCAAGCCGAGCTCGCTTTGAAAATGAAAGAAATGGTAAGGTCACGACAATCGAAAGCGATACCGAGGCGTTTTTGAAGCCAATTGAACGAAAGACTTTGGCAAATGACGGTAATTCTTTTGTTACACGAAAGCAGTCTCTCGAGCCGCTGGCAATCGCGATCCTTTACGTCCGTCAAGCCGATGCCGATTCCAAGTGAGTTAGACAATAAGCTTGCTGTTTTGGATGCACATAAGCCAGAACTACAACGGGATGTAAGGAAAGAGTGTGTGTACTTCGCGTGCTGTAAAGAAAGGTTCAGTTCTCATAAAAACCGATTAGGTCTTTCCTCCTATCCCGATATAGTTGATTTTAAGCATAGATATTATGAAAAAAAAAAAACTATTTTAAAAAACATTGGGCACGGGTAACTGAAACATCGGGCACGGGTAAATGTATTTAGGTAAAGACGGGGAAGGTTTAGAAGCTATACAGGCGAGCTCTCTTCTTGGTCTCTTAAAAATCTTTCCTCTTGGGCCGCCATTGGAGGGCCTCTGAAAATCTATCTCGTCCGCATTTTGATGCCTATTTAATATCCGCATCTACCACGGTCCCGCGACCACCAGGACCAGGTCGTCGCTCCATCTTGTTGAAGGCCTACCGACAGCTCGTCTCCCGGTCTGTGGACGCCATTCGAGAACCTTCTGACCCCATCGGCCATCAGTTCTGCGAACAATGTGCCCCGCCCACTGGCACTTAGGTTTCGCAATTCTTCGGGCTATGTCGGTAATCTTAGTTCTACTGCGGATATCATTATCACCATCACATGGTCACATCACAATATTGTCGGCTATTTATTATACATGCTAAAGATAGAAACGATCATTCACTAAACTGTTAAATAATAGTCTTATTTTAGCTATAATCACTATTTATTAACCACTCATAAACTAAATCGTCATTACAAAACAAAACACGAGATTCTAACTGTCAAATCATTCCACAGATACAACATAAACATTAGGCTATGTTGTTACAGTTACAAAACTTCGGTGAGCCGTTTCGGCCAATCATTCTCAAAACGAAGGCACATTCATATTACAGATAGGGTTGCCGATTGCGCCTCGAAAAAAACATTACACATCTTGTTTGATGATAGTGCCGTTACTCACTTTTGACAAGGCAATTTGCATAAAATTAAAAATACAACTGAGGCGAAGCTGAACAAATGAGTAACAAGTCGCACGCGTCTGCCATCATACCGTAACCTGAACTTATCCTAATCAACTTAGGAATGTTGAAAAACCTCCGATATTTCAATTTAAAAGATCAATATCTCAAAAAACGGCAGATTTTTTTATGAAACTTAGCTGAAAACCATTTCCGATTAAACTAGCTGTCGATTAAAAAAGCCACGTCCGAATCTCTTCATCTGCTTGGGAGCTAAGATGATACAGATACACAGGCCCATACACCATTTTGCGCCGGGGTTCAAAACCTCGCACAAAATACAGTAGGGTTGGCAACCAGCCCTAACAGCCGTTCAGTTTCCGCTCTTGTCTCTCGTAAAATACAGGGAATTTTCCGATTTTCCGGTGCCTCGCATAACACGCGTATTTTCGACGGCCACAAAGCAGCGGATGCACTCGCGATAACCGCAAGACGCGCTCCCGCGACATGCGTTCACGAAGGTGACATATTTAACATATTTTTCAACACACTTACACGTAACATGTAAGCCAACTTGGCTGTTATGCTCTAAATAAAACCATCGGACCTTTTCTCTTGACATAACGCCCAAGGGCTGTAATGGAGCGCAGGGTGCGGCGCTCTCAGCACTGCGCACCACGTTTCCTCGCAAGTGTGATGAAAAATACATAATTGTAAAAGTATTTTCAATGCTCGTTGATTGTACCAATTTCTTTGTATTTATTCACACGTTGCGTCAGCCCTTTTAAAAAGCGACGATTTTTTATCGAGCGCTGTTCGATTTTAAGGGCTAGGTGGTGGCCGTTAAGTCTAATCTAGTTTAGGATCTTTAGGTACCAGTATGTAGGAGATGAATAAAAGTCCTAATTGAAGTTGTAGAGAAGACGAGAAATGAGAGGAGAAGAGATTAATTTACAAAGTATTTACATATATAAAAAACTTAGGTAGCACAACTAGCTGTACAGACTAAGACAAAACATAACAAGGTACCTCTCGCTCTAAACGAGCGGGGGGGAGTGAGTGAGCGAGAGGCACGCGACGAGTAGCGCAGCGCGAGTCCGTGCTCGCGCTTTTCTATAAATATAGGTCGCGGGCTAGACGCGATCTTTTCCGCGGACGGCAGGCGAAGCGATCACACGTGCGTCACAGCTCCGGACTTCGTTGCGCGGCGTGTCGTCGTGTGTGAGTGACTTCGCTCGAGGCTCGATGTTGAACTCCTCCGTGGATGTGCGTCTGATCTGCTTCGCTGCTGCGATCATGTTTCCACGACGTCATTATAATAACTGTTCTTTTCAGAACCTCGACCTAACGGTCGTGTTTCTTGATAACAACGTCAATGTACTTGTAGTCACCTACACTAGCTTGAAATAGCGCCATCGTCGCGTTTAGACACGACGCTTTTTAAACTCTCGTGCTTATTGTCTAGTTAGACTCTAACTCGCTCGCAATCAGTATCGTGTTCTTTTGTATGGGCTGACAATAGGTAGGTATCGAAAACAGGCAGCTGTCACAGTCGTACATAAACTGACATTTCAATCCGATGACGAGTGTCAAAATAGTAACGCAATAACCTCGGATCTAACGTGCGTCAAAAACGCGCGTTTACGCCGAGTGGCAACTTTCTCCTAAGTTATCCCGGTATGTAGGTCACACGTCAACTCGGAAGGAAAATAAAGACACTTCCCTTTATCTCCTCATTGTGAATGGCAGAGCCCTCGCCTCACCCTAGTGAAAGAAAACACGACTCGAGTGTTATCGCACCGTTAGCACGAGTACGGGTAAAAATTGAGTTTAAATCGAAGACAAACATGAATTCGAGATAGCCAGGAATATTGCGTAGGTACTTCTAGTCAAATCGAGGACACGACTTTGGGTATCTGCCTCAGAATATAGAGCAAGCCAGAAGCCGCGTTTGTCCTATCTGCACGCCGCACACTGTGGCCGAAAATAATAAGTACTTACACTTGAAATGTGTAGTACCTATTAGTATCCTGTTTTTTTATAAGCCCAAGAGCATTTCTGCATGTAGGAACGACACAAGATGACATAATAATAATTAATATTATCGTTCGTAACAGACGTGGCAGACCAAGAAGAAGATGGCGCGGCACGACTTGGACGCGTATGCTAAGGACTTGCCAGACCGAGAGTTGTGGGGATCAGGCCTTTGCCCTACAGTGGGACACTTCAGCTGGCTATAAAAAAAAACGTATTTAGATTACGTCAGGATGCGCTGCGTGTACAGGGGATAGGTGACTGCGTTGTATTGTTTTTCGTTAAAGCCACCAAGCTTTAGTTTTGAGCGGTCGCGGGTTCTGGTTTATTCTGTATTCTGAGCCTGGAATATTGGGTGTAAGTACTTAACAAATCGAGGACACTACTTTTGGGTATCCGCTTAAATTGCGAACGGAATGAGGAAAGAAACTGCAGAATTAGTTCGCTTTACCTACTACTTACTTGAGACTAAAGTGCGAGCATCTTACAAGATTTTCTTTTTTAGAACTTGTTAAGTAAGTTAAGAAAAAATTCATTAATGTTATACATAAGTTAATATTTACATAGTAACTTTTTAGAAGGACAATTAAAAGTAGGTGTACTAGGTAGTTCTATTTTTAAAGTACCTGTCATAATAATTAATTAATTCAGCTATTAAATTTTTCGCCTCTATTTTCTGACAGTTTATCAAAAAAATTCAGCATATTTACCCAACTTATGAATATTTAGTGGACGTTTAGATTTCGGCCTCTTCAATTAGAGGCATGTTAAGTATATCCGAGGCCATTAAAAGGACGCTTTGACGCTCCACGAGTGCTCGTTACAGCCGAAATCGCGTTCGCGCCAAAGAGGCGCATTGCGCCATCGCCATTTTGTTTTTTATTTTTTAGCTAAATTATGCTCCTGGTGTGCACGTATGCCGGCGTCCGCTATGCGCCTATCAAATAACTTTTTTTTTTTAATTTGTACGTGAGTTGCACGAAGCGAACATCTGTGCTGTGGCAGCCGCCTTAGGTACCTAAATATAACGAGGAGATAGCCACACGAAATTAATGTTTTGTGTAACCATTAAATGGTTGTGAAATTGTGAAATTTTCACAATAAATAACCAACCGTGCTACGTTGCTGCCCTTTCTGGAAATATTTCTGAGAATATGGATATTTGAGCGTTTCAACTGCCTCACTTTCGTGGACACGTTTGTAATGATTTTGGTGGCATTTCTGAGTTAGTTGGTAGCGGTCTGAATTTACTAAATAATCGAAAACGTCATCGAAATCCACTTCGACAGAATCCAACACCATTTTGAATGGACTTGTTGAACGGGTGGATTGCCCGGTAATGCAACACTGGAAGAAGATACATGCTCCTGTGTGCCTTCGTTCGGTGTTTATAATAGTTCGCGTTTACTTTAAATTGTTAATTAATTACTAACAAATGATGAACCCTACTGAGTTCGAAATAAAAGTTTTTTTTTTAAATAGTGACCACGAAAGTGATTTGGGACAAATGCCCAAATAATGACCCGAAAACGATGTATGGTTTTAGTAACTAGCCCTTTGTCTCCTTCACTGTTACGTATCTACGTATATTTTTAATGAACACTCCGACTCTAAAGCAATTAGTAATTCATCCATTTTAAATGAATGTTAAACCCAATGAAAGCGGAATTGATAGTGCATTCACTGCGGAGTGCGGATGATGGCGGATCATCGAACCAATTCGCAGCAATTTTCGCGGAGTAAACATTGCCTTTTATTTCCGTTTCCGATGTGAAATATAATGGGATTTAACGGAGTATTCGTGACTTGGATGCGAATAAAGCAAATAAAATAAAGGCTCTGCATCTTTAGTGTAATTTTTGGTACAAGATAACGTCTCGGTCGCGTTCGCGTTGGCTTGTCAAATACTATGAGAATATTAGTTTGTTGCCAATACGTGAGACGGGATTGAGACAGCGCGAAGGCGATCGAGACGGTTTCTTGTGTCAAAAATTATACTAGAGGCTCGGGTGTCCAATAATGTTTAAAAAAAATAGCTTGTACTTACCAAGTTTCTTGCGTCGCATTAATTTGTATTGGCAATCCTGATAAAAAATTACGAGTAAAAGAGAATTTAAAATTTAAAACCACCTATGTTTTATTAAATAAGAATCTCGAATACCTACTTAGATTCGAAATTGTCGGACTGTTGAAGCGATTTAATAAAACGTGAGTAATCCTGTATTTTACATTAGGCAAGTCTTACTTACTTTTTTAATTATGATTAATGTAATCACGCCATTTTTTGCTACAGTTGATGACTCTAGTAGCCAAAATAAATGGTTGAGAATTTTATAAAACACGAGCTCAGTTTCAAAATAAAAAGGCCCACGAACGACTTTACGGCGCAAAAAATCACACAGACTTTGACCCGACTTTATGAGTCGTTACAAAATGAAGTAATAAATTTAGCGAGCAAAAAATATGTCGCGCACGTAATTAATATCGCGTATGAAGTTAAAAACGTAAAAGTAATTAAATTTCATGTTTGCGGCTCGCGGCGTAAATCAAAACAATGGGCACGAAACTCGTTGCGGGTTGCAATCGATCTGTCCACGTCCCGAGGATTGATAGATTGGTTGTAAGTAGAACACGAAACCAACGTCAATTACTGTTCTATATTTTTATTTTGTTTTAATTTTGCGACGAACCAACGGTTGATGAATAACTGTTAATTGACTAAGACATAGAGGCTACGTCTCTTTGACTACAAGCTACGTGACTTTTTCTAACACACATACACTCACACACACAACACACACACACACACACACACACACACACACACACACACCCATGCATACATACATACAGTATGGTTGCATTGAGAGCCAAGTGGGACAATTATAGCACGAGATTGAGATGGTCTAATCCAAATGGAAAATCTAAACTGGCGGCACAATAGGTAACAACAGGCGACCTTATCGCTACTGAGTGATCTCTACCAAGCAACCATAATCAGGGGGTAATGTCTATTTATTTAAAAGAGAAATTTAAAATTTAGAATTTAATTGTAGCTATTCTGTCTGCGTGACTGCGGGCTTCACTACTTCGCGGAGGTGCTAAGTACGTAATAAGTTAATCTATACCTATAAAACAGTACCGTGACTGACTGACTGACTGACTGACCGACCGAGAACGTACAGCCCAAACCACAGGACCTAAAGACTTGAAATTAGGCAAACATATACCTTGAGTATCCTAGAGGTGCACTAAGAAGGGATTTTCGAAACTTCCACGGGATAGGGAACTAGCCCATTTTGAAATATTTCAGGGGGGCGAAGCCGCGGGGCATAAGCTGGTCCATTTAAAACAAACTTAATTATTCGATTATGAGTAAGTGATTCCATTTCCATTCCTTTCAGTATTTTACTTTACTTCCATCCATTGTATTCGGATGACCAAGCGTATATCTCTGTCAAGCGGAGTCGAATATCGGTCGGGCCTCTGGGTTTCAGTTTTTTACCCTCACCGTAAACTCATTCCACGAAAGCAATACCAGTCCAACAATTATCAAGATATTAAACGGCACCGGATAAATCGAGCCAAAAGCAATTGTTCGTGAGTTCCTGGTGATTTATTCCACCAATCAAAGTGTCAAATGCGCGGATATCGCGGGTCGCAGGCTCACAGGGCCACGGGGCGCGATTTTTAACACGCCTCGAACAGACCGAGAAATATGTACGAGTATGTATAGAGCGGAGGTTTGTAGAGACACAAAAGCTAGAAAAAAAATCGTCCCCCGCCTTTATCTCAGAAGTTTGCAGAGAAGAACCTGAAAGTGGTTTACTGACGTTACGCCAAAAATGTAATCGCTCACACATTCTTTTCCCAAAATCTTTCAAATGGGCAAATGTTTTTTTTTTCTGAAACTGTAAGCGTTTTAGGATTGTCATTAAACTAACATAACTTATAGGGCTCTACAGGATAGTCCAGAAATAAATCCTGATTCGTTTACAGTTTCGGAAAAAAAATCATTTGCCCTTGAAACATTTCGGAACCAAATTCGATTCGGATTCGTTTTTTGGCGAAATGAAAGGGTAGGTACGTATTCAAATTCAAATTCAAATTCAAATTCAAAATTTTATTCAGCAAATAGGCAGTTGAATGCTCTTTTACACGTCACTTTTTTTGAGTCTACCAGCGCTTTCGGAAAGACCATGATTGCCAAGAAGAATGCGCCGCAAGAAACTTGGCACAAAGTCATTTTTTCTAAAAACAAGTTACATTAGCTCTTACAATACGCAACCACAGACAAACTACACAAAGAAACCTCACTCTGTCATTAAAAGATTAAGAGAGAAAAAAAAATACCGCATTTTAGAAACAAGTGTAAAAAGTAATTATTAAAACAGCAAAACCAGAACACTTTACTTTACTGGCACGTTTTAATTGAGCAGGAGATGTATAGGGTCTCCAGGTCAAATATCTGTGAAAATTTAAATTACAAAGGGATGTACGTATTATTATAAATACTTAGTTAGATGTTTATGTAAATATTACAGGAAAATGAGAAGGCATAGTTTTTCATCATCATCTGAAGACATCAGGCAGCAGGGACAGTTACAAATTAAGGATTTGTATATTATAGGCGGCTTTTTTGTTTTTTTTTGGGTTAGTCTATAATTGTTACTTTATGCGATTATCGTGAAGGCGGGTTAACTCTGACTTGCACCTTAGAGTGGTAAATGCAATTTCTTACAGCAACGACTAGCTAAGTACGTTTAATTTTAGTGTCATGTCTTGTTTCTAAAGCCGTGGATTCTCTTGGTCGATAAAAACGGCCAAGTGCGAGTCGGACTCGCGCACGAGGGTTCTGTAGAAAGATTTTAACGCTTTTCCCCAGTGTTTTAAGAAGTCCAGTGTTAGCAGAGCCCTGCTCCTAAGCAAAATGTACGCAGTGTGGGGTCAACTTATATTGGTCTACAAAATCTACAGATAGACATAAAAAATTAAGATTTTGAGACTTTTTGGAGTGGTTGTGCTATAAGAGCTACCTTCATACTAAATTTCAAGTTTCTAGGACAACTGGAAGTACCCTTTAGGTTTTCCCAGTACGGCGATTTGTATGGAAACCACTTTTTTAATGACTGTATCTTTTGATTGCGTTGACTTAGAAGGTTGTTTTTTTTCACAGCTTCAAGGGACCTCAGGTTTGAGTATTTGATATTAATTTCAGCAAGCTACCTCCACGTGTTCCAGAGAAAAAGGGTCTTGACAGACAGACAGACGAACAGACAGACAGACAGACGGACAACAAAGTGATCCTATAAGGGTTCCGTTTTTTCCTTTTGAGGTACGGAACCCTAAAAACGGAAATTAAGGCATTTATCTGATGAAAAGCGCGTATAAAATTAACGTTTCAACACCTAGCTGTCTACGACGGGTACCAGAAACATTGAAATTCACTATACAACCTTTAAGTGGTTTACATTAGACTTCAGCGGAAGGCAATTGCTCTAAGTCCCGTTTAATTCACAGGCGCGAGCGGGTATATTGGCTAACGCGCCGGCTATCGCTACCGCAATCCCATTCGCTATCTCTTTCGGTATTTTCTTAAGCAATGATCATTATACTTAACTAGCTTCTGCTCTCGACTGCGTACGCGCATAAACATTACCGTTTGTCTTAGATTCCTTTTTTTCTCCATCCCGTGGGAATTGCAACTAATCCGTCATTACTGCTTGTCTCGTCTACATCATAAATGCAACCTCTATGCAAAAATTCAGCCTTCTAGGGCCATGGGTTCCGGCTGTGCGTTGTCTGTCAGTAACAGAAGAGTTTTATACATACATATAATTGTATTGATATTGATTTAAAAACTATGGGCCTTAAGAAAAATATTTAGAACGTGCAAACAGAACCTTTTCATTACGATGCCCCCTTGAGTAAACCCCACTTTCAAATTTTAATACCCCCCTTCAGACCCTGTTGCAATAAAACTAAAAATAGTTTTAACTATTATTAGCAAAATACTCGGGCAAGCATGATCCAAAACCATTCCAAATTTCACGATAGCATTAGTAGGTCCTGAGGCAACCAGCTGTGTGACGGACTGACAGACAGACTAAGTCACACCATAAGGATTCCTTTTACCATTTTGGTCCGGAATGATGGTGATAGAAAGAAATAGTGAACGCGATTTCAATAAAATGAAACGTGTATGTAATAAGTCTACAGGCCTCATAATATGGAGGCCACTCGGCTGTCTTTGCCAAGATAGTGTGATAATTGGCCTGCGCCGGCCTCGACCATTCCTGAGGCCTAATTAACCTCGTAGAGGTAGCTTGAGCTTTAATGAGCCGTCAAATTATGGAATCAGAGAACCCCTTATAACGGTTATTAGAGATTATTCTCCATTTATCTTGAGTAGTAAATACACGATAAAATAAATATCATGGGACAAATTGACACCAATTGACCTAGTCCCAAACTAGGCAAAGCCTGTACTATGGGCACTAGACAACGGATAAACATACTTATATAGATAAATACATACTTATACATACTGTAATTTTTTGTGTGTGTAGTACAATTTGTAGAGGCAAGATCTATAAAACGCTGTCGTCAATAATTATATACATAATTATTAAACATCCAAGACCCGAGAACAAACATTCGTATTCATCATACAAACATCTGCCCCGACCGGGATTCGAACCCGGGACCTCAAGCTTCATAGTCAGGGTCGCTAACCACTAGGCCATCCGGTCGTCAAGTCATTTAGTTGTGTGTCACGCCGCACACACATTCTCTCTTCCCATAAATCTCTCTTCTCTTACAAACTACCGTGCTGCCGCGGCTGTGGAAATAGAGTTTCCCACGGCCTAATAAATCATAAATGTTTATTTGCAGAAGCAACACGGTGTGGCGACCTGCCGCCATCTGTCATCCAGTAGGTGTTCCAACTTACGACTTTCTAACGGCTCCTAGCGCTATCTAGTCATCGAACGTTCTTCGCAGTTTTCTGTTCTACATCACGCTGACGAAGTTTCTCAAGTCGGTTGAAGTCGAAGGTCTAACATACTCTACATTCTTCATTTTATTATTTTTTCGGCGTGAATGCATCACTGGGGTGGGTATCCGCGGCGAGTAATTTAGGGCTGTCGCGAGGGAGCTATTTATGAGGCGCTGTAAATGATACGCTCTAGTTTGTTTTTCAGTGTTATATTAAAACTGGGTGAGGCATGGTGATATTCGTAACAGGAGGTCATATGGTATATATAAATATACATAATATTGATCTGAAACGACTTGTTGATACATTGCTTTAAATAGTACAGCCCTTTTTATGCTCAAACATAATTGACCGAGCGAGAGCGAAGCGTCTCCGTTTCAGCGTGGTCAAAATGCTTTTGTATGTGTCCGGTTCTTTACAGGTCGCATTTCTCAACCGATTTTCTTAAAGTTTTGTGAGTAGGATCGATACCTAAGTACATACTTTTTAGGGTTCCGAGCCAAAATGGCAAAAACGGAACTCTTATAGTTTCGTCACGTCCGTCAGGATTTGTTCGACAATTTTTACAAAAGCCTTTTTTCATGGTAGCGATTTTTCACAACGCGTTCTTTTATGATCGCAAATTTCATTATTCGTCTTTTTTCATGTAACGATTTTTCACATCGCGTTCTTTCATGATCGCAAATTTCATTATTCGTCTTTTTTCATGTAGCGATTTTTCATAAAGCGTTTTATAAAGTTCGCGTTTCATTTTTTCGCTTATTTTACTAGTAGATTCTTTTATCAATCGCGTATATTTGTAGTCTATTTTTTTCCAAATCTCGATTTTTCACACGTTGATATTTTAATATTAGCGTATAACTATGTAAAACTACGATAACAATATAAATATTGTCGCCGTGTTAGTTCACTGATAAGTAACAGTTTATTTTATTAGTTAGGTATCTATCTATTTTGTATAAAAGCAGAAGAGGGTCGAAAGACTGTACATTGAAGATATTTACAAAACAATGTTTAGGGGCCTCAGGGTCGATAGGAAACAGAATGAAATGAACCCTACCTTTTATCTTTATTGTTTTGTCATGTAAAAAAACTGATTAAGTAAGTACGATTATATAAAATTTGCACGTCATTATTATGAAATGCGTTCTGTTTCCTATCGACCCTGAGGCCCCTAAGCATTGTTTTGTAAATATGAAAAATCGCTACATGAAAAAAGACGGATAATGAAATTTGCGATCATGAAAGAACGCGATGTGAAAAATCGCTACATGAAAAAAGACGAATAATGAAATTTGCGATCATAAAAGAACGCGATGTGAAAAATCGCTACTATGAAAAAATGCTTTTGTAAAAATTGTCGAACAAACCTCCGTCAGTCCGTCCGTCCGTCCGTTTGTCCGCGGCCGCGGCTTAGTGCAAAGACTATTGGTACATACTAGTTTTCTGTCGATTCAGTGCGAAGGTACAATATCTAGCCCAAAAAAATTCCCTATTGCGTAGCATCTGTAACCACAAGAAAAAACAATATTGAAACTAATTCAGGAAGGAGCAGAGAGCAGGAGAGCGGCGCTAGAGTTAAAAAAAAAAGTAACCGCCTTAAAAAAAAACCTTAGAAAAAAACGTAAAATAAAATGCATTTATTTCGGACAACAGAAACTAAAGCCTATAGTTTTATGGCCTAGCACTAAGTAGCAGAAATATGAAGTCGGTGCTTCATTCAAAGAATATTCCGCTCGCACCGCACCGACTTCATATTTCTGCTACTTAGTGCGAGCTGCTTAGTGAAGGCGGTTTTACTTTTTTGTTAAAAGATTTTTATTTCACATTTTCAGAATTATCCTCCAACTCCTAACCATTAAGGAGTTGTACCTTCCATCATCAGCTCATCAACATGAGATGATGACTACCAGACGCAAATACTTGAATAGCTTTAGAGAATATATGAAACACATAATACGTGCCTATAAAATTTGAGGGTTGCCCTCGATTTCCCTGGGATCCCATCATCAGATCATGACTTGGTGACAATGGGACCACCTCAGGAGTATACCCTTTCGAATAAAAAAATAATTTTGAAAATCGGTCTACAATTGATGGAGTAATCGATGTACATACATAAAAAAAAACATACAGTGGAACGTAGAACCTTCTCCTTTTTTTGAAGTCGGTTAAAAAATAGGTTTACCTAATTAAAATTTTACCCTCTTGTAAATTCCGGCCTGTAATTGGTTCTGGTTCACCCGTCCGTGCCGTAAACACTTCGATATTGTGAAAATGTAATTGAAATTGCCACGTTAATTTCGTGATTAAAACTGGTGTTTCATTTTAAACTGTTAACAGGTCATGTAGTATCTTTCACAGGACTAATAACTAGCTTATTTCAGAGTTGCAAAAGCGCTTGGTCGATGCAATTTGTGACCAAAGGGCTGGCAGCTTTCTCTCTCAAAGAATCAGCATCGCTATTCAGCGAGGCAACGCTGCCAGCCTTTTTGGCACCGTGTCACGGGGGCCTTAATTAGATTTAATTAAGTTTTAGGTTTTGGTTTAATTAGTTTTAGCTTGGATTTAATGTCATTGTAAATAGGTCGCGTGACCTTGTCGCGAATTGAGGCTTAGTATTGCTAGTGATATACTTGTTCTGAAATAGAAATAGAAATAAAATAGAAATAGAAACATATTTATTCAACGTACACAACAAGTATAATAAAAAACAATTAAAAAGTAAACAAAGACGTTGAACAGGATCCCTCTCAGCATTGTGCCGCGGCAGGGGCCACGGCGCTGGTTTTCAGAGGGACCCCGATTTAAAACTAAACTTAAAACGAAGACAAAAAACAGTGTACACATGACGGTGAAAAGGGAAGAGGTAAGTAATTTAACAAATAAACAATATAAACTATAGTAGACAAAAGCAGTTATACAAGAGAAAAGTAAAGTTATAAGAATAAATTAATTGTGTTTTGCAGCACTTGTAATTGCGGAAACTCATCCACAGTGTGTAAATACACTAGTCATCGTGTGCGCGATTGCGTAGTGCTTATTGCGTGTGTGCATTAATATTAAAGTGGAGGAGAAAATGCAGCGACATTTGTACTGGAGGGAAATACGAACAATAGCATTCTATTCTCTTTTTAACCCCCGACGAAAAAGAGGGGTGTTATAAGTTTGACCTGTGTATCTGTCTGTGGCATCATAGCTCCCAAACGGATGGAATTTTTAAACCGAAAGCTAGTTTAATCGAGGTGGTTCTTAGCTAAGTTCCATTGATATCGGTTATTCCGTTTTTTTTGAACTTTGAAATGACAATGTCGGCGGTTTTCCAACTTTTCTAAGTGGGTTAGGTTATCAATAGGTATGTATCTATTGTCATCGGGGCTCTGTTTGTAGTGGTGCTGTTATACGTTTGATACGATACCTTTGTCTGCGGTTTTAGTTTCCAATCGGATTGAGTGCAGGAAAACGCTGGTTGATTGTCGATCATTGGGGACGTTTAAACCTTACTAATTATTTTTTAGATCCAAACGTTTTAAAGGATTGTCCGAGCAATCAAAATAATTGGCGTTTGAGTCGTCTGCGCACTGCGGCACGACGCGACCGGCGACCACCACACCAACCGCATAGTGTATGATATAGTGGACAGGTTAGCTCAGGTCAGGTTGATGGTCAGGTAAGGTTGAGTAGAACTAAAGTTACCGACATAGCCCGCATTGCGAAACTTAAGTAGCAGTGGGCGGGGCACATAGCTCGCAGAACTGATGGCAGATGGGGTCAGAAGGTTCTCGAATGGCGTTCACGGACCGGGAGACGAGCTGTCGGCTGACATGATGATGATGAGGTTGATGGTATTCGGAAGTCGTATTTGTGAGTCTCTTTTACATAAAACTGACCAGCGATTGACCCTATCCCTCATTAGTACAAGTTCCTTATAATTTATTGAATCAATCGTTACTTTACGGAGGTCTATATTTATAAATAAATGGTAAAATAATAAATAAATATCATGGGACAAATTGACACCAATTGACGTAGTCCCAAACTAGGCAAAGCCTGTACTATGGGTACTAGACAACGGATAAACATACTTATATACATATTAAACATCCAAGACCCGAGAACAGATATTCGTATTCATCATACAAACATCTGCCCCGACCGGGATTCGGGGTTATGAACTAAAACATTACTTTGCTCACCTGTGACCACACGTGAAAAATAGTTATGTCTGTGCGGCAAAAGCATGTTTCCATGCAACACCTTCGCCTCCACTGCTACACGAATCAACACATGCCACACAGCCCCACCAGAGGCCTTTGTCAAAGCACCAAAACAACCATTCAACATGCTACCATTTACACTAAGTAAACTTACTTACTACTCATGGTTACAACTAACTTACATCTTTGCTAAACCGAGGACGGGTACCGATTTTACAGACAGTACTTGTGAAAGACCGAAAATGGAGAACCCAAAAAATTAAATGGGGTTGGTATCATAACGACTACATTATCAAACGAAAAAAAACATCATAAGGTTCAGATCTGAGAAGGACCTTCTCTGTAGAAAGCCCATATTTTGTAGCAATAGGTACACAGATTGGCACCAATTTCGAGTGGTAGTTTCACAGGGGTTTTGTAAAATTGGTGCTCTGCAGGCTTATTGTCTAATCTAACTCGCTCGCAATCACCATCGTGTTCATTTTGACAGTTTTAATATGGGCTGACAATTGCTATCGGAAACTGTCGTACAGAAACTGACATTTCAATCAGACGACAAGTGTCAAAATAGTTACGCAATTACCCAAGCCCCTATTTCACAATCTTAACAATCGCCAGTTTTATATGACAATTCGAACTACATTTCTATGACAGTAATATTGTCATAGATATGTAGTATGAAGCGCGCTAAAACAAAAGCTCTTCATGTCAGCAGATGACACCAAATCGTCATTGAAAACTGACAACTGTAATGTTGGTGACATAGGCGCCTGCTGAGGGTCGAGCACGACTTTACGAAAGCTGCGTAACGTTACGGTTATCGTATCGAGATCGAGAAACCTCATACTAAATTTTAGTTCCAAATACGCTCGCGGGCGTGCGCTGTTCCAAACGTCATACAAACTCGACAACGTTTACTATACGACTTTACGTTACGCAGCTTTCGTAAAGTCGTGCTCGACCCTCTGGTGGAGAGTGGCGTGCGGTTGGTGTTCCGCTGTCTAATAATAACAGGATTGCTACAAATTGACCGCTATTCACGGGAAAGGCGGACATTTTGAAAATAGAGCGTCGTTACCATTCAATTCGGCGGCCACGTCTCCAGCAGACTGAGCAATACAGTAATAGTACGTTACTGCAGAGGGCGGCAATGCCTTTTCACTTCGAGGCATGTACATGTACAGTCGAACCAATTGATTCTTGAGACAACGCAATAGTTAAATGCACAATCAAGGTGAAATAAGACTAAAACTAAAAAAATGTTCAGACGAATTGAGAACCTCCTCCTTTTTTTGAAGGCGGTTAAAAAGTAAACGATCTAGACACAAAGCGAAATTTTCGCCTATTTTCTTAAATAACTTCAAAATAAGAAGTGTCTTAAAATTTATTTGTATGTGTATTTGAGATACTCACAACGAGCCCTTTCATTTGATAATTATGTAACACAGCACAACGCACAACACGGTTCACAAAAGTTTTTTTGTTATTTTCTAATTTACCCCCAAAAGTGGCCTCCATGTTTAGAATTCATTGATTTACGTTACACGTTCGTATTTGGCTCACCGACATGTGTACCAAATTTCAACTTAATCGGTCCAGTACTTTTGGAGTAATTGGCTGCGGCAGACGGACAGACAAACGCGAGTCATCCTATGTGGGTTCCGTTTTTTTTATACGAGCCAGTGGGTCACCTGATTTTTCTTTTTGAGGCACGGAACCCTAAAAACAACCGATAATGATGATGACGGAGGTAACTAAAACTAAACTAAACTTAAATTACAACCAGCACTTAATTCCGTTCCATTTCTAACTTTAATTGTTTGTTAACGCCATGATGCTGTGTCACAAATTGACATTGAAACAAAAGACGATCACTTTACATGCCAATTTCGTAAGGAATTCCATTACAGACCTCTCGTTGAACCGCGCCCGAAACACGATACTTCGCAGCGTATTCTAAGGAACGTAACGTCAATATTTCATTGTACGTTTTGAGATAACGCATTTTGGCGTCTGGCTTTATTACAACGTTACTAATTGTAACATGAAACTACCGTGAGACTCAATCATAGTGAAGTAATCGGAGCACTCACGTATATAATACTACGTAATTTACCTAAGTCGAGTTTAGTTCAACATGTTTCGGAATAAATCGTAGTCCATCCTCAGAGCGCACGCCTCCCTTCAATTGACAATGATAATAACTTGCGTTGCGTTCTTGCTTCTTGCGTTGGGGGTTAAAAATGACGTCAGAAGAGACCCAAGTGCGAACACTCGAAACCTGAGGGTCGAGCACGACTTTACGAAAGCTGCGTAACGTAAAATCGAATAGTAAACGTTGTCGAGTTTGTATGACGTTTGGAACAGCGCTCGCCCGTGAGCGTATTTGGACCTACAATTTTGTATGAGGTTTCTCGATCTCGATACGATAACCGTAACGTTACGCAGCTTTCGTAAAGTCGTGCTCGACCCTCTGCGTAACGTTATCGAGTAGTAAACGTTATCGAGAAAATTGTATGACGTTTGGAACAGCGCCCGCCTGTGAGCGTATATGGAACAAAAACTTAGTATGAGGTTTTTCTACTTCTACTGCGCCTAGCAGGACCTTGGCACGGAGTGTGCGTCTCGCTGCCGAGTCGAGCGCTCCCAGAGGAAGGACCACCAATTAGTCCAAAACATTATGTAGGTATACGTGATGTTGGAGGGTCTTTTAGATTTAGAGTCTAAATTCTAAATGTTACACGATCCCCGTCAGAGGTATTTCCTTAAATTAATTAAGGCGTTCCCTCGCGTCTCGCGTTTCATACGGCGTCCGTAATGCTCGGCGATCGCCTTGAATGACCAACTGGCATTCAGCCAGGGTTTCCAGAGTCTTATTGCTAAAAGTCTGTAGATTGAATGCGATAAAAAAATACCTATTCAGATTTTTGACATGAAACTACGCTGAAATTCAATCACTCATGTATTTCAGTAAAGTATAGCAGTACATGTTTCGGTGTTCATTTTGCTGCCGCCAAAGCATGTGCTCCCTGAGGAAGGACTATGGATCAGTCCGAAACATGTCATGCTGTGGGTACTCAACTTATTCATTGCGTGAGTGATCCATTCATTTCAGTATGATGAGTCTCAGAATAGTTTCAGTTAGTTAGTGTCTTACGGGTGGTAGGACCTTGTGCGAGGTCCGTCCGGTTCGCTACCACTATCTTACTCGCTAATCCTACCGCTAAGCAACAGTCTCGCACTGTTGTGTTCCGGTGTGATGTGCTCTCTAGCTAAGATGAAATGCCTCTTGTGCCCGCATCTGCAAACCCCCCGGGATTGTGGGTGTCTATGGGCAGTGGTGATCACTTACCATCAGGTGACCCACTTGCTCGTTTGCCTTCCTTGTCGTATAAAATAAATGTTAAAACTACGTCATTAACCCAAAGTTAAAGTTGCAACGTCATTTCGATAGAAGACCGGAAAATTCTATCATAATGATTCATCAGCAATTTTTTTTATATCTTGAGTGCGCATTCTCCCCCGCATTAGAAAAAAACACATTCGTCTTCATGTATCTACCCCTTACCCCTACCGGGAATCGATCTTGATACCTTAAGCTTTCATAGCCCGAGCCTCGAATCTAGTCTCAACGGCCAATAATAAGTCTCGATCGCGTTTGCGTTACGGGTGTCAAATAGTATGAGAATTGTTTGTTGTCGATACGTGCCACTAGTGGCGCTGCTAATCTGTCCATAGTAATTCAGACGTACCTACCTCTAAACGCGAACGCGATCGGAGACGTTTTTTGATCTTTGATTACTTACGCTCAGGCTCAGAGCCTCTAGTATAATTTTTAACAGAACAAAACGTCTCGATCGCATTCGCGTTCCGTCTGAATTACTATGGGCGAATTAACAGCGCCACTAGTGGCACGTATCGACAACAAACTATTCTCATAATATTTGACACGTCGACGTCGTAGACGACGACAAAAAAAAACCTCAGAAAAAAAACATAAAATAATCCCGTTAGGAGTAGGAGGATAATATTTTAAATATTAACGTAACTACACATTGTGAAATAAATAATCTTTTAACAAAAAGTAAAACGGCCTTCAAAAAAAACCTCAGAAAAAAAACATAAAATAATCCCCAAAAAGCCATGAGTTTTATGGCCTAGCAGAAATATGAAGTCGGTGCTTCATTCCAAGAATATTCCGCTAGCACCGCCCGACTTCATATTTCTGCTAGGCCATAAAACTCATGGCTTTTTGGGGATTATTTTATGTTTTTTTTCTGAGGTTTTTTTTGAAGGCCGTTTTACTTTTTGTTAAAAGATTATTTATTTCACAATGTGTAGTTACGTTAATATTTAAAATATTATCCTCCTACTCCTAATCGTTAAGGAGTTGTGCCTTCCATCATCACCTCATCAACACGAGATGATGACTACCAGACGCAAGTACTTGAATATCTTTCGAAAATATATGAAACACATGATACGTCCCTATAAAATTTGAGGGTTGCCCTCGATTTCCCTGGGATCTCATCATCAGATCCTGACTTTGTGACAATGGGACCAACTAGAAACAAACCCTTTCAAACAAAAAAAGAATTTTTGAAATCGGTCCAGCCGTCTTCGAGTAATCGGGGAACATACATATAAAAAAAATATATATTCCGACGAATTGAGAACCTCCTCCTTTTCTTGAAGTCGGTTAAAAATGACACTAGAGTAGAGCCTCGGCTTTTCAAACCACAAGGCTATACGGCCGGTGTTACCGTGAATTTACGTCAACTTCCAGTTTTATCGCAAGCCTGGCAACCGCCCGCCTACTTAATGAAAGTCTGCGAATAGCCGGCGACGAATGCTGCCGTACTGACCGTGCTTACATCTAATGGGAGCCGGCAATAGAATCTTATGCCGTCGGAGTTATCTCGTGAACTCTTAGCCAAAGGGCTAAGAGTCCTAAAGAGGAAGCGCCTGAATTACTTACAGCAGACCGTTAATGAACTAGATGTTTCTTAATACAATTGCTCAAAAACTAGTACTTTTGTATTGTGCGGAAAGTTGGATTTTTCACACTAGTGGTTTTTACTTTTCCAAGGCGTCTGGTCGGTGCGCGTTCGCCTAGCTTCACCGCAGGCGCCGGCACCGCCGGTTTCATTGATATTTTATCCCAAATGTATTTCGTCGGGTACACGTGCGGAAGTATTATTTTCACACTCGTATCACAAAGTAGTATTAAAATTACATTATATCGAGAATACAACTCTGTAATTAAATAAGTTTCTCCAATTACTTCACGAGTATGATCTTGAAATTGTATATAGGTACTTGAATCTAGAAAATACACAGAAACATTTCTTCTGCGATATTTAATTTATTGTTATTTTATTACAAACTTTAGGCAATTTATGTCAAAATAATACAGATATAAACCATTTACGTGCTTGAGCGGAGAAGCGTGCAGTTGTTTGTTACTTAATCGCAATAAATTTATATTAACTTCATGATAAGTACCTAATATTAATTAACTTCAAGATCCGAGAGACGGCGGTACGCGTAATACTGGAGAATTCAGTTAACTTGTTTCTAGGTACGTAAGTAACGAACATACATACATACATTTGCAATTTATTAAGTACAAGCTTTTGATTGCAATATCCGGCGAAGCAATACAATAGTGTGTGTGAAGTTCCCAATCCGGACTGGGCCCTCGTGGAAACTATAGCCCAAGTCCTCTCATCCTGAGGCTCGAACCCGTGCCCCTCTGCTTGAGGGGCATGGGGGGGGGGGGGGTCAAACTACTAGCCTACCACGGCTCTATAATAAATATTAACATCCACAATTATACTCTGGCTTTACACATCCCAGTTCATGCTCATAATTCATTATCATAATGACAATGAATCGAAGGAAATTGTTAACATCTGTTTATCTTATCGAGCAGGTAACCTTTGTTGATAAATAATAATAACGCGATACGGATACTTAAACAGCATTAGCAGTTAGTCTTGAATAGCCTTAAACAACACAGGTTTTTATAACAGGTACTTAAATTTTAATTGATTTGCTAACGAAATAGGTAAGTAAAGTCTATAGGATAATTGTCCCATAAATGTTCAACAGCTTGTGGCTGCCCTTCCCGTTCACAATTCCGTTCCGTTTCTTAATTTACTTTAACTTTTTTGGCGGTAACTAACTTTAAAAAAGTTTAGAATTTTACGAGAATTGCAAGGGTCAAAGGATGATGTTGTCTTAAATATAATCCAGTGCGTTATAACTACTATGTATGTGCTATTTAGACGAGTCTAATTGTCACGTATACCTACATATCCATTTTCCTGTTTTACCTAATGTTTGTTGTTGTGTATTTTTGTCATAATTGAATTTACACTAAAAATACCCACTTCCAGGAAAGTTATGAAACAAATATAACCTAACCGATCCTACTATTATTTTGGGTTTCAGTTTCAGAAAAATTGTGACAAACAATCATTAGATTATGACTCAAAATTTTCTACGAGACAAAGGGATCTGTATTTATACATGCACGTAATGTCTTATCGTGACCACGGCCGTAATGGTCGCAATAATTTCAATAAATACCGTCAACACGTCGATATAATTAAAACGGTAAAGGCCCGTAAAACAACGAAAATATGAATGAAAATGGCGAAAGTTTAAAACAATACTCGTAACTAAGTGAGTATTTACTCTATCTCTTTCCTGCGGCAGTAAAACATTTTTGTATTAAAATTATGCAGTTGGCGGGCGACTTGCCAACTCTATTGGAAGCCTAGAACGATATTAGCATAAATATAGGTACCTATAGGATAACGTTTTTTTTAATATACATGAGTAAAAAAGTCCTCATGGGTACGGGTACGGCCGCCCATTGCTACCTTGCATTTTCTTCGTATCTTTTTTTTCTGTTTTGTTTATTATGTGATGTTCAATAAAGAGTTCTTGTATTGTATTGTATTGTATCCCCCCCCCCCCCCCCCAGGGTGATGGGTTACCAGGGGACGATGGGTTATGTCAGACTCTTCTGGCTATTACACTGGCTTACACGGTGTTTCCTATGTTCGCTCGGTAGGGGCTGCCGGAACCCTGGTAGAGGTTAGCAACCGAGGCACCCTGCCCGTCGCGAGTTCTTGCGTGAGTTGCGTGACCCTTTCTGGGGTATACGCCAAACAAAACTCCGTTTAATTAGTTCTGGAAATTCCTGGAGTGATTTACAACTCGGCATTATTAATTTAATCTAATTATCTCATCATCATCATGTCAGCCGAAAGACGTACACTGCTGGACATAGGCCTCCGCCTCCCCCAAGGCTCTCTTAACTCAGACCGGTCTTGTGCTTTCCGCATCCATCGCGATCCTGCGATCGCTACCAGGTCGTTGCTCCATATTGTTGGAGGCCTAACGATAGCTCGTCTCCCGGTCCGCGGATGCCATTCGAGAACCTTCTGGCCTCATCGGCCATCAGTTCTGCGAGCAATGTGCTCCGCCCACGGCCACTTAAGTTTCGCAGTTCATCGGGCCATGTCGGTAACCTTAGTTCTACTGCGTGCGGATTATCATAATTTTTGATTAAATCCCGCATCTAATTATCTATAATGTACAAATGACCCAAAAATCACCTCCCCGCAGCAGAGTGCCCATAAGGTTGACTGCATTTTTCGTTTTATTGAGAGAAGTAGGCAAACGGTGTTAAGTGACTCGTTTGGGGTCACCTCATGGTAAGCAATCACCGCCACCCATGAAACCAGCAACCCCAAGAGATTTCCGCGTTGAATTGCGATGCCAATGCATTGGGCAAGAAATTCACCAGGCCCATGGTCACGGGTCACGAGTAACTTCAAAGGGTAAAGACAAGGTGCGTTAATTAATGTTAATCGTGTGTCAGGTTGAAGCATCGGAGATACAATGGGAGACAAAGTGGGAGTCCAGGAGTTGGACGCTGAGACGCAGGAGCTGCTCATCAGCTTATTTAAAGGTAAGTTACATGCTGTAATCATTTGTTTATTTATAAAACGTTAACAATGCACCAACATCAGAAGGAATTACCTGAGATTTTAATTATAAGGTATTCTGTGACCAAAGGTTTTGCTTGCTTGAGTTACCTACACGTTACCAGAAGATTAAAATAACTGTTGGGGAGGAAACATGATCGAGTGACAAGATAGATTGATAGGTATTGGCTGCGCCAGTTTTATGTAATTTTAATTATATATTTATTTAGTTAATTTCATACTCTCACATCTTACTCGAACGCACTACATACATTAAAAAAAAAACACTGCCAACACGATCCTTTTCCTTTTCCCCCTCCCCCGTACCTCAGGACAAGATGAAGAAGTTTTTAAAAACGAACTCTCAAGAAACAAGTGAATCGCGAGTGACGCTATAATTTTCTCTCTCACGCAAATGACTCTTTTTAATTTTATAAATAACGCTAAAAACTGTGAAAAGTGATATCTGTGTGCACACATTAGGTTTAAATATTCGGACATAACGTATAAACTGTGTCAAGAAAGAAATCTTAGAAAAAACTCAATTGCTGGAGTCAGGTCAGGTGTGTCCTGGATTAGAGGTACGTGTCCTGCCCCTCCAAGTCTGGTCCTTCGATCCCAAATCCTTTCCCACATTCCTATTATCCTCCTCAATACACTCACGCCATTTATTTACTCTTTCAAATACGCAAAAACTCATATTACAAGTCATTCCGCCATTATTTCTCGCACGCTACTCCCCAACTTTGTTCCGCTCTAATCTCACAAATCGCGTCATATTCCTATGTATATACTCATTATTTCTCAACAATAACATCTAAAGTAAAGAATTAAAGCATCACTTACTGTATATTTAACGCATTTCATACTTATTTCTCGCAATAATTCCCTCGACGCACCATTCATTCATATATCTACCCGCCATATTTGACAAGCGCACCGCCAACTAATAATTTATATTTATGTCGTAATTCTGTTGAAAACTCATATTCCGATCTTTAACCTGTGCTTATTACTAAACTCAGTTTATTTTTGAATGTAAATATTGCTCTTTGCTAACCACAATGGGAGGCACAGAAGAAAAGAATCCAAGCACAAGTTCTAGTGAGGAAAATATTATGATCAAATTTCTTGAAAGTAAAAAGCAAAGTTTGTTCCATATAATACAAGAAGTGTATAACCTAAGCCTAAAGGTTGTTGACCCCGCATTTCACATGCAATTCCTTGCTAGGACTCAAAGCCTAGACAAGACCCGTGCTGATTATGTAGAAACAGTTGATAAACTTTTTTTTGAACAATTCAAAGAAAACCCAAACGCACAGCCGAGTTATAGCACTCTCAACACATTTGATGAATTGTACTGTTTCATTAAACAAAAAGAAACCACTCTGAGACAGGAGCTTGAGGCTCAAAGCAAGCATAGCAATTTTAACATCAAACTGCCTCCGCTTCAACTCACAGGTTTTGATGGCACTCCAAGTAAATGGCCAGTGTTTTATGAAAACTTCCGCAGTGTCATACACTCTAATACTCAACTTACCAATGCAGAAAAGGTTCAGTATTTAATTGGCTGCCTCTCTGGTAAGGCACTAAATGTATGCTCAGGTATAACTCCTACATCTCAAAATTATGATATCATCTGGAATGCTCTTCTAGCTAAATACCAGAATACAAGAGTACAGGCTTCTATGTATTTAGAAAAAATGTTGCAACAAAAGCCCGGTCAATCATCTGATAATATGCTGGATTACTTTTGTTCCGCTGAAGCCGGCGTACAACAATTAAAAATTAAAAATTTGTCGGACTTCATCATAACTCACATTGCCTTAAGCAAAATTGATAAGACAACTCTTAACCTGTTTGAGCAATCTCATAGACACCTTGAAATGCCCACATTTGCTGACTTAAAAAAGTTTTTAAGCGAGCAAAGTAAACTCTAAGCTCTCCATACTCCAATGCAGTCCTCATCTCAAGCTAACTATAAACAAGTTAACAAACCCGCGCCGCAAATAAACAAAATAAAATCATTTTGTGCTCAAACTGAGATCCCTCAAATGCCTAACACTCATAGCTTTGATAACTGCAAAGTCTGCAATGCAAATGCTTCTCACCCTCTCTTCAAATGTCAACACTTTCTTAACCAAAACACTCAAACTCGCAATGATATGGTTCGACGACATGCATTTTGCATTAATTGCCTAGGTTTTCACCACATAAATAACTGCAAATCGTCACACAGATGTTCGATCTGTAACCGCAAACATCATTCGCTTCTGCACTATGAAAATAACAACAATTTAAATATGAACCGCGCTCAACGACCAGCTGATTTCCAACAAAATGTTATCACTGATAATAATAACCAAAGCATTCCGTCAGTTAGGTACCAACCCGCTTCGCAAGTTCCCAAGTCGCCCGCAGGCGCTGCCGCCGGCACTGGCGCGCAATACTCGTCTCACTCGCACTCGCCGCCGCCGCGACCGCCGCCTGTGAGTACTGCTCGCACTCATGATGAATCGCAAACCCAGCGCTGCTCATGGCGCGCGAATTCGAATATTGATAACAACGACAACCGGGCGATGTCTGTTACTGTTCCCGCGCGCATCTCAAATAATGATACTACAGTATTATTACCTACCGCGTCTGTTCACGTGTATAATAACAATAAAGTAAATCGTATGCGCTTATTTCTCGATACAGGTTCGATGAGTAATTTCGTCACGAAATCTTGTTGCGAACGCTTAAATTTAAAGATAACTCCCGCGCCTTCGGTAGTTAAAGGTATCGGTCAAATGGAAAACCGCGCATTTGGAATAACGCAGTTTCAAATATTTTCGCGTTTTGACTCGCGCTGTTTCTATACAGTTAACGCTCGTGTTATTGACACAATAACCGACTTTTTGCCGAACGCTGAAATTGATAGGACGGAATTAACGCATCTGCAAAATTTGCCAATGGCTGATGAATTTTATTACGCACCCGGAGAAATCGATTGTCTGATAGGCAACGAATTATTCCCGCTTTTGCTCGGTTCTAAGAAATCGACCTCGCCAAACTCCACGGTTGTAGGTATCGAAACTACTCTCGGATATGTAGCCATGGGTAAAGCCCAATGCATCGCACGCTCGCTGAACTCAACTAACTCAACGCACTCACACTCTATGAACTCAACGCAATCTATTGACGCTTCACAATCGCAGTCTGCTGACGCAACGCACTCGCACTCTTTCAACGCAACTCATTCGCACTCACCTGATGGAACTCACTCGCATTCTCAAAACTCGCACTCTAATAATAAATTCGCTCGCACTCACTCTCATCCATCTTGCTCTTTTACGCAAAACGCACGCAACTCAAACACTCAAACGCATCACGCACAAATCCAAGACGAACACGCACCAGCTATAACTACAACCGCGCTTAATGCTCCCGCCACACTCGCGCCTAATGCTCCCGCCACACTCGCGCCTAACGCTCCTACTACACTCTCGCATAACTTTGACAAAGCGTTCTTCTGTCAAGCAGAATCGCTTTCGCTCGAACAATTAACGCACCGCTTTTGGGAAATAGAAAATGTACCCGATAAAAAACACTTCAGTCCCGATGACGAAGCTTGTGAAAAAATATTCCAAAGTACTTACTCACGCGATGAAACCGGTAGTTACACAGTAGATCTTCCGTTCAAATACTCACCTTCTGAATTAGGTCACTCATACGCTATAGCTAAACGTCGCTTTTTAAATCTAGAAAAGAAACTCGACTCATGTGATTTACGCGTCGATTATAATACAACTATACAAGCATATATTGATCAAGGTTACTTGTCTAAAGTTCCAAATAACTTTCAAGACGATAACGAATATTACATGCCACATAAAGCCGTTTATCGTCCGGAGAAAGATACCTCCAAAACCCGCGTTGTTCTCGATGCTGGTTGTAAAACCACATCAGGCAAGTCGCTTAACGACATTTTATATGTAGGTCCGATTTTACAAAGCAGTATATTCGAACTACTTCTCAACCTCCGCATGTTTTCAATCGCGCTAACTGCTGACATAGAAAAAATGTATTTTCAAGTAAAGCTCGCACCTGAACACCAACCATTTCAACGCATTTTGTTTCGGATCGATCCTAATTCACCAATAGAGATCTACCAATTTAATAGGGTGTGTTTTGGTGTGTCTAGCTCGCCTTACCTCGCCATGCGCGTTGTGCGTCAGCTCGCCGCTGACAGCCGCGACTCATTCCCGCTCGCCGCTTATGAAGCAGAGAACCATATGTATGTCGATGACTATGTCAGTTCTATTGACGGTTTAGATAACGCTGAGTATATTTACAATGAAATGGTAGCTATGTTCAAATCCGGAGGTTTTAATTTAGTCAAGTGGATCTCAAATGATCATGCACTGATGTCACGCATTCTTTCTTCTCATAAGAGCCCGCTCATTGTTAAGTTTGACGACGATCCCAACGCTGATACAAAAATTGTAGGTATGCAATGGCAGCCTAATGATGATAACTTTCAATTTAAAATAAATGTTGACTTACCGCAAAATTGTACCAAACGCTCAATCCTTTCAGTTACCGCACGCTTATTCGATCCGCTCGGTCTCATAAGTCCAGTTGTCGCGTATATGAAGCTTCTCATCCAGGAGTGCTGGAAGTTACAGCTCGACTGGGATGATGAGGTTCCTGATTACATAATATCTAAATGGGAAAACTTTCATAAAGAACTTCCGCTTCTTTCTGACATTAAAATACCGCGTCACATAGGGATAAACTCTACGCATAGAGTTTATTTGATTGGTTTCGCAGACGCTAGCGAAAAATGCTACGGTGCTGCCATTTACGTACGCATTGACAACGATGATAACGCGCCCGCACAGTCAGTAAAACTACTTACCTCGAAGTCTAAAGTCTCAACTCCGAATAAAAACACTCGCTCGCTTAGAACTTTGCGCTGCTGTCCTGCTCGCAAAGTTGATCGACTCAGTACGCACGGTCCTCAGTAAACGCTGCAACATAAATAAAATTTACGCATTCTCTGACTCTACGGTAACTCTTACCTGGATCCACTCACCTGCACATAAGTTCCATACTTTTGTAGCTAACCGCATCGCACAGATTAACGAACATTTACCTGCATCTCATTGGTTTCACGTACGAGGTGTAGATAATCCCGCGGATATCGTCTCTCGTCCTGTAACACCAAAAAGTTTAGTTAATAATGATTTCTGGTTTCACGGTCCGCAGTGGCTCGCCGCTCCCGTCGTCTCCTGGCCTGTAAAAGAATATAAAATTAATAACAATGAAAATTCGGATACAGAAGAATCTAAAACTATATCGCTACCTACGCAAAATGTAAACGCAATAGAAAATACTCACTTTATCCACGATCTCGCCGAACGCTGCTCGTCTTGGTTGAAATTTATACGCGCGCTTGTATACGTACTTCGTTTTTCAAAAAAACTCGCCTCACGCGGTTCTATCACAGTAACCGATTTAGATCACGCTGAACAATACGCAATACGCTATTTGCAAAACAATGCATTTACTCAAGAGATTAACGCTATCAAAAATAATAGACTTTGTCCAAACAAGGCTATTCTAAAGCTCAACCCTTTTCTAGACGATCAAAACCTATTGAGAGTAGGCGGTCGTCTAACGCATTCTCAATTGAATTTTGACCAAAAGCATCCAATACTATTGCCCGCTAAAAATCGCATAGTTTCGCTCCTAGTTGACTACTATCACGCTTCAAATTTACACACAGGTCCCGCATTACTATTGGCGTTAATACGTCAAAAGTACTGGATTCTGTCCGCTAGAAATTTAATTCGACAACGTGTTCATAGTTGTAACTTATGTTTTAAACTCAAACCGCGTAGCACGAACCCATTAATGGGAGATCTTCCTTCTATTAGAGTCTCTCAAGTCAAAGCCTTTGTGCATACCGCTGTCGATTACGCTGGACCATTTTATATCACGCATATCCGCCATCGTGGTGTTAAAAGCCACAAAGCATATATTTGTTTGTTCGTATGTCTTACGACAAAAGCCCTTCACTTAGAGCTAGTTTCTGATCTAAGTACTGATTGCTTTCTTGATGCTTTCAAGCGCTTTATTTCCCGCAGAGGTCCAGTCTCTATATTATATAGCGATGGAGGCACCAACTTCATTGGCGCTAAACGCAAATTAAACGAAATCTATTCCAAAATACAGTCAACTAATTTCCAAAATGATTTGAGTCATTATCTTACTTTACATAGTCCAATTTAAAAATAGCCCTCCGTATAGACCGAATTTTAATGGTTTGAGCGAAGTTAATGTCAAATCTTGCAAAACCCATTTATTTAAAGCTATCGGCAGTCAAATTCTCACCTACGAGGAATTTAACACAATTTTAATACAAATTGAAGGTCTGTTAAATAGCCGGCCTATTTGTGTACTCTCGTCAGATCCTTCTGATCTGACCGCTCTTACTCCGAATCATTTCTTAAATGTAACTTCACTTAAATTTTTACTCGCTGAAAATATCGACTCTACACTCTCAGACAACAGACTCAACCGCTATCAACTTTTAAATAGAATAGTCCAGAGCTACTGGAAACGTTGGAGCATGGAATATTTAACTTCACTTCAACAACGCAATAAATGGAACACGCCTTCCAAACCTGTGAGTGTAGGGACTGTAGTTGTCGTCAAAGATGACAATGCTCATCCTATGGTTTGGCCCCTGGCTATTGTCTCAGAGGTTTATCCTGGCAAGGATAACATTACTCGTGTTGCTAAAATAAAAACCGTTTCTGGGACGTATATACGTCCACTAACTCGACTCTGTCCTCTACCTACTCAATAGTTCCAAACTCTTTCATATTAGCTTAAGTTTATCAACCGCTTTAATATTAAATGTTATTTTCAGTTCTCAATGTAGAGGAAACCTCTAGGCCCCCGGAAGTTGGCTACGCCAGTTTTATATAATTTTAATTATATATTTATTTAGTTAATTTCATACTCTCACATCTTACTCGAACGCACTACATACATTAAAAAAAAACACTGGCAACACGATCCTTTTCCTTTTCCCCCTCCCCCGTACCTCAGGACAAGATGAAGAAGTTTTTAAAAACGAACTCTCAAGAAACAAGTGAATCGCGAGTGACGCTATAATTTTCTCTCTCACGCAAATGACTCTTTTTAATTTTATAAATAACGCTAAAAACTGTGAAAAGTGATATCTGTGTGCACACATTAGGTTTAAATATTCGGACATAACGTATAAACTGTGTCAAGAAAGAAATCTTAGAAAAAACTCAATTGCTGGAGTCAGGTCAGGTGTGTCCTGGATTAGAGGTACGTGTCCTGCCCCTCCAGGTATAGTGGCCTTTATTTTGCCGGGAGATGATGATGAGCGGACTAGTTTTTGCAGACTATGTGACAAATTGATTTAATTAAAGATGAACTGAAAACAGTGAATTAAAGCAACGCCTGAATTAATCGATTACATATTGAAATGGTAAAAATAAAAAAAGTAACGGAAGACGGTCATCGTGTAAATTATTATTATCTCAGTTTCCGTCTCTTTCACACCTTCTATAACTGTGACTGTAACTGTGTGTCTGTGATCTAATGCACCACCTTCATCCATCAGGACCAAAGAGCCTCTGGTGGGTTTAGACAAAATTACTCCAACATCATCATCACCATCTTTTTTACGTCCCACAGCTGGGCACAGACCTCCACTCACAATGAGAGGGCTTGAGTTCCCACGAGAGTCCAGTGCGGATCCGGACCACACATGATCACACACACCATTGAACTGCTTTGCAGGAGTGTGCAGGTTTCCTCAGGATGTCTTCCTTCTCCGAAAAAGCTCATGATATAATTTCGCACATAAATTCCGAAAAACTCAGAGGTGCGAGCCGGGACTCGAACCCACGTCCTTCTGCTTGAGAGGCCATAGGTCAAACGACTAGGCTACCACGGCTTTTTGCGGCGGGTATTTATTTAGGTTCGTTTTATCACATCATCATCATGTCAGCCGAAAGACGTCAACTGGACATAGGCCTCCCCCGCGGCTCTCCACTCAGACCGGTCTTGTGCTTTCCGCATCCACCGCGGTCCCGCGATCTTTACCAGGTCGTCGCTCCATCTTGTTGGAGGCCTACCGACAGCTCGTCTCCCGGTCCGCGGACGCCATTCGAGAACCTTCTGACCCCATCGGCCATCAGTTCTGCTAGTAATGTGCCCCGCCTGTTCATTTTATGTTTTCAGGGAATCCCGACGGCTGCGCGCGCTTCGGCGAAGGCGGCTACATCATGCCTTTGGTTTTCAAAAACAACGTGGACGATCTCAAGAACATGCCGGTCAGACCCGATGACACGTGGGTGCTGACGTACCCTCGATCTGGTAAGAAACTCTAACTAGGTACTCCTAAGGTTGCGTATCCGCTGACACGGAGCTAGGCAGGGAGCGGAGACGAGCGGCCCGTGACTTGATCAATCACCATGCATAGACTTATAATATAAACTTTTACTCGTGACTTTGTACGTACATAATCCCGTTTATTCTCTATCCCGTGGGAATTTCAACAAATCCTTCCTTAGTGCTTGTCTACATCATAAAGGCAACCTCTATGCAAATTGTCAGTCTTCTAGGACCAAGGGTTGCGGCTGTGCGTTGCCTGTCAGACACTCAGCAACGGAGGGGATTTATACATATACTTATATTGATAAATAAAAAAATATCGTGGGACAATTGACATTAATTGACCAAGTCCTGCATAAAGCAGAACTTGTGTTATTGGGTACTCATACTCATACTCATTTATTCGTAATAAGGTATTATCAAATGTCATTTAAATTAGTGCGTTAATTCGCTGCAAAGCAATACAAAATAAATTATTACGTCCATAGATTACAATTCGAATTAAGTTAATAAAATAAAAAATAAGTTATGTCATTATGCTATTATCATTATTCATCACTAATTATACCACCTAATAACTAGTGGGTTTTGGGCTTAAAGTTAAGGAGCTCGTACTACTAGACAACGTATACATATAAATACATATAAAACATACAAGACCCGATTGCAAACATTCGTGTTTGTCATACAAATATTTGACTCGACCGGGGGTCGAACCCGGGGCCTCAAGCTTCGTAGTCAGGTTGTCTAACCACTAGGCTATCAGAGCCTCACATCTAGCTTATGGACGAGTGCTTCGGGGCTCGTTCTTGTTTTTGTAGCCAATTTTGTGGCGCTAATTAGTGCCAGCGATATGAGCCGACTCGTGTCGACGGCTGCGCCCCGCTCACCGCCGGCGGGCTCGCTCCGCCGTACCTGTACTCAAAATGTCGCAAAGCGCATATCCTGATGTTTATACCAATGATAATAAATGTTATTAACATTACACCTTTCGGTGCTCCCACACCGATGTTTCCGAGTATTATAAACATTTTGAAACCTCCGCCTAGGGGGCAATAAAGTACAACAAGAGGAAATGTGTATAATCATAACCGTTTCGGGACCTATAATAATATTATGACCTGAATAGGTGGTGTGTTAACAGATAAACAAACTCACAAAAAAACTTAAAAGATTTTGTGGTTTATTTTACTTGAATAGCACCACCTCTGTGGAATACCTAGCAACGAGATGCAAGGTAATCACAGAATTATATCTGAATAGAAGGAAGAGTGTGTGTACCTCGTGTGCTGAAACGAAACTTCATTATACGTTCCAGCTCAAGACGTGCGACGTCAGGTTTTAAAAACAAAATACAACTATTAGCTGTTCAAACACGATCAAAAGAGTTGGAGCTGTTAATTGAGGTATTTCCTCACTAAATCACGTCAAAATACTTAATAATAATAATAATAAATGATTTATTTTCCGAAATGAGGTACATAACATAATGGGTTTACAGATTTTTTACTATAGCATTCATGAACTAGAGTTTAGCAGCGGTTCTCACACTAGGTCGGGCCTGTATCGTGAGAACCAGTCAAATTACCAGAGGAGTATAACCAAAAGAATATTCAATTTTACAGAGCAGATGTTAATGACAAGCATAAAAGCATGGTATTATCAGTAATGCAATAAAAATACGTAGTTTTAAAGCTAAGCTAAGTAACCAGGGAGACTGCACACAGTTAGACACTGTGTGTTAGTGTGTGTGGTACTTACTTACGCAAAATGTTACACGCTCGGTTCCCATCTTAGACCAGGGCCCTATTTCACCAACTTTACAAATGTCAGTTTTCAATGACAATTTAGTGTCAATTGCTGACTTGAAAAGCTTTTGTTTTAGCACGGTTCATACTGGCCAAGGAGGATAATATACGGAGTGTCAAAGCCCATACTTTAAATCGTTCTTATTTACATTCAGCGCCATCTACCTTGCTTGAGTGACACATTCAGGAGGAGGTTCTACGTTCCACTGTATGCATTTTTTTTTTACATTTTTTTTTTGTGTATGTACGTCGATTACTCCGTCAATTGTAGACCGATTTTGTGTCAAAATTCTTTTCTTATTCGAAAGGGTATACTCCTGAGGTGGTCCCATTGTCACCAAGTCATGATCTGATGATGGGATCCCAGGGAAACCGAGGGCAACCCTCAAATTTTACAGGCACGTACTATGTGTTTCACATATTTTCTAAGGTTATTCAAGTATTTGCGTCTGGTGATGATGAGCTGATGATGGAAGGTACAACTCCTTAGCGGTTAGGAGTTGGAGGATAATTCTGAAAATGTTAAATCATTATTTGAACGGGTGTACTCCTGAGGTGGTCCCACTGTCACCAAGTCATGATCTGATGATGGGATCTCAGGGAAATCGAGGGCAACCCTCAAATTTTATAGGCACGTATCATGTGTTTCATATATTTTCTAAGGCTATTCAAGTATTTGCGTCCGGTAGTCATCATCTCATGTTGATGAGCTGATGATGGAAGGTACAAGTCCTTAACTGTTAGGAGTTGGAGGATAATTCTTTAAATGTTAAATCAACTTAAAATTGTGAAATAAAAATCTTAACAAAAAAGTAAAACCGCCTCCAACAGAAACTAAAGCCTAAAGTTTTATGACCTAGCACTAAGCAGCAGAAATATGAAGTCGGTGCGGTGCGAGCGGAATATTCTTTGAATGAAGCAGCAACTTAATATTACTGCTACTTAGAGCTAGGCCATAAAACTTAAGGCTTAAGGTTCTGTTGTCCGAAATAAATGCATTTTATTTTACGTTTTTTTTCTAGGGTTTTTTTTTGGAGGCGGTTTTACTTTTTTGTTATTTATTATTTGACCCGCTGGCTACGACCTTGGCGCCATCTAGAAATTGCCTGAATTTTAACATGACTGCGGGGAACGATTCGAAGTATGGGCTTTGACACTCCGAATAGTATACTCCTTGATACTGGGCAAGAAATGTTGTTCGAATTGTCATGAGAAACCGACAAATTGTAAAGTTGGTGAAATAGGGGCCAGGAAAGGAATGGAGAACGCGCGATTTCACCTCTGCCAAATTTCTAACGTGTCTGATCAAAATGATCAGGGTCTGTTGACTGTGTGCCTGTTTTTGGCATTTGTGTGACAGTTTTGTTTTAGTGTGCGTTTGTAGGAACGTAACAAATTTTGACAGCAGCGTAGACGTGTGCTGTGCGTATGTGTTCCTCGTCCCCCTCAAAAAGTGGCAGGAAAATTGTAGATAAGCCAAAGGCGCCTCCCGTCTGTCTGCTTTATGGTTCCCATACAAATCTATGAACTCCATCTCGATATAGTTCTGTGAATATAATAGGTATACAGTTTCAGATTAAACATGATATTACATATTACTATTTGCAGGAACCACCTTGACACAAGATTTGGTTTGGCTGCTGTTGAATGATTTGGACTACGAGACAGCTTTGAAAATACCTCTGATGGGCAGATACTTCTTCATCGAGTAAGTGATCTAATTGAATCTGCAAACTGTTTTCAACCCCCGACGAAAAAGAGGGGTGTTATATGTTCGACCTGTGTATCTGTCTGTGGCACGGTAGCTCTTAATCGGTTGAACCGATTTGAAAGCGGTTTTTTTTTATTTTAAAGCAGGTTTTCCGGCTGTGGTTCTTAGACATGTTTCATCAAAATTAGTTCCGCTGTTTTTGAGATCAAAATGTCATAGGAGGGGAGGTTGTCAAGTTCAAATCAAAAACGTGAGAACTTGTTGATGTTTTCGACCACACTGTTTACACGAAATTGTTTAATTTTGAATATTGCTAGATAATTTAATTACTTCATCTAATCATTTATATATATACCTATGTTAATAAGATTCCACTTTAATGCTTAATTAAGTCGTATCAGTTCTGATCACGTCTCCGATGTCACCCTTAAAAGAGAGCTGAGTATGAGTACAGTACCAGACTTTTGGTAGCTCGGTTATACGGGGTCGGGGCGAACTACCCTCGTTTTTACGCCCACGTTTTGTGATACTCAAGATTTTATTCTACGTGTGCTACTTTATTCGATTTGTTCAAGAACTCGTAATACGTAAACATCGCTCTTTTCAGAATGACATCTTTGGCACCATCCGAAAAATTTGACTTAGATAAGTTGGACCCTAAGATGTTAGAAGAATTCGCAAAACTGACGCCGTCCTTCCAAGAGATAGTGGATGCTCCCTCTCCTCGGTTCATCAAGAGTCACCTTCCGTTGTCTCTGCTGCCGGGTAACCTGTTGGACACGTCCAAAGTAGTGTACCTGGCTCGGGACCCGCGGGACGTGGCGGTGTCCTTCTACCATCACAACAGGCTGATTAAAATAATTGACTACACCGGAGACTTTAAGTCTTTTTGGGACCTGTTTATTAAGGATTTGGGTGAGTTTGGCTTGATTACAGTTGTTCGAGGTCATGTTGATCGAACACTCGTCCGCCGCTTTGGCAGATACTAACACTTCTTTCTTATAATCCAAAACTTACATATTGTTCCAAATTTCTGGATTCTTCCTCACGGAGATTCCTAATCACTACCCAACCCAAAACGTTAATTAGCTAGGGTCTCAACCAAACACACCCAGTTACAAAATATGGTTCTAAACCATCACAATCAATCGCGGAGTCGCGTCTTGCGGCCACGAAATCACACGTAAAAAACACTAGCTTGTTCTGAATACTTGAGATTACGGTTACAATTTTTTTCCAAAGACACACAGCCATTAAAACCCAGCCAAATTAACAAGTGTCCAACCTCAAACTTGACAGCTTCCTTTTTTTTATAACCGAAATGGGCGTTTTCGTTCTACGCTAAAAATGGCTTCGGTCCGAACAGTAGTTAGAAGTAAAAGCGGGTACATAGCTATTGGTGTAACCCGCACTGTAAAGGCACTCCTCCCGTCGCTCGATCACTGGTTGGAGAGGAATCACGGAGGCCTGACGCACCAGCTTACGCAGATAAATACTGGACATGGCTGTTTCGCTGGCGGGCTTGCTTCACCGTTCCTGTGCTCAAAATTTTCCAAAGGCATTATTATAAACATCAGGATATGCCCTTTGGAATAGGAACGGTGTTGCTGAGTCTGCCGGCAGGAGCGGTACGGACATGCTCGCGGCTAAATATCATTGAGACTACTTGTTTTTATTGTCTCAATGAATTGGTAACAAAAACCGAAGGCCCGTCCATACGCCGTATCTTGATAATGTATAAAGATGATTTCTTACAGACGTCTATTATAAATGCTTTTTGATAAAACTTGAAATTTATATTTGCTCTGCAGTTACGTATACTCCTTTCTTTCCGCATCTGAAAGAGGCGTGGGCGCAGCGGCATCACCCGAACATGCTGTTTATCTTCTATGAAGATTTGAAAAGGGTAATGAAAAGCCGATTCTACTCTCTCTTCACGGTCATAGCCTCTGATGGCTTTTAACAGTTTACGGGAGAGAAGCGAGCTCTCAGACGGGCCTGCCCAGCAAGGGATAGTACAGTCAGCAGCAGAAGTAGCTAAGCAACCGAAGCGGTCACAATGATCTACACAAGCTCTTATGCCTATAACAATAGAGCCGTGCTTAGATCATTGTGACCGCTTCGGTTGCTCAGCTACTTCTGCTGCTGACTGCATTACTTTATGATAGTTAAATTATCTTTCAGGACCTGCCTGGGTATATGAGGCGTATAGCGAAATTCCTGGGAAAGGATGTCACGGACGAGCAGACTCAAAAGCTTTGCGAACACTTGGACATAAAGAACTTTAGGAAAAACGAATCTGTTAATCCTACGTGGCTTAACCAGTCTGGCAACGCAGAGGGGTTCGTCCGGCAAGGTAACATGTCCAATGGTATTTCAAACTAACTACCTGGCCCCTATTTCACTAATTTTACAAATGTCAGTTTCCAATGACAATTCGAACTACACTTCATTGTCAATATAAAGCGCGCTAAAACAAAAACTCTGCTAGTCAATAGTTGACAACGAAATGTCATTGAAGCCGGCATTTTTGAAGTTGGTAAAATAGAGGCTAGTTGTTGCTGTTGTTTACTTAAATAACTAAATTAAATAGGATTGACTTCGAATAAGAATGGTTTATTTGATCATCACATAAATGATTCCGTTTGTTTCGTGTGAAATTGTTAATCCCAATGTAATGTTTGTCATAATTTAACTTAAAATGAAACTGTAAACAATTAACTGCTAAATGCAGCCACTGACGAGCCTTCCAAATGGATGCTGGTACATTAGATTCAACCATTTGGTTGGGTTCAATTGGACGGCATCGAATTATTTAACACACTGACGGTCGAACCAATTCATAATCTATAGTCCAAAGTCACGGTGCTACTGACAGTTGCCTTGCCTTGCTTCAAATGGACGTAGGTAGTTTTGCTTGAGCGTTTGTAGAGCGTCCAGACTGCGTTGTGCACATTTGTTGTACGTTTCTAAGATCGACGGTCACTCCAATGTCACCACGCCGATACGTCCAAATGTCCAAATACAGTGGTATGCTGGATTTAAATCCAAATGGAAATTCACGGTCAGGATGCCGTTTTAAAAGCAATTTACGAGTACAACGTCTTTGACATTCACGGACCAATTTTTGGAATGCAGGCACACCATTTGGCCACTTTACATGTAGGTTGAGGCTAACAATTTGACCTTAATTTTAAAGGTAAATCTGGCGGCTGGTATGACTATTTCGACGAGGCCATGGCTGCGCAGGCGCAGTCCTGGATCCGCGCGAACCTCGCCGGCACGGACCTTCGCTTCCCTGACACCAGCTCTAAAGTTGCCACTCTCGTCTCAAAGTACAATAAAAGATAATTTTACTACACGTAAAATAATGTGTTTGTTTTCCTCCACTAAGAAGCCATCATCAAATTCAAATTCAAAATTTTATTCAGAAAATAGGCAGTTGAATGCTCTTTTACACGTAATTTTTTTCGAGTCTGCCAGCGCTTTCGGAAAGACCATGATTGCCAAGAAGAAGTGCTGCAAGAAACTTGGCACAAAGTAATTTTAGCAGCTGGATGTCCACTGCTGGACACGGGCCTTCCCCGAGGATCTCCACGGCGATCGGATTCGTGCTACCCGCAGCCAATGGCTTCCCGCGATCTTTACCAATTTGTCCGTCCACCTTGCGGGAGGCACCAACACTCTAGAACGCCATTCTAGAACCACATCCCCAACGGCCATCAGTTTTATGTGCAATGTGCCCTACTCACTGCCACTTAAGGTGTGCTATTTGTTGAGCTATATCAGTAACTTTACTCCTCTGGTTCTCTTCATTTCTAAGAGTAATACATAACAGCAATAACAGTAATACATTTCAATTATGTGATACATATAAATCTCTCACATATGCTACAAGGAGGAATGGTGTTAGAATGAGGAGATTGACGACCGGATAGCCTAGTGGTTAGAGACCCTGACTACGAAGTTTGAGGTCCCGGGTTCGACCTCCGGTCAGGGCAGATGTTCGTGTGATGAATACGAATGTTTGCTCTCGGGTCTTGGATGTTAAATATGTATATAAGTGTGTATTTATCTATACATGTATGTTTATCCGTTGTCTAGTACACAGAGTACAGGCTTTGCCTAGTTTGAGACTAGGTCAATTGGTGTCAATTGTCACATGATATTTAGGTATTAGCAGGGTATTAGGTATTATTAATGAATTATTTTCAAGAGTTTATCTGTCATTTGATAAGATGATGACTATACTATATCCTTTAAGTGCTCACTTATAAGATAATGACAAGCGATCACGCTTACGTATCAACGTACATATAGTATATCAGCGGCGGATATAGCTTGTTTTTTACTATCATTGACGTAAGCTATATCATATTGTTAAATCTGCCAGTGATCGCGTTCAAGGTTGTTTACTTATCTTACGATAACACTGTAGGTCTCTAATGCTAAATGTTCTTATAACGGAGTCTGTCGCAAGGATGCCTGATCGAATACTCAATGAATGTTAAGAGTTACAGGCAGTGGTGCGACATCTACATATAGTACAAAATGTACAATACCATTTCTGAGGTACACCACAGAACTAGAAAAGAGCTTGTTTTGTTAGTAAAATATATTTATTATTGTATTAAACAATTGACATTATAAAAGAATCTAAAAATAAATGCTTGTGTCACATCAACTAAAAGAGTGTATGACAGAATATAATTAACTATTATAATTTACCTTTATAAGAAAAAAGCTGTCAAATCGTAATTTCCTATCGAGTTGTTTTTGCCTCATATCTGGCCAATTCGATAGAATAACAATTAACTTCTCAAAGCAAAAATATGTATGTCTTTACAATCTTATCGCAAGTAACAACAACAAATAAATGCATACCTACGGAATATACTCGCATGTGACAAATCTAGTCAGGCGTTAAGTGTTGACGAGTTCAGAAGTTGATTTGGAAAGCAAAAAGTAAGTTGATATTTTTTTATTTTTTATTAAGTACTGTTTTATCGCTTTTGATTGTTAGTCTAATCGTCACCGATTGACACAGTTTCTTAATCTTATAAGAGCATGATAAACGTCTTTTCAATTTTATTGATTTAGTGTCGGTTAACATACGCAGAGCAATTAAATAATTTGTTGAATCAGGCGTTACTTTGCGGAGGTCCATATTTATGAACTAAAAACAATTGCTTTGCTCACCCGCGACCACTAATGACAAATATTTATATCTGTGCGGCAAATGTATGTTTCCATGCAACACCTCCACCTCCACTGCTACACGAATCAAAACATGCCACACAGACCCAACTATCACCACCACCACTAAAATAAACGCTGACGCGTTTCCGCACTCTCCACGAAAAAAAAGTCCGTCTCCGTGGAAGTGGTGGCATGTTGAGCGGTTGTTGTCGTGCTTCGTTAATGACCTCGTGGAGGGTGCCGAAAAGCGTCAGCGTTTATTTTAGTGGTGGTGGTGATAGTTGGGTTTGTGTGGCATGTGTTCATTCGTGTAGCAGTGGAGGTGTTGCATGGAAACATACATTTGCCGCACAGATATAACTATTTGTCATTAGTGGTCGCGGGTGAGCAAAGTAATTGTTTTTAGTTCATAGAGGAATTAAAGGCAAGTTTTCTGCTCTATTAATTAAGTAGGTACCTACCTATAGTTAAATTAAGGTCCACGAGCCCTGCTAAAAAAGGAGTGTTGTTTCAGAAATGTCTGATGACGATCATGTTGAGGTTCGAGAGCTGGAGACTAAGAAACAAGACTTGCTCATTAGTCTTCTGAAAGGTAAGTACCATTTCACATACATAATTATAATGTCCTAAGTCTCTATGCAAGTACAGTGAGCGTTAAAAGTAGCTTTCACACGCAATACACGCTTGTCAAGCATGTTGACGTCTTGTATCTGGCGGTAAAGTGGAGAGGTACAAACGGTAATACCAGAGGTAATACAACTAGGTATGGTGCTGCTCGAAACGAGAAAAAAAGAGTTTTGCAGCATTTCTTATTGCGGAAACACTTTCACAGTTCGTAATCGGTGAGTATTATTTGCATGAAGTGCATGTGAAAATGCTGTTTTGTTAAGCTTTATCTCTCCACAGTACTTTCTCTCACAGTAGGCAATGGTGGTGTATTCAAGTGGTCAGTGTGTTCTTTTTGAGATAGCGCATTTCAACATAATGCTCTTATGTCGCTGTGTTAGTATTCTATTGCTATGTAGTAGTAGAGCATCGTGGTAGGGATGGACAGGTGACACGCGTTCTCTGAGTAGAATCTAGCGACTACATTAATATAAACATCAGGATATGCCCTTTGAAACATTTGAAATAGACACGGTGTTGCCGAGCCCGCCGGCAGGAACGGTGTGTGCTGACGTGCTCGCGGCTCGTATCACTGAGACTACTTTGTAGTCTCACTGAATGTTAAACAGAAACGAAGTACCGGAGGGCTCGTCTATACTCCATACACTTCTATAATTTAGTTATTCCGATTTCTGTGACAAAATACTAATGAAGTTGTTGATGCTTTATTTCGAGACACGTATTCGTATAATGAATATTTTCCAGGGCACCCGAAAGGCTTCGCCTGCTTCGGTCCATCAGGCTACCTGATGCCCCATAACTACAGGGATCATGCAGACGCCTTACGGCGGATGGCGGTGCGACCTGATGACGCGTGGGTGGTCACGTTTCCAAGAACGGGTCAGTGGGATAACTACTAGAAGACTAGACTAGAATACTGGGACTAGAAGAGTAGTCATGACTACTCATGACCATGACACCATGGCCATGATTAGGGATAGGAGTTTTCATAGCACCATATAAAAGCGAGCTGTGGAGTCACAAAGCTAATCAAAAGATAGAAATGCTATTGGACGTATCTCCTTACAGAACCAACGCGCCTCTTTGAGCCCTCCACTTGCTACCCTTCCACACACGCAAAAGCATTACGCAATCATGCACACAATAGTTATTGTGTGCGTAATTGCGTAGTGTAATTTTACAATTTGGATGAGTTTCCGCAATTCCAAATGCTGCAACACCATACACTAGTAATTGTGTGCGTGATTGCGCAGTGGTTTTGCGTGTGTACGTTAGTTGGAAGGAAATACTAACGATAGTCTTCCCATTCCCTTTTTATTAGTTCTGTGGTTATACCTTTAACCATTGCACTAAATGCTGAGAAAATTTCACAGTTATCGCAAAGCATTTTTGTCGGCTACATAAGTATTTCTAAAGGCACGCATTTAATAGAAACGTTGTTTCAGGAACTACATGGGTACAGGAGATGGTGTGGTTGATTAAAAACGAATTAGATTACGAGAAAGCCCTCCAGGTACCACTGGCAAAACGATATTTGTTTCTTGAGTAAGTTTTTGAAACTATAATTATGATACATTTGTCATATTTTCTTTAGCAGTGTTAATGATAACAGAACTAATAAAAAGACGATGGAAATGCAATCGTTCGTATTTCCTTCCAGAACGAATGTCGTCGCTTTTCGCGCTCCACTTGCTATTAGTGTAGAAGAAAAAGCACCACGCAATCACGCAAACATTAGTGTAATTACGCAATATGGATGAGTTTCCGCAATTAAAAATGCTCCATTTTAAAACATATTTACTTAACTGTGAGTCTGTCTGTGGCATCCCACCTCCCAAGCGGATGAATGGATTCGAATGCTGTTTCTTTCAATAGAAAGACACTTTGTCATAAACAAGGGTTTTAACTAGGTACATAAGTTTTATTAAAATTAGTTCAGTTGTTTTCAACTTTTCTAAATTGTGCTTTTGTAGTACAAATGCCCAAAGTAGTCAAACAGATTGATGACAGTGATTAGATGAATTGCAAACGGACGGAGATACCATCGAATATTATTTGCTGATAAATAGATTATTATGATGATTATGCTTAATTTGCTTACAGATAAAAAATCCATTGGCAATTTCTAAGAACAAATTCATTCTGGTAACTTTTAGTGCGCCCCACGTATTCAACAAATTATACACATACATTATAAACAACAAATACAGGTGTATTATCGCTATGTACTATGCAATCCTTCAATTTCGTCAAATCTGTTGGCTTTTAAATTTTCTATACTCAACAATAATATAAACATCAGAATGCTTATTGTCTAACTCGCTCGCAAATCAGCATCGTGGTTATTTTGCATGGGCTGTTAATCAGTATCGGAAACAGCTAGCTGTCACAGTCGTACAAAAACTGTCATTTCAATCCGATGACGAATGTCAATATAGTTATGGAATAAGTCTTCTGGATATGCCCTTTGGAACATTTTGAAAAAGGAACGGTATTGCCAGCCCGCTGGCGCTCATATAATCTGTCGCTAATTCTAGTGCCACAAAATTGGCGGCAAAAACGGAGGGCTTATCCATAACAGTGTTTTAATCCTTGATAGAAATGTGACCGATTGGTATTAAAAAAAAGTCGAATCTGTCGATTTTTTCGCTGACTGTACATTTTATCAAAAATCTGTGAATGTCGATTGTCATCACTTAAAAAGTTAGTAAAGGTCTCCTAAGAGCACTTTCGCGTAGCTGCCCTTACTGCCCCATCTCAACTTTCCACCCTGTATATATATTATCATGATACTCGGGACTTAATCGCGTGCAGCTAGGAGATGTTGATACCCGCCTCTTCAGTCCCTTCGTGACCATGGACGCAACGTCGCGTCCGAAACGTCGAGGTATTTAAATTCAAATTTAAATATAAACGTTTTTACGCGATTAAGTCCCGAGTATCACAATAATGTGTGAAAATCTGTATATATATGATACTCAATTACACTTTCAGATTTTTCTCCTTCCTGGCCGGTAAAGAATTACAAGTAGGAAACTTCGACAAAGCCTTCGTAGAAATCCTGAAGGTCCCCGACTACAAGAGGGCAGAAGACGTACCCTCCCCCAGGTTCATCAAGAGCCACCTGGCCTTGTCCTTGCTGCCGCCTCGTCTCCTGCACACCTCCAAAGCGGTGTACGTGGCCAGGGACCCCCGGGATGTGGTGGTGTCTTACTACCACCACAACCGGCTGTTCAAGCCTGTCGACTATGTCGGGGATTTCAAGACGTTCTGGAAGCTGTTCATGGAGGGATCACGTAAGTTTTTTTAATACAGCTATTCAAATAGCGGTACTTTTTGTGGTTACTTATCGTGCTGAACCGCTTGGCTCAATCTCCTTTGGTTCCACTCGACCGGAGATTAAGACACCTCGGAACTCATGTTAAATGACACTTGTATCACAGAGTACTGTTTGCTACACTTGTTTAGTAAGTGTATTCAATATACTTATAAAAGCGAGAAAGCCGTTGATTATTCTTACAAATGTTTCATGTTCACCTTTACCCAAATTTCAAGTTGCAACGGCATTTTGATTTAGAAGAAGGATGAAGATAGTTAAAATGTTTTTTTTTTTTCAGTCTTGAGCGCGCCTTTCTTCCCTCATTTGAAGGAGGCGTGGGCGCTGCGCGATCATCCGAACATGCTGTTCCTTTTCTACGAAGACATAAAGAAGGTAAAAAACATAAGAATAACGTAGAAGACAAAGGTAGCTCTTATAGCACAACCACTCAGATAATTCTCAAAATCTTAAATTTTAAAGTATACGTATCTGTCTGTAGATTTCACAGACCAATATAAGCTAAGATGACCCCGCACTGCGTACATTTTGCTCAGGAGCAGGGCTCTGCTAACACTGGACTTCTTAAAGCACTGGGGAAAAGCGTTAAAATCTTTCTACGGAACCCTCGTGCGCGAGTCCGACTCACACTTGTCCGGTTTTTTTTCTAGGACTTGCCATCAACACTGCGGCGCTTATCAAAATTCTTCGGCAAGGAAATCTCCGCGCAGCAAATAGCCAAGCTGTGCGAACACCTGGACATCAAAAACTTCAAGAACAACAAGTCCACCAACCCCACGTGGCTGAACTCCGACTCCCCGTTGACATTTGGGGGGCGGGAGGGGTTCGTGCGGAAAGGTATAGTCAGGTCCAATGACTCACAACATCAATAGTCATTTATCCGTTTGACGTAACGAAAACGGGATATTGACCGCGATTACCTTATAGGTTTGATGAGCTCCCGATATTCGACAGAACGCCATTATATACCAAGACTGGTGAGAGAAGCGGTTGAGATTAAGAAACATAAAATTTTTAACCGTGAGGATGGGTTTAAGTTGTCAAATGTCTGGAATCCGGTGATTTCGTTATGCAAGACTTGTCCAGAATCAGTTTCGGGTACGCGTAGTGACACCGTAAGTGTTGTGTGCTTATATCGAGTAACAAGTGAGAACGCGACCGATAGTAGTGGCAGTGCGCGCAGTCGGCACGCAAAAATGCGGGTAGACAGAGCCCGGTCTGCGCAACATTAGTGTCTACCCTCGTTTCGTCAGTTTGCCCGTGATCATGATGCATGCAACTGCATCGAAATATCGGGAGCTCATCAAACCTATAAGGTAATCGCGGTCAATATCCCGTTTTCGTTATGTCTAATGCAATTAACCGCGAATCATTTAAAACTGTTATTTATCCGTTTATTTATCAACAGTTATTCAGGTTCATAAGAGGACCCACTTAGACACGAGTGCGAGTTTATGACGCGAGGCGTAGCCGAATGTCATAAATGGCAAGCATGAGTGTCTAAATCCGTTGCTTTTTATACGAGCTAGCTCAGAAATAAAACTAAAAAAATACTGAATAAAACGAGCTAGAACAACCAACGACCGTCAAGAAACTAAAATTGTTTTTTGTTGTATCGGTCATGACAGTCAAATTTCTGTTTACTTATAGTATTTTAATTAATCAATCATTAATTTAATATTCTAATAAAAAAAAAGAAAATGACAAATTGTCGAAATTATTACGAAGTTTAACATAACTAGGTACAATTTTATCAAAAATAAGTTGAGCTGAGTTTAAAAACGATTACTTTTTGTAATAAAAGCTGTAAAGCTGATGTATCTGCCTTTTTTGCATCACGCTTTAAATTCACTTATACAACTAAGTACCTACCTACCTCTGTCAAAGCCAGTGTTTCTTAATAGGAAGCTTATAGCCTATATTCAATGGATTTCGCAGGTAAAGTAGGCGGTTGGCGAGAATACTTAGACTCTGAGATGCAGGCGGAGGCTGCGCGCTGGATCCAGGATAACCTTGCAGACACCGACCTGAGATTCCCCTCCTAAGAATCTAGTCATCATCATCATCACCAGCCTTTTTTAGGAACCACTGCTGGGCACAGGCCTCCTTTCAGAATGAGAGGGCTTGGGCTATAGTTGCCACGCGGGCGTACTGCAGATTGGGAACTTTACCAGACACCATTGAATTGCTGCAAGAAAAATCGTGCAAATTGCAATACATACAGTTCCAAACTCGTTCGCTTTACGGACTCGCATTGTATTGCAACTTGCATGATTTTACTTGCAGGTCTGAACTCGGTCCTAATACTGGAACCGACATACGTCGTCGATTTCAAATGCTAAGTTGTTAATTCTAAGGTGGTTAAAATCTGTATACTTAATGTTCGTTGTGTATTTAATGTGAATAAATGGTAGTTTTATTGCCCATTAGGTATTTATTACCGCGAATCTGACGTTTGCTAACAAATCGTTGCTCCATGGTCCACAATTGACAGAGGAATCGGTGAACATCATCGATATAAAACATTAAAGATAGGCCATGCACCTGTTCAACGCTGACAAAATGCGGCCCTGCGGTAATGCGGTAAGGTAAGCTGTATTGTACAGTGCCCTGTCTTGCAAAGGTGATTCGAATCTTAGCTCGTTTTTATCACTTTTTGCAGTGACTAGCGCCATCTATGCGATTACTCTCTGGAGTCGTCGAGCTAGCATTTAGGTAAGGACCAAACTATCCTTCCTGTCCTTGTTAGTTCGGTCCATTGAAGTTAGGGTTTGTTTGAGAGCCTGCGCAACCAGACCGCTTCGACTAGTCTGAGGGATTATTGTTAACTACAACTTTACTAAGTCCAGTGCACGCCCGAAATACATTTATTTTATTTTTAACATAAAATTAATTTGAGACTCAATCATAGTGAAACAGAAACGGATCACTCACGTATATCACGCACGACTCAGCGGCAGCAAGACGCACACTAGGCACCGCAGCTTTGCTCGCGCGACTACTAGGCTTCTCTGGTCGTGCGCTCCCAGAGGAAGGACTACGAAGTAGTCTGAAACATGTCGGGCTAAACTCGACTTATTCGTTATGTGAGTGATGCGTTTTTATTTCACTAATGTGGGGTTACCAATGTTTTCCAAAAAACTTTTACCAGAGTCTCAGTCGTGGGAGTGACATAGGGTAGGTATATTGTTTCCTGGAATATTTAACTAAAAAGTCATAAAAAAAACATTAGCATACAAAAAAATCAAAATCATTTAAAAAATATTAAAATACAAGTGCAGTGATATACACATATCAGCTCTATGAGCTGCTAGTGTATTATTTGAAATAATAATAATAATACCTATGAAAACAGTAAAAAAAATCGAAATTTAAACTAGCTCATTCCTGGAATTGCAGTCGGGTTTTCTGTATTTAAATTTTAAGTTGGTTAGGTTATTCACGTTATAGGAGGCCGGCGAGACTGCAGTGCTGGGCGGGCTGCTGTGAAGCTGCACGTGAGCTGCTGTCGTAATTTATTCTATAAGCTCTATCAAGTTTCCACCATCAGTTGGGTAAATAGCATCCCTATCAGCTGTCGACGGACTATCGTGGGGTTCTGGGACATCCTGTACCTGTAGATAGATAGGTATCCTTCTCAAGGAAAATATTGCAACATCATAAGCTACCACTAACGCTAATAAAGCCACAGATAAGAGTCCATATTAAACTGTTATGGCAGTAAAATGCTCATTCTGAGCACTTTGCACACCAATTACTATGACAGCAGTACATTAGCACCGCCAGTTAATCACGCCGTCCTGCTCCAACGGATCACGGGAGACAGTGACGCCTTGTCTTTTACGAAACGAGCATCCCTTAATGGAAAGAGGAGCTAATATAAACAAGGCTGGCAAACGACCGAGATCGTTCTAAGCTAAATTACCGTTATTAGTTGACTCGTGTGGGGAGCAGTTTTGGATAACGACAATGCCGTTTATTACGACAAATACCCTTTGCAGGGCTTTGTCACAGTCGAGGTTTAACAGTTAGAACACGCGTCACACATCACCAGCCTTTTCTACGTCCCACTGCTCAGAACGAGAGGGCTTGAGTTCGTTTGTCCTTTTTTGTCACATTGACATTTCCGTTAGTAAGAAGAAGACAAGAGTTGGGGTGTTCTCTAAAACACACACACCATTGAATTGCTTCGTAGGAGGAGGAGGAGGCCCGATTCCCCCTTTTCTTATACATTTTTTCCTCCTTAAAGGCCGGCAACGGACTACTGATTCTCTTGGGGTTCCTGGTCCTCATGGGTGGCGGTGATCGCTTACCATCAGGTGACCCGCTTGCTCGTTTACCTCCCTATTTCAATAAAAAAAAAAGGAGTGTGCAGATTCAATCATGACGTTTTCCTTCACCGAAAAGCTCGTGAGAACAAACATTATTTCGCACAAAATTTCGACAAGTCACAGGTGCAAGCCGGAACTCGAACCCATGACCCTCTGCTTGAGAGGCCATAGGTCAAACCACTAGGCTATCATGGCTTTTTGAGAAAGAAACGTCATGAAATCAAAATTCGAGTACCATTCTTTAATACACCAATGGGTTAAGACTTAGATCACGATGCATGTTATTAGAAATCAGAATCAAGTAAGCTGCGAAGTAATCAATCTACTGATCTATTTTCTACAATTCAGTTCAGGCGGTATCAGTTAATTTTTTTCAATGATTCGCGGTTAATTACTTGAGACATATTAACTACGGATTATTATTATAGGTACATACCTATTGACCGCGATTACCTTACGAGGTTTAGACGAGCTCCCGATATTTCGACGCAGTTACATGCATCATGGTCACTCTACCCGTGATCATGATGCATGTAACTGCGTCGAAATATCGGGAGCTCATCAAAACCTAGTACGGTGATCGCGGTCGATATCCCGTTTTAAATATTTCGCGCAGTATGTTTGTTGACGTAGCACTGTGGGTGTAGTCAGCAACCTGTAATCACAGCTGCTTTTAAATTGTGGTGTTGCAGTACTGATATAATACGGCTGTTTGGTAGTGACTTCGAGCTGGGCGGTGATACGTCGTCTTGTAATATTCATATCGACTCCGCACGCAGATGCGGCGGCACCTAACGAGCGATCACCCCCGCACCCGCGGGGATCATCTTATCGTCTGCATCATGTACAGCTGGCAGAAGCGGACTGTTAAGAAAATGCTCTTAAAAGTATCTTAGTTTTATTTTAAAGACAGAGTCGTGTGCAGATCTTACCGGCCGTCTTCTATTGTTCAGCTATTTCTCCCGCTAGCAGTGCCTAGTCACAAGGGCGTTACCAACTTTTGGCCCAGGGGTGAGGGAGGCGAAACCAATATTAAGCACTTTATCCACGCAAAAGTGTTCTTGCGCTAAGATTTCGAATCATAAAGAAAGCCTTTCGAGCTGGTAAGGTGAAAAATATTAATTCATGTACTATTATTATATATTTTTTTAAGTTTGAATGTAAGACATTTGCAAGATTGCAATACAGAGGTCTCTTACATCAACCTCGCTGTAGTAGTGCCATCTACAGGAAAAATGCTTATAACATGTGTATAGTGTTATATAATGCCCTTCCGCTTCAATTGATAATCCTAAATGGTCAAGAATTTAAGACGAAACTCACTAAATGGCTGTTGGAACGTTGCTTCTATAGCGTAAAACAATTTTTATGTATGAATAATTATCTAATTTTTTGTCCATGATCGATAAACAGTTTTATTTTATTTTGTTTAACATTTGCATGTCATTTTCTGTTTCGACTGAATACTGTACCGCATCACATTGTACCATAACATCTTGTACCTAATTATCTATGTATTCTGGCTAATAAAGATTTCTCATTTCTCATAAGATCAAGGGGTCCAGGGAGGGGGGCAGCTGCTCCCCCTGCTCCCCCCCTCGTTACGCCCAAGCTTAGGCACTGTTTGAAGAACCATGCTGCATCATTGACCGAGCGAGCGCGAATAGTATCTGTTTCAGATTGGGCAATAATGCTTTCGTATGCCCGGATGTCCCATTTCAGAGATGTCTCATAGAGACACTAGTATTTTAAATTAGGGGATGAGACGCATAAACTAATCTTAAAGCAACGTTTATGTTTGACATTTCGTTCTTTGGTTCTCACTAACGTGACATGGCGCAGCCGGTAGGATGTGAATCTACTATGCTTAGAGGGAACCAAAGGAAGTTACAAAAGAGCTAGAATTATAATGGTGTGGCCACGACTTTGCGCGATTTGCGGCGTTCCAAGCGATTTCTCAGTTCATTGCGCCGTCAATAGGCCTACTGCACTTCGGTTAATTTACAATGCCCGCAATGTATTAGGAAAAGTTAGCGTGAAGTCGTGGCCGCGTCGTAAAGGGTAATGATTTTCAACACACTTTCGTAAATCTTCCATCGGAAAACTTGCCCCTGTAATTATTACGAAGTAATATCGTGCTCGGCTGTCTCCGCCAGCAATTTTATTCATGAAAACATGACCTCGAGTCTTTTTGCGAGAAAAATAGTATCTGATTTTCCTGTAAGTACTCGGAGCGGTGCTCGCTGAGTATTCGTTTATAAGTTAAAAAAGAAACACCTTTCAGCATTGTCACTTACTCTTATCTGAATCTATCCCGAAGGAAATAGTTCTAAGACTTCTTATCTTAATGCAAGTACTCACTGGCACGATCTGTACTATAATATCCGGAATTGAACCCGACACCAGCAACACGAGCGGCTGAAAGCAAAACTAATAAGTGTATCTAAGTCCAGATTACACATGCAAGAAAAGTTGTGAAAGTATTATTACATGGCGGAGCCGTGAAGCTAAGCTAACGCGTTATAAGCGATCGATCGAGTGCCATAATGTACTCAATTCAAGTTGTAATATTGTTGTTTAGATGGAAGCTATCTATAAAACGATAAGTTATAAGTAATCTCAATGTTTATTAAAAATGAAATAAGTTAAGTATAACTGTTAGTTAGGTCGTAAGCAAACAAAAAAACGAAGACGTAACCCAAGTAGTTGTATAACTGAGGGTCTTGCGAGGTAGTAATAAAGCTAACTAGATTAAAACTTCCAGTAAAAAAACAAAGGAGTGTGAGCTCGAAAGGCAGTGTGCATTAGCAGGAAGCTGTTCAAAACACAGTCACAGAAATTAAAAGAAAAGATAAAAAAACACACAATGCAGTGTAATTAGATTGCTTTTCAGCTGCTCTGGTTTATCTTAAAGGACGCGGAAGCACAAGCAGCGATAGGGAAATCGGATAACGACTGCAATTTGGGACGAGCGCTGAGGATGGCGTGACAAAGAGACGAGACTTGTTTGACTGATGTTTAAAATGAAAATAGACCATTAAACCTTCCTTTTCTGCGGTAATCAGTTTATTACATCTTTTTTGCAAATTATGATTAACAGATAAGACATCGGCGCTTCTTTGAAATTGAACATCGTTACATACAGCTTAGCAGATTCAGGATAATTTTGTGTCAACCCACTTCTGTTAGATAACGGGATGTCTGAAAAATATGAAAAGTTACGTATAATACAATTGTATTTCTTTAATTTGGCGAGGTCATATTTGTTAGAAGTTGTATGAGAAGTACTTAACAAAATAAAATTCGAAACAAAAAGATGTAAAACGAATATACAATAATGAAAACGGGATATCGTCCGCTATTTTTTTCGCGATTTATTCCCGATATTTCGACCCAGTTTGCCCGTTATTATGATGCATGTAACTGCGTTGAAATATCGGGAGCTCATGTAACCTATAATAATCGCGTCTGTCTATAATATGTCTAATGCCATTAACCGCGAATCATTTGAAACTGATTCTAATGAATAGATTAAAACAAGTACTTACATTGTTTGAACTTGAAGATAATTGTGAGCCAAGGGATTAATGTTTCATTTTGCTGTTGAGCTAGCTTGGTTTGTGCAAAATGTCCAAATACATAGGCATAATTTCTAGAACAAAATTCGGCGCTCCCTGCGCGCCGTGACACCTGACACGATAAAACATTCTTTTTTTATTTATTTTCGCTATGCAGAGATGTGTCGTTAAGCGAGAAATGTGAAACCGGCAATCGGAGTGTCGTTTTTTTCCTCTTTTATTCCGTTTTTTGCCTTTTGTTACTGAAATTTTCTAGTGTGTAATGCTTCTGTATGGAATTTGACAACAATGGCAAACACGAGAAGCGAACTGTGCTCGTAATGACTGGAGTTATTCGATGTAATGTTCACGGCGTAGCCGGAGATTTATAGGGTTTTTTGGATGATACTTGGAGTGTATAATAATGTGAAATTATGAATGGTGTAGGTTTTTCAGAGGTGTAATCGGCAGCTCGCATGGCTTGGGAGTACAATTACGGAATGCGGGATCAAAACTTTTCCACTTAGTGATGTAAAACTAGATACCTAATTAAGTTAAAATATTCTAAATCTTCATTCTGAGAGGAGGCCTGTGCCCAGCAGTGGGACGTAAATAGGCTGATGATGAACACGATGATTCTAAATCTTAATAACCAAACAATCAATCAATTATTTACGGAAATACTTTAACGTATACTTTTACTTTAACGTAAGTAGGTACTACTTTTTATCACGATATATGCGTAATTCGTTTGATATCGTTTGAGGTTTATTTCAAACCGCATGCCCACGCAAAATATAAGTAGCAAAATAAATAAAACAGATTACTAAGTACACATCTATGGAACAGCCCTTCCATACCTTCACTTAAATTCACAAGAAAAATACAGAAAATTAAGAGCAAATATTGTACAAGAATCACACGAGACGTATTTTACTATAAGCATTATTTTTAGCCTTAAATAAACATGGGCAGGAGAATTTATCTCTCGGACCCAACAAAAACATATTTTGTCAACGTTTATTTTTATAAATAGTTCGCTATTCTGAATAAAATATGCGTAAACTACTACACTTTTAAAACAGTTTGTGATTGGCTAGAGACTTGAAACTTGAGATATATTTTGAGTGCCTAGTTATCATATACATTCCTGGTCCCTTTGTTGTTATAATTTTTCAGCAACTGAAACCGAAAACATTTTACATATGCTATGTAGAATAGGTTAGGTGGATTTAATTTTATCCTAAAAGTGGATATTTTAGTATAACTTCAATTATGTCAAACAATCATTCGGCCAAGCTTACCTACATTAGGACAAACGATATGTATGCGATACAATATTATAGACCCTATAAATACAAGTTCCACGGGATAGCTACTAGGTTTTATTTTCACAGGAGTGTAACGTTGTCGCCGTAGTATGTAGTCTATGGGCCTTATTCATAAACGTCACTCAAGCATCTATTAGCTAAATTAGGTTTTGTCTTCTTCTTACAAACGGAAATGTCAATGTGACAAAAAAGGACAAACGAACTTTAACGGCATTTTAGTTAACATAGGTTTATGAATAACAGGGTAAGACTCGCTACGAATGTGGAAACTTCCAGAAAAAGTATTACTTATTAGTTCAAATTAGTTAGGTATCCTCCGACTGATTGATCCGTTTATTTCACTAAACACCACACCACCACAAAAGTTGGACCTATCAATCGAGATATTTCCTCACTAAATTGCACTCGTGACGTCAAAATACCTATGCGAAATGTTATACGCTCGGTTCCCACACACATCGACGAACTATTTCCTTGTTTATAGTTCTCTGAGAAGAACAAAAAAAAACTTGGTAATTTTGTTTGGTCACAGAAATGTTGCTTTACGATATGACAAATAATAAAAATCATAAGAGCCCTTTTTAACACCCGACGAAAAAGAGGGGTGTTATAAGTTTGACCTGTGTATCTGTGTGTCTGTGTATTTGTGTATCTGTGTATCTGTTTATCTGTGTATCTGTCTGTGGCATCGTAGCTCGCAAGCAGATTAACCGATTTCGATGCGGTTTTTTTTGTTTGAAAGCTAGTTCAATCTAGATGGTTCTTAGCTAAGTTCCGATAAAATAGGTTAACCCGTTTTTGAAATATTGAACTTTGAAATGACAATGTCAGGGGCTTTTCAACTTTTCTAAGTTGGTTATTCAGATTTATTTTATTAGTTATTTATGATAAAAGTGAGGAAAGTTGTAGGCTATTTGCAACGAGTACCGGTGGTCTTCAATGTGGCTATATGAATAGATATCCATACAAGTTTTCTGCACACTTACGTATGCATGTGGAAAAGAGTATCCTAATCCTATAAATGCGAAAGTAACTCTGTCTCTCAGTCTGTCTGTTTGTTACCTCTTTACGGAAAAACCGCTAAATCAATCTAGATAAAATTTCGTAAGAAGACAGTTTGAATATTTATTTATTTATATATTGAAGAATAACACAGGCTACTTTTTATCAGGGAAAATTGTATAGGTAGTTCTCGCGGGATAGCGATAACCGAAATCTACGCGGACGAAGTTAATTTTATAAGAATAATAAAATTATGATGTTCATCAGAATCTTGGCCTACGTTACAAAAATAGCGTCCTCGCAAAAGACTCGCAAAATATTGACCCGGCTATACCTGACAAAATTATGTCTATCAGTTAAAATTATAAATAAAAACATGAGATTCAGAAAAAGGCTGGCTCCCCGAGTGAGACTCCGCCATGACGGATTGCAGCTTTGTTTTAACAAATTGAGATGTCTTGCCGAGGGCTTTCTTTTCGCGATAATTTATTTTACCTCGCTCGCTCATAACATTAACAATCATATTTCATCCCAGTGAATATCTTGCTAGTTAAGGGGTTTATATGGAACAAAAGTGCTAGTGATATGTCCTTGTAATAAATGAAATTGTCAGAAGTAAACATTAAATTGTGGAACAACAAAATATTTGTTTTTAAACCTGACGTCGTTCCTGGAAAGCAGTCAGGAGCAGGCGCACTTAATTAAGATTTAGATTTTATTTATTTACTCAACATTAAAATTACATTATATAAATACCACATGTCAAAAATACAAATATTTTTGTTGAGATCGTCAAAAACATCAAATAAACAAACGAAAACAAAAATAGTTTCGTCCCCAGAAGGGAGTTGTCAAGGCAAAAACAAATTAATGAAGTCAATAAAACAATGTTATAAAAACACTACAAAAAAATACATATATAACTCGGAGACTGGGACCGGGACGAGACATCGCACACACCAGCGGACCTGGTTTGCTAGCTAGCTGTGTCAGGATGAAATGGGTTTTACACGTAGTAGAGCTTGGTCATGAGCTTTACTCATCCTCAAGGTCGATTGAGGTGGTAGAAATAACTGCAGACACATCATGTTTCACTTCTAGGCCAGTCTTTATTTGATTAAGGCCTACATCAATGACTCTACCGCACGGTTCGGAAATAACCTCTATTGAGAAGATACCGGCAAGAAACTCAATGAGGTATAATCTTTTCAATAATAACACCATACGAGGTCTAAATTAGTTACAATTGATATCACAGTTAACTCGTTACTATTAACGCGAAATGCAAGTACCATATTGGAAACGTTGGAGAGTTCTGTGCTTGCGCCCATTCACGTGATCTATTGCCAAGATATCATTTAAGACTCAAAATAAGACTCTGTACTTGGGGCACAGGCACTTAGTTCATTAAATCACTAACAATTCTCATTAAAACTCAAAGCACCAAGCCGATGCAAACGGATTACATTACCCACTTGTGATCAGTCCGACCCCCCGATCAAGAATGCCCTTTTCTTTTCAAAGTTACTAAATGTCATTTCGACCTTATACCAACTACCCACAAATGAACCAAGCACAGACCACTCCCAAGCAGTATTTATTCGACAGCTTTCACCGCTTGACGTTTCGTTAAAATCATAACAAATGAAGGTAATTTATAACTTTAGACTATGACCAACACCGACTAGTGTATCGATTCTCCGACATATATATCTCCAATAGGGATCGTCATAGCATAATTACTTACACTAGGAACAAAATCAATAATATAATATAAAACAATGTCAAGAAAAAATATCTAAAAATTCAGTAACAGAATATAGAGGGTTATCCATCAAAAGGTTTTTCACCCGGCGGCCAAATGTCTCTTCACTGAGGTCTTTTATTTACAGGCAGACGTTCGTAATAGGTCGGCCCCACGACTCGCGGATTTTTTCCTGAGAGTGCCATGCGACGTGGGACCGTCCTGAGGCGTCCTGTGGTACGCAATATCTTGCCCTGGACATTTACGCGTTCGAAGGTGGATAAGTTTTTCCTAACAAACATCAAGTTCTCGGCCTTTCTTAATTAAGTTCTCGGCCTTTCTTTTCGGCACGCAAGGTACCTACATACACTTTTTCATTCTATCCCAATATAGTTCTGTGGTTCTTCTGATTACTAAAATACAGGAACTGTAAGGGTTCGTAAAATAAAACAATAAGCAAATACATTTCATTTACTTCACTTCATTATATTGGTTTGGAACACTTAAATTTAATTTGATCTACCTGAAAAATAAACCTGTAGTTAGTTGAGGTACCTTCTATGTATACTCACAGGCATAAATTAATAGCCTATCCTATTTTTAATCCGCGACTCAAAAAGATGATGTTAAAATTATAAGTTTGACATGTGTATCTGTGTATCCTTCTATGGCATTTGGAAACTGTGCAATCGAGATGGTTCATAGCTAAGTTTCATTAAATCAGTTCAGCCATTTTTGAGACATTAACTTTGAAATGACAATGTCTGAGATTTATTAATATTTATTGTAAATTAATGCATTAAACAATTGATTGAATCATGCGTTACTTTTCTGAGGTTCATATTCATGAACTAATACGTGTAAAGACAACTACGTTTATGCGACACATGCACTACCGCATACATCAACACAAGCCACACAGACCCAACTATCACCACCACCACCACCACCACTACACTATACGCTGACGCGTTTCGGCACTCTCTTCGCAATATTTATTACGTAGGTAGTGAACGCCGTTTTCGAAGAATATTATAACAGAGAGTAAGAGGGGTTTTTAACCCCAAACGAAAAAGAGGGGTGTATCGTCATGTCTGTGGCATCATAGCTCCCAAACGGATGGACCGATTTCGATACGGCTTTATTTAATCGAAAAGTAGTTTAATCGAGATGGTTCTTAGCTAAGTTTCATTAAAATCGGTTCACCCGTTTCTGAAATAATGAACTTTGAAATGACAACATCGCGGGTTTTTCAACTTTTCCAAGTTGGTTATTAAAATAAATGGCACCTGGACCTACCTTGTATTATCATAGTCTGCTTCAAAACGTTGGAGGTCCACGGCTGGCGGCATTATTCGCCTGAAAAAAGTATGCAAGTAAGTAAGTAAGCGCTTTATTGCATAGAAAATACATAAATAAATACAAGTTACAAACAATGAGATACAAGTACAAAGGCGAACTTATCCCTATAAGATCTCTCTAACCGTCAACCTTTGAGCGGTTGGTTGAGTATGCACTTTTAGTGGCTTTGGTTTCATTCTACCTAAATTGCTTAATGCTTATTCTCTAATTTGCCAAAATTTTAAATAACCGTGGTGTTGTAAATCCTTAATAACAAAATGTCTTACTGTTAAAATGACAAAAAATCATGATGACTTTTTCGTAAAACCACCATTTCCCGAAATGCCTAAAAATTCAAATACCGAATGAGATGTAGGTCCAAATCCTAAAATAGCCTAAATCGAGAATACCGGAAAAGCAAAATGTCACGATCTCAAAATGCCTATTTTTTTTAAATGCTTCGTTTTTCTTCTTCTTTTCGTGTCAAAACTTAAATTTTGGTACTTTGGTTGTTTGGAAAATGAGGAGTTTTGAACTAACGGTAATGTGAAATTTAGTCATTATGATACATGGACATGTATTAAAATTCCGCCAAATTAATAATTAGGTGTTTTAAGAAAAAAATTAGGAATTCTGGGATTCATGTAATTTGACACTGAGTCGTTTTGAAATGTAGGCGTTTTAGTAACTGGGTAAAATGAAATTAGGGTGTCATGAAACCAAAGCCTTTAGTGATAGACGAACTATTTACATACCTACAAATTTGTACGGAACCCTCGGCGTGCAAATCCGACTCGCACCTGGCCGATTTTTTAAGGTTCCGATAGATTGTTTAGGTATTCTGCTTAAAGAAATAAATGTTCTTAGGTATATCAACGTCTATTAGGAATTTCATCAATTATACTCGACTGACATACGTGAGTGCTCCGCTTATTTCACTATGATCGACTCTTACGTTAGTTTCATGTTAAAAATTTCATCAATAAGGCATTTCGTTTATTAGGACTTTTTAGCTTAGGCATTGTAATCTTCGGTCATTCAACCACTAGGTTAAATTTTGGTATTTCGAAATTAGATATTACGACGTTAGGTTTACCGTGGTTAGGTAAACCAATTTTAGGGATTCTGATATGCAACCCTCGCTGCTTACTCCTTGCAATGTGATATTGTGATCGACGGGTTCTAAACACTGGGGAAAAAAAACTTTTAGATTATATTGTAGTTACCAATTGCGGCCCAATGCCTGTTAAACTTCTCTGAAAATCAAAAAAAAAACAGACATAATGTTGGATTAAAGTAAGTACAGTAAATTATTAAAAATATTCATTTGCACGTATTTTTCAGGTTATTTTGAAGTTACCAGTTGAGGTTCAATGTCTGCTAGACTTCGCTGAAAATAATAAAGAAAAGGCATGAATGAAAAAGCAAGTATAATAAAATCTATATTTTTTAAGAACTAAAAACAATTACTTTGCTCACCCGCGGCCAAAATAATTATTTATATTTTATATTTATAAATTTATAAATAAAAAAACAGTTAATCCGTTTTTAATTTATATTGATTTACATTGTTTAGAGATGTTTAAGTATTTTTTAACCGACTTCAAAAAAGGAGGAGGTTCTACGTTCCACTGTATGTTTTTTTTTTATGTATGTTCATCGATTACTCTGTCAATTGTAGACCGATTTTCAAAATTCTTTTTTTATTCAAAAGGGTATACTCCTGAGGTGGTCCCATTGTCACCAAGTCATGATCTGATGATGAGATCCTAGGGAAATTGAGGGCAACCCTCAAATTTTACAGGCACGTACTATGTGTTTCATATGTTTTCTAAGGTTATTCAAGTATTTGCGTCTGGTAGTCATCATCTCATGATGATGAGCTGATGATGGAAGGTACAACTCCTTAGCGGTCAGGAGTTGGAGGATAATTATAAAAATGTTAAATCATTATTCGAAAGGGTATACTCCTGAGGTGGTCCCACTGTCACCAAATCATGATCTGATGATGGGATCTCAGGGAAATCGAGGGCAACCCTCAAATTTTATAGGCACGTATCATGTGTTTAATATATTTTTTAAGGCTATTCAAGTATTTGCGTCCGGTAGTCATCATCTCATGTTGATGAGCTGATGATGGAAGGTACAACTTCTTAACGGTTAGGAGTTGGAGGATAATTCTGAAAATGTTAAATCAACGTAAAATTGTAAAATAAAAATCTTTTAACAAAAAAGTAAAACCGCCTTCAAAAAAAAAACCTTAGAAAAAAAAACGTAAAATAATGATAAATAAATAAAATAAAATAAAATGCGTTTATTTCGAACCACAGAAACTAAAGCCATGAGTTTTATGGCCTAGCACAAAAAATATGAAGTCGGTGCTTCATTCAAAGAATTGTCCGCTCGCACCGCACCGACTTCATATTTCTGCTGCTTAGTGCTAGGCCATAAAACTTTAGGCTTTAGTTTCTGTTGTACGAAATAAACGCATTTTATTTTATTTTATTTATTTATCATTATTTTAGAGGACTGTTTTACGTTTTTTTTCTAAGGTTTTTTTTGAAGGCGGTTTTATGTATGTATACATGTCTCAGAACAAATATAAAAATGTACTTACCCTGCCAAATGTCCAAACTTTAACATTTGATGCCGACAACCAAAACAAATGTCCAGTGCTATAAACTAATACAAATTAATATGGTAAATCATTGACTCACTAACACTATGGACTTTTGGGTCTAGTACAAAATTCACGAAAAATGTGTTCCAACACAACACGGCATTTTTCAATGACAGACACATACGTCATAGCGCTGTTGTTTGACCAAACTAAGACTATGGTAAACCGAAGTCCATGGTGTTGGTAAGTCAATGTTGTAAATAGTAAAAACGTTGGCCAAAAATGTGTTCCAACACAACACGGCATTTTTCAATGACAGCCACATACGTCATAGCGCTGTTGTTTGACCAAACTAAGACTATGGTAAACCGAAGTCCATGGTGTTGGTAAGTCAATGTTGTCAATAGTAAAAACGTTGGCCAAAAATGTGTTCCAACACAACACGGCATTTTTCAATGACAGCCACATACGTCATAGCGCTGTTGTTTGACCAAACTAAGACTATGGTAAACCGAAGTCCATGGTGTTGGTAAGTCAATGTTGTCAATAGTAAAAACGTTGGGCAAAAAGGCACATACAAGCGATCAAAGTTTTTCAGAGTACCGAGAAAATGCACGACAGTGTTATGTAGTGGTAACTTCGGATTACTCTTCAGGTTTATATGTTAGTACCTAATCGGGATCACCTTACATGTCAGATTGTTATGTCAGTACTCGGGATCAGATTAATGTCAGATTGTTATGTCAGTACTCGGGATCAGATTAATGTCAGATTGTTATGTCAGTACTCGGGATCAGATTAATGTCAGATTTTTATGTGAGTACTCAGGATCAGCCAATTTCCTGAACAGTGGAGATATGGGAGGGAGTATTTCGGTCAGAAATGTCAGATACTGTGTTCCTTAGCAAATGCATTAAATGCTTTCTATTTTTGGATGACTGCAGTTTAGAAATAGTTGATAATTAAAGAAACACTTACAGTGGAAATTAAGCCGGCGATAACAACAGTTACGAAAAATAGGTACTTTATGTTGCCGAACCTTAGTGCCAAGTGATAATTTGTGATTAAAACCCAACATTTTTATACTAAAACGATACCAAATCAATTAATTGCATTTTTCATTGTATACAATACAATACAATACAAATATTCTTTATTGAAAACCACAAAATAGTACAAAGAGATTACAGAAAACAGGTATGGTAGACAATAGGCGGTCTTATCGCTTAAAAGCGATCTCTTACAGACAACCAAAATACAGAAACCAAGATGAAGAAGCTAAAATAGGTGGCAGAAATGAACAGAAAGGAGAAACTTAAAATTAACAACAACTTAAATTAAATTAATAATAATAATATGTATAATTAGTTGAACAATCAAAAAGTGCCTTAGCACTTTGAGATAAGGTTTCCATAGGTTTTTAATTTTAATTAATGGCTCGTTTGTAAGCGTGGCGTTTAGAAATGTATCCGTCCTGCTTTGACGCGTTAAATCAATCGGGTCCTTTCGTTTCGTAAAAAAATTAGTCTAATATTTTTTGTCATAATCTATAACTAGTCATAAATATTTTTTCTCTGAAAACCGTAAAAGTTTTAGGAATTTTGCAATGGTCGTCCTGTAGAACTCTATGTAGGTTAGGTTAGGTTTATTTTATGATAATAATGAACAATTAATGGTTTCAGAGAAAAAAAAAAGAGTTATGGCTAGTGATGATTATGAATAACGTTCAATTGTATTGGAAAAAATATAGACCCACATCTATTTGTAGAGATTGCAAACCATAACTGCCCTAGAAAAATTTTTTCCTCAGAAATCGATGTGAATGTTTATGTCTTCATATTTTATATCCGCTCATTGTCATTAGTAAGTATATACGTCAACAGAGTTCCGACCCTAAAAATGGACTGACTCAGATTTCTGAGAGAAAAACCTGACAGCCACAGAGTTTAAATGCATCTTTTTCAGAAAAAGAAAGTAGAATTCAGCCAGCAATAAACGATAATCAACAATTTCTGGAAATTTTAACACATGAGTCATTTGTATCGAGTTACTAACCAGGCATTTAATTATTAAATAGGATTATGTTACTCTATCGCGTGAATTCGCTCCAATATTTTATTTGTATTCGGATAGTTGAATCGATTTATATAGTAATTTGACGCTCACAGTGCGTGTATAAAACATAATCTTTGACCCATTTGATTAACTGCAATTATAGAGTACATAAGACAAATCCAGTTTAGTAGATTCTAGATTTCACAGTTTAATAAAAACTGGTGTCTATATTCTAGAGTTGCAGAATTTGAAACAATAATAATCTAAAATTTTGGGCATTCAATTTCTTGTATTACAGGGAAAACAGAAATGAAATTTTAATGTATCACTTCATCATCTTATTTAAGAGTGCTACTCTTGTCGATGCAGTTGTCTCCAGTCCGTTCTTTCCTATGCAAGTTCTTTCACCTCCCGATACGACACAGCGTCTATCTTCTTTTTTATTTGATCTAAATACTCTATCCTCGGCCTTCCCCTTCCTCTCCTTCCTTCTATAATTTTCAGTATCAGATCGTCGTGTCGTATCAAATGGCCGACCATTTTCCTCTCCCAGTCTCTACCACATTCAAAATACTTCTTCCCTCCCCAACTCTTTCCAAGACCCTCTCATTGGTAACTCTATCGGTCCAACTAATCCCCTCCATCCTTCGCCAGCACCACATTTCGAACGCCTCCAGTCTCTCCCTATCTCTTTGCGTCATGGTCCACGTCTCGCAGCCGTACAGGGCAGTACTCCATATGTATGTTTTGATAAGGCGCTTTCGCAGAGGTCTCGCTATTTTTGATTTAAATATATATTTCCTACTGTGAAAGGCTTGCTTGGCTATTGCTATTCTGGGTTTGATGTCTGCTGTGCTTCTCGAATCTTCAATTATTATACTTCCCAAATATTTAAAACTATTTACTTGTTGTATTTCTGAGTTATTTATCTTGACTTTATATATATTGTGTTTAGTTTTTGCTGTCACTAGTGTTTTAGTCTTATTTAAATTTATTTTCAAATCCATTTTCCAATATTGCAGATTTCCTTGTCTAATAAAATACGCCACGCACCTGTTCAGCGCTGACAAAATGCGGCCCTCACTCATTAGCTGTCATTACACTGACATAATGACAAACATCAAGGGGTACTGAGTCACATAATCACTTATCACCTATAATTGCTTGTCTATGCGCGGTGGAGCTGTTAATCGAAGGATTTCCTCACTAAATTACAGTCAAAATAACAACGCAACATGTTAAATACAAACACTAACTATAGTCAGGTACAGTCAAGGAATTAAATTTCCAACCCACCTAAGGTTTAATATCGTATAGCAATCTGTCACCATAAGAGCTAGATAGAACACGACGTTGCTTTGAAATGTCGCGTTTACGTTGACATTTTCGACCTTAATGCATAGGGAATGTCTAACAACATTTCAACGAAATGGGTAGGGAATTAAATTCCTTGCCTGTACAACAATCATCGGACGTCGCAAAAAACGCTAAACCAGCCAAGTGCGAGTCGGAATCGCTCAGAGAGGGTTCCAGACAAATTTGTAGGTGTTCATAGTTGTCTGTCACGCTCACGGGAATTATATTCCGATGTTTGTAAAAAAGTATTTCACACTCCGGGCTTATCAAAAATATTTCTGTGTATACAACATGCAAATTGTTCTTTTTGTTATGTTTCATATTTCATTACTAAGATAGGTTAGGTAGGTAGGCACACGTTGTCTGTTAAAAAGATGTTTTAGCAAAAAAAAATTCCGGTGAATTGAGAATCTCCTCCTTTTTTGAAGTCGGTTAATAAAGTATGGAGACACGTTACAAATTAACTTTTAACCTCATTACCTCAGCTAAGGCATAACCTATTTTATTATTTCAGTAACTTACCGCTTAATAATCGCAGAAGTTATCTTAAAGCGATATAAAATCAATTGATGGGGTTCTAATACGCTTTATAATAAAATTTATCAACTTGGGTGTTTCTCGTTGAGTAGAAAGTCGACTTTTGAAAGTTTATTTTACTGAGGTACCTACTGAAATTAAATATAGGTAAGCTGTTTATTACGTTACTCGTATTACACTTTACACGAGAAAAAGACCAAACACCTAGTCATAATCATAATTATAGATAATTTATTAGCATAAAACATGGCAGATTGGTGATATGAAGGAAAGACAGTTTAAGATGTTTTGTCTCAATATGAGGTAGGTATAAGTAACAAAAAATACCATAATAATAAATGAATAATTACAATGAGTGGAGAGCCTTGGGGGAGGCCTATGTCCAGCAGTGGACGTCTTTAGGCTGACATGATGATGATGATGATGATGAATTACAATGAAACAATAATTTCAGATTGTTTTAGAAATTATTTGAATGCGTAAAAACATTCATCTTGAAGCCAGTGAGAGAGCTTGCGCTTAAGTTCATTGGTTGTCAGATCTGGAAAATCTTTTGGAAGAGCGTTAAACACTCTGATGAGTCTTATGGCCATTGGATATTAAATGCAAGTAAGTTAATAATTTTGAATTAGCCTCGGTCTCAAAATATTGATGCGATTTTAGAATGTGTACTTAGGTTTTACACGAAACCCTGTGAAACTATGGAATAAGGGAAACAATAATAATTATAATCGAAATAAATATAAAATAAATAAATAAATATCATGGGACAATTGACACCAACTGACCTAGTCCCAAACTAGGCAAAGCCTGTCCTATGGGTACTAGACAACGGATAAACATACTTATATGGATAAATACATACTTAAATACATATTAAACATACAATAACCGAGAACAAACATTCGTATTCATCATACAAACATCTGCCCCCGCCGGGAATCGAACCCGGGACCTCAAGCTTCATAGTCAGGGTCTCTAACCACTAGGCTATCCGGTCGTCAAATAAAAATAAACAAATAAATAAATAAATGAATAAACTTTAACGTTGGCGCTTACTATCTTTGTGGTCCCTGCTATCTTTGTCTGCCAGTTTCATGATAAGTGAATAGACCAGAGGTCGAGCACGACTTTACGAATGCTGCGTAACGTAAAATCGAATAGTAAACGTTGTCGAGTTTGTATGACGTTTGGAATAGTGCCCGCCCGAGAGCGTATTTGGAACTAAAATTTAGTACGAGGTTTCTCGATCTCGATACGATAACCGTAACGTTACGCAGCATTCGTAAAGTCGTGCCCGACCCTCAGTGACGAGTTACAAAATCAGGTGGGGTAGGGGTCAGTCGCTTTTTGGTAAAATAGAAACTTACAGCGTGGCAAAAGATCTCGCCAGGAATTTAGCACAGAATCACCCTCGTAATAAGATAATGGGTTACAATAACAGTTACATTTATAGCAACATTAGTGACCGTATAACGGTTAATAATATTGCTATAAATACGGGTATAGTGTACTGTCACAGCACAAGCATTGCTCTGCCCAACCAACCGACATCAACATGAAATTCAACTTATTCGCGTTTTTCTTCGTGATTGTGTGCCTGCTGGCTGCCGTAAGTAATAACCAACTTATAAAAGTTGAAAAACCCCTGACATTGTCATTTCAAAGTTCATTATTTCAAAAACGGGTCGACCGATTTGATTGTAACTTAGCTAAGAACCATCTCGATTAAAGTAGCTTTCGATTGGAAAAACCGCAATGAGATCGGTTCATCCGTTTGGGAGCTATGATGCCACAGACAGATACACTGATACACATGACAAATTTATAACACCCCTCTTTTTCGTCGGAGGTTAAAATATAATAGGTGCAGTCAGCAGCAGAAGTAGCTAAGCAGCCAAAGCGGTCGCAATGATCTGCACGAGCTCTTATGTCTATAACAATAGAGCCGTGTTTAGATCACTGTGAACACGTCGGTTGCACCTAATTTTGCTGCTGACTGTACTTAAGCTTCATTTAATTTTTTACCCTCGACGCAAAAAGAGGGGTGTTATAAGTTTGACCGCTATGTGTGTCTGTGTGTTTGTGTGTCTGTTTTGTGTTGGAGGTTAAAAACTGATAACTATTTTTGGTATATAATATTGTTTGCTTTTGGTGCATTTTTAATTTTAACCCCCGACGAAAAAGAGGGGTGATTGACATGTGTATCTGTGTATCTGTCTGTGGCATCATAGCTCCCAAACGGATGGACCTAGACAGCTAGTTTAATTGAGATGGTTCAAGCTAAGCTTAGCATAGCTCTTAAACGGATTTACCGATTTCGATGCGGTTTTTTTTCAATCGATAGTTAGTTTAATCGTGATGTTTACCCGTTTTTGAAATATTGAACTTTGAAATGACAATGTCGGGGGTTTTTCAACTTTTCTAAGTTGGTTAATGGTATTTAATTGTGTACTGAAAATAATTTGTTCGTCTGCTTTTAGGTCCACGGCAACCACAACAGGGTAAAAAGAATTTCATATTATATTTGAAGCAACTCACTCTACAATAACATTTGTTTTGTAACTATTAAATCTCTTTTTCAGAAGCACGCCATAGCAGAAAAGGTAAATAAAAACATAAGATTAGCGCAAGCAGACTGGCCGTGTCGTGTAGCGCGTATTTTATTTTGAAAAAAAAAAAACTCCCGTACAGACATTGCCTTAAAAAAAAAGTGTACATGGGTGGTCACTTAAATTTATCAACCCTTGGCTGAATTCTTGATGGTTCACTAATACGCACCCTGTAAGTCATAACTTAAAGATAAGATGTTAATTATAATATTTTCGGAAGTAATCGCATCTAAAATTGCATACAACTTTAGAAGCGATTACTTCCGAAAATATCCGCTTAAATTGCTTGAAAACCTCAAACTGTTTTTAAAAGTGCTGTCGAAATAGGTGCCACATGTTGTTGTTTACTGAAACAATTTTTTTTTCAAATTTTGTTACATGTATGGAGTGTCGCCCCCCCTAGAAATATTTAGTTTTGTTATTGAACTATAAAACTAAGTAGCGGCTTCTACAATACACTTATACCTACTCCATACTCCAAATTTCATCAATATGCCTTTTATAGTTTTTGAGTAAAATGCCAGTGACATACGGACGGACCGAAATGACGACACTGTAAGGGTTCGGTTTTGGCCGTTTTGGCTACGGAACCCTAAAAACCAAGGAGATATGTAATATCACATAACCGCTCTGTTTGAAGCACCGCTGATTATTATCATAAATTTCATATTTCATAGATAGTTCGAGCGGTTTTGGAAATCATCGATCATATTAAGGTAAACGTCCCAATGTTTAACACCGTGATGCCAATGATTGACACCCTGCTGGTTGCGTTTAGAGCTTTGAATTAAGATTGGAGTAAGGTGTCAACTATTGGAGCATTGGGACATGTACCTTCGTAGGTAAATTTGTAACGTTATTTTGATTTCTTCTGAATTTAAACAAGTGTGGATTGTGCATGGACTTAACATTCCATTTTCATTTTCAGGCCCCTAATGCCCGGAGTGTTCGCAGAAATGTAATTTAATTTACATATTTTTTTTTATTTTTGAATTGTTATATTAGCTAATTAGTAGTTTATCGGAATTTGTGTGCGGTGCGGCATCACATTTTTAATTTATCATGCGCTTTTCGGTGAAGGAATCTTGAGGAAACCTACACACTCGTGCAAAGCGATTCGATGATGTGTCCGCACGAGGCCCGCATGGGAGATGGGAACTATAGCCCAAGGCCTCTCATTCTAAGAGGAGGATTGTGTCTAGCAGTGATGAAAGCCGAAAAGGGGTTAAATGGTCCATTATAAAGAGCCCATTTACAATATTTGAATCACTATATGATATAAAATAAAAACTTTTTTTTTATACAATATGCAAACCCCAACCATAACTAACATTTAATCTAACCTCTCTAGGTAGGCAACGCATCTGCAAACCGGTTGCGGGTGTCTATGGGCAGTGGTGATCACTTACCATCAGGTGACCCACTTGCTCGTTTGCCTTTCTCGTGGTATGTAAAAAAAAAGAGATTATGTACCTCGCGTGTCAAAGAAGAGTCCTTTATTGCCCGCCGCGAACTTCAGTCCGCTGGCCCGCTTAAAAACATAACCTAAGCAACTTAGGAGCGTTGAAAACCCCCGACTTTGTCATTTCAAAGTTCAATATTTCAAAAACGCGTGAACCGATTTTAATGAAGCTTAGCTAAGAACCATTTCGGTTAAACCAGCTTTCGATTGAAAAAAACCGCATTGAAATCGGTAAATCCATTTGGGAGTTATGATGCCAAAGATATACAGGTCAAACTTGTAACTAACCTCTTTTTCGTCGAGGGTTAAAAGTCCTTGTTATTCGATAATTTTATTAACTGTTCAAACACCATCAACAAAGTTGGAGCTGATAATCGAGATGTTTTCTTTCACTGGGACGTATGTACCTACTCTTTGTCCTAAAATATGTATGCACAATGTTACATGCTCGGTTCGAATACAAATCGATAAAGTCTTTCCTTCTTTCCTTATATGGTTCTGTGGCTAAAATACTCAATCTCTCCCCTTCCACCAGAGATGTGCTATGCTACGTTGCTATGGATGCGTTTGATTCCACCAATCATATTCATTGCTTCATAGTATAGCAGTGGTGGAAACAGGTGCAATGAATGTGATTGGTGGATATCAAACCCATTCATAGCAACGTAGCATAGCACATCTCAGCACATGTAGCACGGCGCGCCATTTTGTCGCTTGTCGCGCAGTGCGTTCCTTTCATAGTGATGGAATCAGTGAAGGACGCACTGAGAGACAAGTGACAAAATGGTACGCGTGCTAACCCCCCTGGTGCAAAGGCACCCTTAAACGGAGGATCCTTATTTCATTAGCCTATTATGGTGCTTCAGCTGGGCAAAGGCGTCTTCTTAGAATGAAACGGCATGGGATGTTGTTCCCATAGAAGAAAGTCCTCTCCTTCTTAGTGGAGGCCTGTGCCCAGCAGTGGGTCGTAAAACAAGGACCCTATTTCACCAACTTTAATGTCCGTTTTCAATGACAATTCGGTGTCAATTTCTGACTTGAAGAGCTTTTGTTTTAGCGCGCTTCATATTCAAAGCAAAGAGCAATAAGTTCGAATTGGCATTTGTAAACTCACTGTAAAGTTGTTAAAATAGGGCCTGGTGATAATGACGATGTTGACAAACCGCAGGTTGGGAACCGCAATTGCAATATTTATAAATTTACTCTTTTTCAGAGAGAGGTGAGCTGTCACTATCCGGATGTGGTTTACTGAAAATTAAATGAATTAATGTAATGTTATTGACTGTTTCATTTTCAAACCAGTAGTCTTAGCGTAGAGTAGGGTGACTACTGATGTACCACACGGGTACATCATCAAACTTAAGAGTTACACTCTTGTCGGTGGAGTGTCTTCCAATCATCTCTCCTATGAGCCAGTTCCTTGACCTCCTGATACGACACGACACCGGCCTTCTCCTTTATCTGGTCCATGTAGCTTTGCATAGGACGACCTCTTCCTATCTTTCCTTAAAATTTTCCTTCTAAAATGGTCTTAAAGAAGTTGTACCAAATGTCCAATCATTTTCCATTCTTTCTCTTCTCATTAACCATTGACAATAATTCCTCATTGGTCTTCCGTTCTACCCAACTTATGCCTTTCATTCTCCTCCAGCACCACAGCTCAAAAGATTCCATTCCCTATCTCTTTGTGTCAGTGTTAGTGTCCATGTTTCACATCCATGAAGTGGAGTACTCCAAATGTACACCTTAACTAGTTGCTTTCTACTAATTCGTCTATAAATTCTGACCAGCCAGTCACAAAATGCCAACTAACAAATTATAACTATCTCTTTCTTATGCTGAAAAGTGTTAAGCGTAAAAAAGAGATGGGTGTACTTCCCCAGCTACGAATGCTAGTGACACGACTGGCTGGTCAGACTCTAACCGTGTGATATTGCTGATAAAATCTTTTTAATACAGTTGCTCAAAAAATGGCACTTTTGTGGTCTTGTATCGTGAGGAAGGTCATTTTGAATCGTCCCGAATCGCGATCCTTATATTCCCTGTTTATTAGACCTAGTGGAAGTTTTAATTAACACGACCTGTATGTTTTTAGTAAAAGGGTAAGTTATTGCAAACTTATGAGACAAAGTTTGTGTTAACATCAACCAGAGATTAGTCGGGTTCCGCTCCGGTTAAACCGCAAAACTTGGCTAGGAGGTGTCGTAGGTATGTATAGGTTTTGGTTTACCGTTTGTTAGGATATAGGAAAAAGGAGAAATATATTATTATGTACCTAGCTATAATTATTTAATTGTTATTTAAATAGTTAAGCACTTTTTTTATAATTCTTCAGCATTTCCTGTTATCGGGCCCCCGTCATTATGTCTTCTTTATCATCTGAAAGAATAAAAAAAATCGGATAAAGTTTGAAGTCGTTGTTAGCAGTTCAAACAACGTGAATTGTCTTTAATTAAATAAGAAAAACCATGGCGTTGATAAAAAATGATTAACCTTTTTTTCTAAGAAATATTAAAAATGCTATGAGATGTAAACCCATAGGTAAATACTATCCCTTTTTCTTAATATTAAGGGGCTTGCTAGAGACGTCACTTTATAGTTAACTAATCATTTGATACTTCAATCATTATGTATTTAAGTTAATTGGTGACTCTGAGTGCGGCGGTATCTACGAGTATCGCCCTCTTAAACTTGTCTTATGGCAGGTAAACAGTAACTTACAGCCGTCAGCTATGAATATCTGTGGATCTGGGAAGGCCTTGACGATCTGAAACAATTAAACATTTATTATAGAATAAGTCGATCTCGTGTCTGTTGACGAATTGAACTTCGATTCGAGTATAGCTTTGGGATAAAGGTTTTGTTGTGAACTGTTTCGTTTTTCATACCTTTTTTTACTGATTTATGAACTAGTGGATTGTATTAAATAATGACATGAAATATGCAAATGAATTACTAAACTGAAGTCTAAAAACCAAAGAACAAAAAAGATAAATCGGTAAAAAAGGAATCAAAAACACAACTCAAAACAATCTAGGAAAATATCATCATTTATTGAAACAGTATTGTTTCAAAAGGTTTTAAAGTAACAAACAAAACTCTTTATCCCTATCCCCAATTATGCTACTCGAGGACAAAGTGACATAAGTTAGTAGGTGTAGCCAATGTCACATCTATTTTTTCAGTCAACCATACTATCATCAATGCCTTACAAGTTTTATCCTTTTATGCAACAAAAACGAAGGGTATTGCCTATGTATATAAAATACAGTACAATACCTCAAAAGCTACACAAATTAACAACACGAAGACAAACAGCCGACGCATCCTGCCACTTGATTAAGTCTACAAAAATTGAAGCAAGTTTTTACGTAAGTCTGACTCTGCACACGGGTGAAGGAACTCTACCTTTATTTTTGTACAACGCCTCGCACGTTAAGCCGATAATTATTTAAGTGATAATAGACGATAAAATTTACCGGTTTTCTAAATTAGTTAATAGCTGTTATTGATACTTGGGACATTAGTAGGCATTAGGCACTAGTCTCACCGCCAGCGAGTGGCGAGTGTTTTTTGGTTTGAACATTTTGTCGCTCAGCGACAAGAGCGACCGAATTTTCATATCGCTTCTCGCTAATCGCCGGCTGTGGGGCCAGTGCCTTGTGAGCCTGGCCTTCACCATCTTTACAATAACAATTCGAACTACATTTCTTTGCCAACATGAAGCGCTCTAAAACAAAAGCTCTGCAAGTCAGCAATTGACACCGATTTGTCATTGAAAACTGACATTTGTAAAGTTGGTGAAATAGGAGTCTGCTTAGTAACATGGCATGTGTATAGTCAAAGAAACTGGGGCCAAAATACCATTCAAGAATGAAAAAGAAACTGATACGAGCCGAGTAGGAGAAAATTACCGCCCTTATTTAGTACACAACTAGTCAAAAATGTTATTCGCATAGTACTTTGAAAGCAATACACATACGCGGCTCTAGGAGTATTTTAAAACATGACAAAGACATTTAGACACTAGTGCTGGTGGAGCCTCTAGCAGAAAAACTTTGCAATTTTACCTCCTACTAGCTTTTGCCCGCGACTTCGTTACTCGCATTAACCCCGTTTATTCCCTATCCCGTGGGAATTTCAATAAATCCGTCCCTAGCGCTTGTCTACATCATCAAGGCAACCTATATGCAAATTTTCAGCTTTCTAGAGCCAAGGGTTTTGGTTGAGCATTGCCTGTCAGTCACTCAGTAACGGAAGGGTTTTATACAATAACTAGTTTATGCCCCGCGGCTTTGCCCCCGTGAAATATTTCAAATGGGCTAGTTCCCTATCCCGTGGGAATTTCGAAAAATCCCTCTTAGTGCACCTCTAGGATACTCAAGGTATATGTTTGCCAAATTTCAAGTCTCTAGGTCCAGTGATGTAGACTGTGCGTTGTCTGTCAGTCAGTCAGTCAGTCAGGGTACTGTTTTATAGGTAATGACTGTTTATGTTTGGACAATTTGTTTCACTGTTGCGATTGGTTGAATTAAAGTGCATCCGGACCCTTAATCTGCACAGTAGTTTGCGTAAATTACACGCATCAGTTGACAATGAGGAAACGTTTATGGCAACATTATTATTGTTTGAGGAGCCGTAGGTACGCTTGATTGTCAAACGCGCTCGGAAGGGATCGTTCATTAATCACGCGAGGCTCGGAAAGGGGGGGGATAGCGAAATATTACAAGGGGGGAGGGGGTGTAGTGAATAGAATAGAATACTTTATTTACTTAAACATGGTAGGTACATGCAGGTAACAGTGTTATACATATAAGGAGGTAGATTCACATGTGTCTGGTCATTTTAACATGAAACTACCGTGAAACTCAATCGTAGTGAAATAAAACGGGTCGCTTACGTATACAAGTCGAGTTTAGCCCGGCATGTTTCGGACTAATTCGTAGTCCTTCCTCTGGGAGCGCACGACCCAGCGGCAGCGAGGCGCACACTACGCGCCGCGCCTCTGCTCCCCATGTCGGGCTAAACTCGACTTTAATACGTGAGGGATCCGTTTTATTTCACTATCATTGTCTCTTCTCTTGTTGTACTGTTTTATTTCTCTGTATGTGTCGAATGTATGTGAATAAATGTCTCTCTCTCTCTCTCATATACTTAACTAGCTTATGCCCGGCGGCTTTGCCCAGGTGAAATATTTCAAAATGGGCTAGTTCCCATATCCCGTGGGAATTTCGAAAAATTCCTTCCTAGTGCACCTCTAGGATACTCAAGGTATCACATCATCATCATCATGTCAGCCGAAAGACGTCCAATGCGAGCACGACTTTTCGAAACCTGCGTCACGTAAAATCGAATAGTAAACGTTGTCGAGTTTGTATGACGTTTGGAACAGCGCCCGCCCATGAGCGTATTTGGAACTAAAATTTTGTATGAGGTTTCTCGTTCACGATACGATAACCGTAACGTTACGCAGCATTAGTAAAGTCGTGCTCGACCCTCTGGACATAGGCCTCCCCCAAGGCACTCCACTCAGACCGGTCTTGTGCTTACCGCATCCACCGCGGTCCCGCAATCTTTACTCAAGGTACAAGTTTGTGAAATTTCAAGTCTCTAGGTCTAGTGGTTTAGGCTGGGCGTTGTCTGTCAGTCAGTCAGTCAGTTACGGTACTGTTTTAAAGGTATTATCATCATCATCATCAGCATGTCAGCCGAAAGACGTCCACTGCTGAACATAGGCCTCCCCCGCCGCTCTCCACTCTGACCGGTTTTGTGCTTTCCGCATCCACCGCGGTCCCGCGATCTTTACTAGGTCGTCGCTCCATCTTGTTGGAGGCCTACCGACAGCTCGTCTCCCGGTCCGTGAACGCCATTCGAGAACCTTCTGATCCCATCGGCCGTCAGTTCTGCGAGCAATGTGCCCCGCCCACTGCCACTTAAGTTTCGCAATTCATCGGGCTATGTCGGTAACTTTAGTTCTACTGCGGATATCATCATTTCTGATTCTGTCCCGCTGAGTATATATGTATGCGAAATTACAAGTCTCTAGGTCTAGTGGTTTAGGCTGTGCGTTGTCTGTCAGTCAGTCAGTTACGGTACTGTTTTAAAGGTATAGATTTTAAAAATTAAAATGTACCCTGGAGCGCTATAGCTGCGCTCATTTAGGACACTCAAAAGGATTCCCCATTGCGCACACGTCGCCTGATCCCCCGAACATTACAAGGGTGGGCAGTAACTGTAAGTAGGAGATAAACGACCGCCGGTCCACTTTATAGGTGCGTCTTATCTGGGGTTGCCATATCTCAAGATTTGTCCTGGGATCTCAGGATTTTTAAACTCTTCTCAGGATTTTGGAAATCTCAGGATTTTTAGAATTTTTAATAAAGTAGAGTAAATTTTTTTGATCTTTTTTATTAAAAGTTCACACAATCAAAAACTACACTCCACTCTCTCTTCTTTGTACCTACTATACAATTTATAAAAAACAACTCAAACAAAATCAACGTTTAGTAATATATTGTCATGATACTCGGGATTCAGGGATGGGACTCATTCGAGACCATGGACGCCGCGTCGCGTCCGAAATGTCGAGGTATTTCAATATTTTTACGTGATTAAGCCCCGAGTATCATGATAATGTGTGAAAATCGCGAAAGTTTAAATTAACATTTCGGTAATTATTGAACCTTCATTTACCACTTATAGTATTTACTTTGCGAATACCTTTATCAGTAGGTACGTTATTATATATAGTTACTATTTATAAAACGCACATTAAGGTTTTTAAACTGCGCATAATCTCTGGATTTTTCAATGGAAATCAGGCTTTTCTCCGGACTTTAAAATTTTCCATCTGGTAACCCTTTCCTATCTCGCATGAGAAATGGGAACAATTACGTTACAAAAGGGCACGATATAATTTCATATGAAGCGCCAGCTCAGATGATACTTTAAGCCTCCTAATATCGCGACACCAGTGTTACGTGACCCTTTTTACTCTATACTGAGGAAGAAGATGTGGGTAATAAGGGTAAAGGACACGGGAGCCGGGAGTTCTGGTTAGACTGGGCGCGTACGGGCGATAAATCGGTTAGAGTTGGACAAATGTCTGTCAATAAATGAAATGGTGATGAAGTAGAAAGCATGGGTGGTCTTTTTGTCTACCAGATGGTCTGGGCTGGACACTGTTTGATTAGATGGTCCAATTGAAAAGGCACCTTAACCAATTTACCCAGTTAAAGTAGTGGCTCTTACTGTAGATCCCGCGAGCTTTTTTTCCAAAAACCGAAGCGTCAAAAAAATCTATACTTACATTTATAATTTCACGAGAATCAGTTGAGAGTACCGGAGAACCATGAAAGCATTTTTGATGACGCTGGAACGGCGACGCTTCGCTCGGTCGACCAAAACTATGACGTCCCACTGTTGGGCACAGGTATGTATGTATGTATGTATGTATATATATATGTATGTATGTTTGTATGTATATCTCTTTATTGCACATAAAACAAAAAAATACAAATACAGGTACATGGATCGTTTAACATTGTTTGGTTAAATTGCTTCCTTCCCATATTCCTTCGACGTGTGTTGCAGGTTTAAAGTTTCTCTTCGCCGAAAAGCTCATGATAAATTACAAAATGTATTTCGCACATAAATTCCGATAAACTCCGAAACTATGATAGCATCGCAACGACATTTTACTGTTGTAATAACGCACAATTTGGTTACATTTAACGAAATTAGTTTAAATCCAGTTGAAATTTATTCTGTCAGCGTTATCGATATGCTAATTTACGAGAATGCCCGAAATGAATTATTATTCGGCCGATTATCCGCCCGATAACAGCCCGTCCTTGGCTACATGTAACGTCTGTATCTACTGGGAATGTTATTGGAGGCAGGGGGGTGTCACTCCGCAGTGTAAGTACGTTCGGAAGCGCTCCTCTTAAAGCAGCCCCCTATTCCACCAACTCTACAAATGTCAGTTTAGAATGTCAATTGGGGTTGTCTAAAAAAAATACACATGCTTTTTATATTTTTATTGTACAGAAAAGTCAATTATAAGAAACCGATTTCGCAATTTTCTCATATAAATCACTTCTTATTTTTAAATTATTTATTGAAATTATTTAGGCTGATGACGTCAGACTGGTGTCTAGCTCTTCCACACAGCTGCTTATTCAATAAATTTGTTAATAAGCGTATGTCGAGACCCTGCTTTAGTTCAGTTTTAATCTGTGGTGAATCGTTAAATTGTCATTGTCACTGTCATTGAACTATCAAACGTCAATAACAACTGTCAAGTTACCAGTCCAAATCGAACTTAGCAGCATCAAACGCGGGTAAATAGTGATGAACTCTTGTACTCACGCCAATAAAGTACAATTATGCTATGTAAATGGCTGTGAAGGGCAAATGAAGGTCATTGCTTGTACGATTACATCGCACTTGCGTCAGTGCGCCATCAGCATGTTAGTAATATAAGGTTTTTAAGCAATAAAGTTCAGTTCACGTTCGTATTATATTATATTATATTATAAGTGTGCACACGTATCAAAATAAAGCAAGTTATCAAGTTTAATTCGTCTTTCCTGTTCTCATCAACAAGAAACCTATCAAGCAAGTGTACTAGCTGACAAGAGCTCGTACATTAATGGTCCTTCGAACCGCTGCAGAGAAAAAGTGTTTTTTTTTCTTTTCCTTTCTTGGTTGCAAATCGGCTCGGTAGGTCTCCCACAAGCGGGTCTCGCCGACTGAGTTGAGAAGGCGCATAAGCCCAAAGGAGGAAAAGAAACAGTCCGCGTCGATTGTTACTAAATTAGCAAGTTAATGCCCAGCATCAAGGCTCAAAATCAAGAGTAACAAGACTCAGATCAATATTATCAAGAATCAGGAACGGAGCACCAAGGCCCATTAAATAGCAAGAAACGAACATAATTTGAACTCAAGCAAGTCAAGTCAAGTACAAATAAGAAAAATACAGGAATCAAGTCCAGCAAATTAAGCAAGTAACAGTAGACAGGAAGATCTTCACTGTAAAAAAATGGATCAGTTACTACAAAACCAACTTCAAGTGAAAGGCGCTATACAGCAACTCCGGACAAACTTCAAAAAAGATGGTCAAGATAGAAAAACTCCAGAGCATATCAAGAGGAGACTGGATACTCTGGATATGTATTGGGAGGAGTTCAAAAATAATCATGAAAAATTGTGCGCATTCGATAACCGAGCTCACGACTATTTTTTCGAAAATCACTACGACGAGACAAGACCGTTGTACACTGAGACCAGGGAACTTATTCAAAAATCAGTGCCACCTCCCAGTCAACCATACCAGAAACCGCCGATTATTCATCCTACCCCAGAAACACCGTCAGGATCGGGAGAGAGTAAGAAGTCGAACTCTCAAAACCCTCTGCAAGATTTCATCTCAAAGGGTAGCCACAGCAAATTAGATGAAATGTTACGCAAGCAAGCAAGTAACTTTAAAGCTTTAGCCCGGACGCTATCGAATATCAAGTTAGATAGTGTCGCAGAAAAGTGGGAGCTGCAGGACATATTGAGGTCCTTAGATTCTCGCTGGGCTGCCATTGACTCTCTACATTGGGATATTGACAGCGAACTCAATGGCACCGATGAGCATTATGAAGACACGTTCACCAAGTATGAAAATGAATATTCTTCAATGAAAAAAGAAATAAACAGCAAGTTGTGGTCTGCGTCTCACAGGGAACAAGCAACCCCTCGTTTGGACATTCCTGTTTTTCATGGAAACTATCAACAATGGGTTTCGTTCAAAGATCTTTTTAAAGAAGCCATACACAGGAATCCGTCTTTATCAAACGCACAAAAAATGCAGTTTTTGAAGAGCAAAATTAAGGGCGAGCCAGAGCGCCTCATACAACATCTACCAATCAGCTCAGATAATTACGTCACTTGCTGGGAAATATTAAGTCATCGATACAACAACAAGAACCTAATTTTCACCACTCACCTCAATACCATGATGAGTCTCCCAGTTTTACAGCAAGCGACATCAAGCCACATCAAACGACTTCACGACGTAACTATCGAAAGTCTGAATGGCGTCAAAAACCTTGGGATTAACATTGACACCTGGGACCCTATATTAGTGCATATATTGACACAGAAATTAGACGCTGAAACTCATAATGAATACATGACGTCATTGAAGCAACCACGAGAGCTGCCGTCGTTGAAAGAATTACTGTCATTCCTAGAAAGCAAATTTACTGCAATGGAGTCATCCCGACGTAAACAAGACAACGTCACGCCTAGACCTAATACCAACAGGCCATCAATCTCTACCAATCAAATTAAGTCAAGTCAATTCAAACAGTATTACTCCAGCAACAAGGCTACATCAAACACGCCACCTCAAACTTACCACCGAAGATGTCCAGTGTGTCAGAGCGAGCATGGCATCTTCTGTTTGTGTTTATAATATTAAGTTAGGATTAGGATTAGGTTGTATTGTACCGTTTGTGCCCAAATAAACATCAAAACATATCGTATCCAAACTAAGAAATTCAGGCCATTTTTAAGTCCTTAAGAAATCCCATCTTCCCTCCGTTCCCGATAAACATTGGCTTCGTAAAAGATTCTAATTGAAACGTCGACAAGTTTACCTGAAGTCTCTATTCCAGAAGTTTCGACGCGGTATCGTAACATTTCTACTCGTCTCGCGTCTCCCTCCCGCACATTTTCCCTTATGTGCAAGAGTGAGACATAAGATCTGGTTTTTCTCTGTTTTTACATCACTTAGACTGTTGAATAGAGACTTCTGAGTTTATGCTGGCAACCGCCTCAAGTAGCCGTGCAATCGACTCAGCCAATGAATGTGAGATTTGGCGTCTCGCCAGAGGTTTCTACCACCTGCCACAGATTACGCAAACTCGAACTTATCTCACGTGAATTAAACTTAAAATGTTCCATTTTTGATATGAATAATGGTTTTCGCGTGGCATTGTATTTAAAGACCAGACGTTAATTCGTGTAGCAGTGGAGGCGGGGGTGCTGCATGGAAACATGCATTTGCCGTACAGATTCATTATTTTTCACTTGTCGTCGCAGGTGAGCAAAGTAATTGTTTTTAGTTCATAATTATGGACCTCCGCAAAGTAACGCCTGATTCAATAATTTTTTTGCGTCTTGTATATTGTGCACTGTATTATGTTTTGTTTTGAAATTGAATTATTTTTTGTGGCAATAAACATTTCTTACCTTATTTCTTTCTTTCTAAGAACGCGTGACTGCTGTAAAAACCATAAGAAATGTTCTAGTGTTCCGTTGTGAAGCAAATGGTAGTGCCGTGAGATTATGAAGTCCCCCGGATAATTGAGATCTGCAGCCTTGCGAGCTAATTCACCGCCACAGCCAAGATCTGGACGCGACCTGGGTGAAGATTTAGCCCAATTCTTAATACGTATACAATCCAGGAATCCATTCCATTAGAATTGGCATGCTCTATAGCCATTGAGTACTAACGCAACTCAAAAATCCGCTAAAATCGAAAGTGTCGCGTGAGATCTATACGAAAGATTGGTTTCACTGTAGGCCTACCAACCAAATAACCAACTTAGAAAAGTTGCGGGTGGTAGGACTTTGTGCGAGGTCCGTCCGGATCGCTACTTCTTCGGATCGCTACTACGGATCTTACTTGCTAATCCTGCCGCTAAGCAGCAGTGCTTGCATTGTTGTATTCCGGTGTGGAGAGTAAGACAGTCGGTGTAATTACGGGCACAAGAGGCATTCCATCTTTGCTCTCTAGGTTGGCGACGCATCTGCAAACCCTTCGGGGATGTGGGTGTCTATGGGCAGTGGTGATCACTTACCATCAGGTGACCCACTTGCTCGTTTGCCCTTCCTCGTTGTATAAAAAAAAGTTGGAAAACCCCCGACATTGTCATTTCAAAGTTCATTATTTCAGAAACGGGTGAACCGATTTTAATGAGACTTAGCTAAGAACGAAGAAAATTCGTTTGTCCTTTTTTGTCACATTGACATTTCCGTTAGTAAGAAGAAGACAAAACCTATTTTAGCTAATGGAGCCTTGAGTGACTTTATGAATAAGGCCCTAAGGCTGCAGGCCCCTATTTCACCAACTCTACAAATGTCAGTTTTCAATGAAAATTCGGTGTCAGTTGCTGACTTGAAGAACTTTTGTTTTAGCGCGCTTCATATTGGCAAAGAAATCTAGTTCGAATTGTCATTGTTAACTGACAATTGTAAAGTTGGTGAAATAGGGGCCAGGCAATGAAATCCCTAATGAATTAGTAGAGGCGTTCGGTGCGAGCTCAACTCAAATATCGCGCGGAAGCAATCATACGCCGATAAACAAGTCATCAACAAATACAGCTATTTGACGTATCGCCGCACTCGTGTAGGATATTGCAGCGGACGTAATAACAGTTTTGTGGCTAGCATGTGTAATTTTAACGATAAAAACCGGTCAATCAATTTTGATTTTGTGGAGTATCAAACATTGTTAAGCGGGTCGGTGTCCGATATGTTGTTACCTAAAAACGGTATTATAAAAGCCGCAATAACGTTTGTCTGACAAGTTGTGGTCTGAGCCATCAGAACAGTATCAGTTTCATACATTTAATATGGTTGGTTGCGTTCATATTTCTCTGATGCTGCGTGTGGGACGACCGCCGACCATGTTGAATGTATGAAACTAATGTGATTGTCAAATGTGTCAGACAAATGTGAATGCGGCTGTATGCCAGATTACAGACAAGGATTATGATGGGCAAGAAGTCTAATCAAATCTTAAAGAGTTAAACTTAAGAGTCGTTGGAATCTTCATCTAATAATAAGTAATTGCAAGAATTACTCGGTCAAAATACTTCTGATCCGCTTAGCTTATCCTTCTGACTCCGTAACTCGTAGCTAACGCTGATTATTCCTTCAGTAATATCATTAAAATAAAATACATTAAGTGGCGAAGTTTTTCGGCGTAAAGTTTTCCTTTACTGGCGCACTTAGAATCCTGGGTCTTAAAACGATTAGTTGTTACCACGGGAACTTATTAACGAGATTGTGAAGTACGTCGGCTTTCATAATTCCCTCGCGGTCGTGATTTCGGCAAGAACCACCTCGCGAATACCTTTAAAGTGTCGTGATGTTTGAAAGTAAGTATTCATTTTACTTGTTAACATTCCACACGTTGTTCGCTTAGTCTCTCAATTCGAACTGCAAATTAAATCCCCCCCATCGTCTGTATTTCCGGACAGATAAATATGTACAATCTAATTTTAGTCTCTGAACTCCGGCGTAACTAGGTTCCTCAACTGATTCAGCCATCGGGAGTTTTAATTCGCATTCGTTATATACAAACCTAGGAAGGTTAGGTAGGTTAGACTTGTATCAACGCGTGATGCGCCTTAAGCTACTCGGAACAGAAGCTCCGCGAAGCGTAGCTCCGTCGACGTTTTCCCATAGTCGTCGAATGAAAACGAATAGCTGTACCATGGGGCAATTTAAATTCCCGATGGGTCAACCAGTTGAGCAATTAATTAGCACTCAGATTTTTAAGAAGTGTCGCCGTCTAGGTCTGTCAGGTTGAATTGACGAGTTTGTGAGACTTTACTTGGTGCATCTTGGTCAACTAGTTCATACGGCAAGCTTGACCAGCCTAGTACCACGTCAGCTTCGCTATTATCCTGTTACTTGAGTCACGGCGCTCAGGGTGGAGAGAGGTTACATTCGGCTTGAGTGGAGCCGGTGCGACTCAGATGGCACTACTGCTGCAAATACTCAGCACCATCGCTGCCTACACAACCAACATCCTGCTGCAGCTCAACCATGTCGCTTACTTATTTTCCTATAACAAAATTCTTACAGCAGGAAAGAAATGGAGATGTTAACGGGTGATTTCCCCTCTGCCAAAACTCTAACATTCAGTCTATGTAAAATGCACAGCGTCTGTTGATTGTGTGCGTGTTTTCGGCATTTGTTTGACAGTTTTGTTTTAGTGTGAGTTGTTATGTAATAAATTTTGACATGAGCGTAGTCATGTGCAGTGCTGTACGTGCATGTTCCTCGTCCCCCTCAAAAAGTGGTAGAAAAACTGTAGTGCATAGATAAGCCAAAGGCGCCTCCCGTCTGTCTGCTTAATGGTTGAATCAATCAATAAATGGAAAAAAAAACCATTAATGTAATTCAATTACGTTTATTTTTCTTTCCTTGAGTTACGTGGAATCCATCAATATGAGGCCTAATATTAATCAAACACATCAATAATGTAAGTGCCCATCTAGTCTGCTAATTCGATTTTAACTAATTAATTTACATTTTTCAAGCTCTCGTCGAACGCAGACGAATATCAAAATGTCTAAATTGAAATCCAAAATTTATGTCATAAATATGTTGATAGTGGCAGAGAATATGACCTGCGTTTACAGAAATTTTGCCTCATTAGGAAACCGAGCTAAAATAAAATCAGCAGTCATGATCGCCTTGACGACTTTCATCACCATCGCAAGCTTCATCCAGTTCGTTGTTCAGATTTTCATCACAGTTTACCAAGCCGATCTGATGTTCTTTTTCTACATGTTCAGTCATAGCTTGTTGTCTGTCGTCATGTCCTTGCTTAACATGTTCATCGCTATACAGAAATCAATCATATTCAAACAACTTATCTGGGAAATTGATCTTCTCCACGAATGTTGCAAACATGGAAGTGTATATTCGAAAGCGTTGCGCAATCTCACCGCGCAAACTATTACACACTTTTTTATTATTACTATGACATGTGTAGTGCTACTACTGTCCTTCATGTATTATACTGATCATCAACATTTAAAAAAATACATCATAGTTACTACACAAACCGCTTTAATGCTATACAGAGAAACTCACATTTTCGTGCAGTTACAAACTTTTAATGTGCTGAGTAATATAATTTCTTCGGCGTTAAAAGAAGTCAATTCTGTATTAATGACATCATTGAAGGTCTTTGTCGAAAAAAGTGATGACCTCAATGATATAGGAATCGATTGCAGCCTGTTGCAAGAAAACATAGAAAAGTGTATTTCAATGTTCGACGGTCTAAGGATGTGCAATAAAAAACTGCAGCAATGTTTAGGGGCACAAGTTAGTATTTTTTTTTATTGTACAGTGATTGAGCATAATTCATTAAGGAACTACGGTAATGGTATGCGAGCCAGAAGCCACCAACTGGGCACTGGAGTTGGTATTAGTTCCGCATATTCTTCTTACACCACCCTTCCTTCCTTACATTCTTTTTACCCGACTGCCGTTTGAGAGGAGGGTTATGTTTTTTGAGTGTATTGTATAAACTGGGCGCTCTGTAGCACGATGGATTTTAACGCGTGTGGTGTCTTTATTCTTCTTGATTGGACGAGTGGCGAGGGGATGCCCTGAAATCGGGTTTCTTGTGGCGCATTCTTCTTGGCAATCATGGTCTTTCTGAAAGCACTGGTAGACTAAAAAAAATTACGTGTAGGTAAAAGTTTCATTTTGACTCAAACATAAAAACAATTAAACGGAAATAGAACTGAAAATAGTTATCTAAATTTGGACCCTTAGGTAGGGTGCCCATCACGCAGGCATAATTTTATTGCTGCACTGCTATAGCAATTAGACTAAAAAAAAATCTGCATTTTTTTTTTTATATTTAATTTCTTTCAACTTGACATTGAACGATTTGTGGCATAATTTTTCTTTTTAACTGACTTCAAAAAGGAGTTCTACGTTCCACTGTATGTATATATATATATTTTTTTATGTATGTACATCGATTACTCCGTCAATTGTAGACCGATTTTAATTTTTTTTTATTCGGAAGGGTATACTCCTGAGGTGATCCCATTGTCACCAAGTCATGATCTGATGATGGGATCGTAGGGAAATCGAGGGCAACCCTCAAATTTTACAGGCACGTACTATGTGTTTTATATGTTTTCTAAGGTTATTCAAGTATTTGCGTCTGGTAGTCATCATCTCATGATGATGAGCTGATGATGGAAGGTACAACTCCTTAGCGGTTAGGAGTTGGAGGATAATTCTGAAAATGTTAAATCATTATTCAAAAGGGTATACTTCTGAGGTAGTCCCATTGTCACCAAGTCATGATCTGATGATGGGATCCCAGGGAAAACGAGGGCAACCCTCAAATTTTATAGGCACTTATTATGTGTTTCATGTATTTTTTAAGGCTATTCAAGTATTTGAGTCTGGTAGTCATCATCTCATGTTGATGAGCTGATGATGGAAGGTACAACTCCTTAACGGTTAGGAGTTGGAGGATAATTCTGACAATTTTAAATCATTATTCGAAAGGGTATACTTCTGAGGTGGTCCCATTGTCACCAAGTCATGATCTGATGATGGGATCCCAGGGAAAACGAGGCCAACCCTCAAATTTTATAGGCACTTATTATGTGTTTCATGTATTTTATAAGGCTATTCAAGTATTTGAGTATGGTACTCATCATCTCAAGTTGATGAGCTGATGATGGAAGGTACAACTCCTTAACGGTTAGGAGTTGGAGGATAATTCTGACAATGGTAAATCAACGTAAAATGGTGAAATAAAAATCTTTTAACAATAAAGTAAAACCGCCTTCAAAAAAAAACGTAAAATAATCCTCTAAAATAATGATAAATAAATAAAATAAAATAAAATGCGTTCATTCAGGACAACAGAAATTAAAGCCTAAAGTCTTATGGCCTAGCACTAAGTAGCAGAAATATGAAGTCGGTGACTCATTCAAAGAATATTCCGCTCGCACCGCACCGACTTCATATTTCTGCTACTTAGTGCTAGGCCATAAGACTTTATGCTTTAATTTCTGTTGTCCGGAATGAACGCATTTTATTTTATTTTATTTATTTATCATTATTTTAGAGGATTATTTTACGTTTTTTGAATTATAAATAATCTAAGTTGTAAGTGTTGCTTTCAGGTGGCGTATTCGCTGTTCAGTCTCACCGTGTTCAATATTTTCGTCAGTTTCAACAGCGTTACTTCAATCGTTTGTATCATTTTCGGCCCCTATTCCACCAACTTTACAAATGTCAGATTTCAATGACAATTCGATTCGGTGTCAATTGCTGACTTGAATAGCTTTTGTTTCAGCGCGCTTCATATTGGCAAGAAAATGTAGATTGGATTGCCATTGTAAGCTGACATTTGTAAAGTTGCTGAAATGGGGGTCAGATGTGCAAGTATCTGTACAGGGTACCGTTCAATCAGCATAGTTCATAATTATGTACCATGTTTTACCGTACGCCGTTATTATACTGATTAATAACTTATACAGATTGAAGACATTTATTACGTTTGTATGCAAAATTAAAATTAGAAAACTGTTGTTGTGTTGTTGTTGTTGAAAAATAACTTTTTTTTTACATTCTAGATACACCTGTATGAGCGCAGTACATTCGTGACCGTGATCCAGTTGACATACTACATGGCCGCCATATTGCTGGTGATCCGCTCTGGACAGTCGGTCCACAACGCGATGGGAGAGCTGAGGACGTCCACCGCAAGATCGTGTTACCAACTAATGGCAAGTACGTGTCAATCTAACTGACCTCTACTTCACCAACTTGACAAACTGGCAGTTGGCAAAGATTTTTGGTAGGCCTCCATTAAGGTCAGGGAAGCCATTGGCTGTGGGTAGAAAAATACCAATCCTCGTAGAGATCTTTGAGAAAGCATAATTATGTCCAGCAGTAGACTTCTTCCGGCGATGATGATGATGAATGTCTGACCTATCTTGAGTATTTCGATTTTATGTGACTAGTGAAGAACGTATTGAACTGTTTTTTTATCTTTTTAGTTCCAGGTTCCGAAGTTTCTGCATTGCAGCAGTCCGTAAAAGCCTTCCTCCGACTGCTGACTGCAGAGCCGATCAGAGCCACCGCGCTGTCCCAGCTGCCAGTCGAGATGACGCTGCTGCCGCAAATACTGTCGCTTATACTTTCCTATACTATCATATTCCTGCAGTTTACACATGTTGTTTAGAAAATGGTCCTATGTAGGTGTGGTGTCTACCACGTTCGTCTACTTGGTATTGGTACAAATAAAAAATTTGTTGTTTGCTTTGGCTCGGTGCCGACACACCCGCTCGCCTGTCGGAGTTGTTCTGTTCCGAGCGGGTATGTCTCCGCCCAATCTTAATTATAAGTTAATTTCTTGTTACCCTTTACGTTACAGTAGGTGAAGTAACTTCGTGTAGTTGTGTTTTATTGATTACTATCAGTCGTTTTATTTACCTACTCTTCAGGAATGCATATGGGATATGGGTAGCAAATGCTGCCGTTTCTAACTAAGTGACCCAATAAATATCAAGCAACCGTCAATACGTTTTGACTGTTAATATAAAGGATCGACTTTTTAACTCGGCTTGCATTCTGCTAATTTTTAATTCAAAAATTGATGTAAAGTTACGGTCATTACACGTCTTGAACTTTAATTTAAAGCTGCTTTATTGAAAAAGCCCTACCATCACCAACTGTCCTCCTTGGGCTAAATAACTGTCTAAATATTGGTATTTTAAACCGGATCATTTTATATTGAACACCGAAGAGCTTGGGATCTTCACCTACTCTACAAGAAGAAGACCTACTCTAAGAAGAAGAGACGGTTGAGTCACTAAATTATCCATTTATCCAAATCTATCCGTGTTTGGTTTAAGCGAGCTCTGTGCTGAGCTGCTCTAGCTGTAATGCTTAGTGTCTACGGTTATCTACCTTTAAAACTATAAGTACTTACTCCCTGACTGAGATTTTTAATCTTCTCATGTTATAGTCGGCGGCGACAAATCGCCTCCTACCTTGGTCTTCCGGGGGCCCGAAAATAAAGTTGGCGAGTTAAGCAAGAATAGAAGTATTGTTAAAGGCCAATTGATGCTATTTATTAAGTTTCTAGACTCGTTTGAGAAAATTGGGTTGTCTGATGTTTAAACTGCCGAATTTAAGTTGCGAGTGCAAGCAACAACTGGAAGAACTCACGGTTGTTGAACAAGCTTCGGTCTTTAGAACAGCGTGAGTCCTTTGAAAATGGTTATTAATGGATAAGCCTGTGTGTGTGTTGTATCAATCAATAAACGGAAAAAAGATAATGCCATCAGTGAAATATAATGTTGTTTACTTTTCTTTTCTTATTTAAGTTACACGAAATTCATCATTTGCTTCCTAATATTTACCAAACGCCCTATTATTCATAAAACTACTTTAACTAATACGCCTTTAAAGTTCGTTTGTCCTTTTTTGTCACATTGGCATATCCGTTAGTAAGAAGAAGACTAAACCTGTTTTAACTAATGGAGGCTTGAGTGACGTTTATGAATAATGACATAATAATCTAAGTGACTCATCCACTCTGCTTATTCTATTTTAACAACTTAATTCACATTTTTTGAGCTCTTGTCAAATGCAGACGAATATCAATGACTAAATTAAAATCCAAAATTGGTGTCATAAATGTGATGATAGTGGTAGCGAATATGATGTGCGTTTGCCAAAACTTTGCCTCATTAGAAAATCGAGCTAAAATAAAATCATTAGTTGTGGTCGCCTTGATGTCTTTCACCATCATTGCATTTTTTGTGCAGTTCTTTATTCACGTTTTTATCAGAGTTTACCAAGCCGATCTGATGTTATTTTTCTACATGTTCAGCCATAACTTGATGTTAGTCGTCATGTCGTTGCTTAACATGTTCATTGCCATACATAAATCAGTCATCTTCAAAGAACTTATTTGGGAAATTGAGCTTGTGCACGAATGTTGCAAACATGGAAGCGTATATTCGAAAGCGCTGCGCAAACTCACCGCGCAAACAATTACAACCTTTTGGATTATTGCTATAACATGTGTAGTGCTACTATTGTCCTTCATTTATTATACTGATCATCAAAATTTTGAAGGCTTTTTCATGGGTACTGCACAAACCACTTTAATACTATACAAAGAAACTCACACTTTTGTGCAGTTGCAAACTTTTAATCTGTTGATCAATATAATTTCTTCGGCATTAAAAGAAGTCAATTCTACTTTAATGGCATCATTGAAAGCCTTTGACGAAAGAACTGATGACGTCCATGACATAGGGATCGATTGTAGTCTGTTGCAAGAAAAAGTAGAAAAGTGTATTTCAATATTCGACGGTCTAAGGACATGCAATAAAAAAATGCAACAATGTTTAGGGGCACAAGTTAGTATTGTTTTTTATTGTGCATAATTCGTTATCCTACCTGATCGACATTAAGGCATTCGACATACTATATAATATATATACCATACATTATTCTAAATTGAATAATAAATAATCTAAATCTAAAATTGTTGTCTTCAGGTGGTATATTCGCTGTTCAGTCTCATCGTGTTCTATGTTTTTGTCTCCTTTAACAGCATTATATCAATCTTGAGCGTCATCAGATATGCAAGTATTTCTAAGCGATTTATTTATTTTACGATAGTCATTATTAGGTAAATTCTGAAGGGAAACTTTTTTAATCCTAGACAAATTTGTATGAACGCAGTACATTCGTGATCGTGATCCAGTTGACATACTACATGGCCGCCATATTGCTGGTGATCCGCTCTGGACAGTCGGTCCACAACGCGATGGGAGAGCTGAGGACGTCCACCGCAAGATCGTGTTACCAACTAATGGCAAGTACGTGTCAATCTAACTGACCCTTATTTCACCAACTTGACAAGATGTCACTTGGCAATGACTATTGGTAGGCCTCTCGCAAGGTAGACGGACAATCTAGTAAAGATCGCGGGAAGCTATTGCAATTGGCTGTTGGTAGCCAAATGCCAATCCTCGTGGAGATCCTTGGGAAAGCATAGTTATGTCCAGAGTAGACGTCATCCTGGGATGATGATGATGAATGACTAACCCATCTTGAGTATTTCGATTTTTAGTGACTAGCGAAGAACGTATTGAACTGTTTTTTTATCTTTTTAGTTCCAGGTCCCGAAGTTTCTGCATTGCAGCAGTCCGTGAAAGCCTTCCTCCGACTGCTGACTGCAGAGCCGATCAGAGCCACCGCGCTGTCCCAGCTGCCAGTCGAGATGACGCTGCTGCCGCAAATACTGTCGCTTATACTTTCCTATACTATCATATTCCTGCAGTTTACACATGTTGTTTAGAAATGTTTCTATGTACAGTCGAATCATTTTGATTCCTGACCCACCGTAGAACGTTGTCGCATTAAGTGTCAATGATTTTCCTTGTCAGGCAGTGCGATGCCGCCATGACATTTTCTACGAAAAGGTTACACAGTAGGTCACGATGCAGTTAGTTCGATACTAATACTACCTACATATGATCGAAGAAATTAATTCCTGACCCACAATGGAGCCTTTTCACAGTATACGTCACAGTGACATCGCATAGCTTGACAAGGAAAACCGTTACGACGGACGTTTATTATGAAAATGTTCTATGGTGGGTCAGGAATTAATTTCCTCGACTACGTGATGTAACTTCGATAAGTTTTACACATTTTTGTCATGCAAGAAAAAAAAATTGTTTTCTACCAAAGTTATTATTGTTCGGTGTTTCTATATTATTTTAATCTATAATTCAGTTGTTGTTGATGGTAAAATTTTATAATTTATAATTTTACTTATGTTTGTACTCGGTCTCTATGCGAGCGACGGACTAATTACCTAAGTCTGTTTTAGTTTTCTAAATTATATTTGCTACGTTTATCTGATAGCGTTCATTACCTTAACATTTATTGCCTCAGTGAATCAATAAAATAAAAACATGTATTTTCCGATCATCGATTGAAAGTAAAAGAGCATTAAAATGCAAAATAAATCTTCTAAATAATATGGTGATGGTGACAGAGAACGTGATATACCTATATTTTTTCTTTTATTATTTTATATCTCTGTTTACAAAGTACAAGTTTTGTTCATAATAACCAATTTAACAACACACAAAGGTTAAGGCGAATTATTTTGGATACTGTATTTTGGTGTATTAGGTGTGCTTATTTTTCTACGTATTTTTTGTATAATTATTTTATGATCCGTACTGTTTTACACTGTAGTGTTCTAAAATGGTTTCGTTGAATAAATTGTCAGCTGCATCTATCACGGATTTCAACCGAGCGATGTGAGTAAGTAACTACCTAAATTGTAAATTGATGACAAGTCTTTTGTAGGAAATACTTATTCGTATCTTCACATCGTTGAAACATTTACGATTGCCATTACGCGTGGAAAGCCCACAAAATCGGTTTAAACGACTCGTTAAACCGACGCGTCGGACTCATAACACGCAATAACTGTTATCGGATTATTCTTCTCAAATTTATGACCGCCCTGACGCGATAAGCCACCGGAGTCGGCTTATTCCGTGGCTTATACGATGATGGCTTATGCGGCCGGACGATAGGCAAATGTAATTCCGAATTTAACAGCGCTCGACAATCATTACAGCTTAAACCAAAAGCGCTGAATGTAGATGTAAAATGTAAATTCCAGGTAATAATTGTTACCAAACCACTAGACTCGGTCCGAGACTTTGTAATCGTTGATTCGTTGAATACGAATGTTTGCTCTCGAGTCTTGGATGTTTAATTTGTATTTATGTATGTATTTATCTGTATTTATAAGTATGTTGATCCGTTGTCTAGTATCCATAACACAAGCTATGCTTACTTTGGGACAATTGGTGTCAATTGTCCCACGATATTTATTTGTTTATTATTTATTTGATCTAAATACTCTATCTTCGGCCTTCTTCTTCCTCTCTTTACTTCTATCTTTACTTCTATAATTTTCAGTATCAGATCATCGTATCGTATCAAATGGCCCACCATTTTTCCTCTCCTAGTCTCTACCACATTCGAAATACTTCTTCCCTCCCCAACTCTTTCCAAGACCTTAACCATAACCGTAAGAAGATAGAAGTTGACGTTTTATCGTATCAGGAGGTGAAAGAACTTGCATTGGAAAGAACGGACTGGAGACAACTGCACCGATAAGAATAGCACTCTTAAGTAAATAAGATGATGATGATTTTTTATTTATTAACACCGTGTACCGTGCCAATTTAAGATGCGATCCTAATTAACTTTTTAGAGAACTCCCAGGACTCTTCTCTAGTAACATATTAACATACTTAGGTACATTTTTGATTGGTAGAATAGGTAATTTAATACATCAGTGAATGGCGTCCGTTGAAGTAATTTTATGTTGTATGGTAAATACTTAATTTTGCCATCATGTCCAGAGTCCATCCATAATGCAACTGAGCTATAGTGTTTGTTTACCGCAAACAAAGTGCGTGCGTGCGTGCGTGCGGTGTGTGTGAGCATGCGAGCCTGAATGCATGTGTGCGTGTGTGGTCTGTGTGTGCGAGTCGCGCGCGCGTGCGTTCGTGCGTGCGTGCGGTGTGTGTGAGCGTGCGAGCCTGCATGCATGCATGCTTGCATATGTGGTGTGTGTGCGAGCCTGCGTGCATGCGTGCGCACGTGTGTGTGCGTGTGTCCTAATTTTTTGTTTTATTTGTTTTTCTCATTCATTCGCTACTCGTCGGACATTTGCATTGTTCAAGAAGACACGGGCTCCAGTAACTTGTCGACAAGAGTCTGCACTAAGCACTGCGCGGAGACCGCACCTCAGTTGATAGCAACACGATCGCTCTTTACGCCTGATAAAGAGGACTATTCTTAACACTGACTGTCACAAAAATGAAAAAGATATCAAATTCGAACCTCTGCTGATTTGAAATACTAGATTTTTTTTTCATTGAATAAAAAACAAAAAAAAAAAACTTAAAAAATATGTATAATAATACGTTTTTATCCAATTTTTGTTTTTATTCCCCCTTTTTTGTTGAAGGTAAGTAATTTATTAGAGGCACATTTAATGTAAAGGTACCAATAAAATATAAGTAATTGAATCTCTTAGGTATTCGTAATTTTTATGAGACATTGTTAAATAGATTTGACCTTTGTAAAGGTAGGAGGTAATTTTAGAGCGATGTTAATGACAAGCAAATTGCTCCGAAAAATTTGGTATTTGAATTTCAAAAGTTCGATTAAGTTTTTAAACAACATTTGGTCACAATAAATGAGTAAGTACCTATTTGTGTGAATTTTGGGGTTTTGTAGTCAACGAGTTTAGTTCAACCAGCCCCCCGACTACTAAGTGCAAAATTCGAACATCGTATCGTGCCGTCCCTCTCAAGCTAATATTATTTAACACGAGAGTGAGCGGGACGATACGATACGAACTTCGGTTTTCGAATTTCGTAGTATGGGGGCAGTACCTAAGTACTTATAGTTTTTCCATGTCTGCCTGGCTCTGTCTGTCGGTTTGCGCCATTGCTGATTTGATACATTCTAGAAATGCATATACCTACCTACATATTAATCACACCGACACGGCAGGTACATAATACATTATAGCATGATTTATCTATTTCGGTGTTGTTAGATAGGTCTATAAAAAAAATTAGGGTATGTTAAGACCATTTATGGATTTAGGAATTCATTTACGAAATATTTAGTTTAAACTGTCTCATTCGAAACCGTCGTATTTGGAAACGAGAAAAAAATCAGGGCAGTAAAGCGTAATAGTGAATTTAAAAGGAAAACTTACTATCACAGCAACGTAAGCCTTATAGGTTAACGAGTAACATTTTGATCATTTATAACTTATAAGTATTGTAAAAAAATCTCTTGACCGGTTTTTCTTTATTTTCAATACCTAATTTATGAAATTCGTAAAGAGGAACGTCGCGTTTACTATTCCAAAAAAGTTTACCGTCGGCGCTGTAAATTATTCAAAAATTTAACTTTTTTAATAAGAATTTAAAGTTTTTCTTTTTTAATGAGACGTTTATGGGTAGCTTTTCAACGGAAAATGTACGTTCGGTATTGGCGTTAAAGCTAAGAGATGCCATAAATATATGTTTTACTACTATGAAGTATTATGGTATTAATAAACGGCCCCGAAAGTTACAATCGGACGAGCTTACAGTACACTCGAAAGCAACGCCTAAGCAAATACACGATACAAAAGAAGCTTGAAATAGTTTCACGTAGTTGGATACCTAATAATACGTAAGTAGAACTCACTTTAAACCTTAGAAATGTTATCACGAGTTTTGATAATAAGCGCTGTCAGAAGGATTACAGGATGCGGCTGTAGACCGCCGGCTTAGCACGTGCCACCGTCACGAATGTCTGTTTTTCGGATTGCAGCACTATTTATCATTTCGCACTCGTTGCGGCGAGCGTGCTAAGCATGGCTACAGCATTTTTATACAATGCGAAAAGGATCGAGAAGAATCGCTATGTAACACCGAATGCCGCAATGTCGTAGTCTTAGTTATCATGAATTTTTTTGACTTTTAATTGTAGGTATACATGTGTGTAAGTAGTCCAGTTTATAAACTACTGTATGTGGTATAGAACGTGTTACAAAGTAACCTGTTAAAAATATGGGGTTAGGGTTTGCATATTGCATGAAAAAAATTGAAAAGTTAAAAACCCCCGACGTTGTCACTTCAAAGTTCAATATTTCAAAAACGGGTTAACCGATTTTAATAAAACTTAACTAAGAACCATCTCGATTAAACTAGCTTTCGATTAAAAAAACCGCATCGAAATCGGTCCATCCGTTCGGGAGGTATAATGCCACAGACAGATACAACGATACACGATACGCAGGTCAAACTTATAACACCCCTCTTTTTTGGAGGGGGGGGGGGGGGTTAAAAAGGAATGTCTTTTGTTTTCCATACAGCGTTTTAAATATTGTAAATGGACTCTTTATAATGGATCGTTTAATCCCCTTTCAGCTCTACTGGTATTTTTATAACATCCTGTATAAATCAACTCTTGGTGACATTGGAATGATTGGGGCGGATTAGACTATCAATATTATTGTGATACTAGTGTATCAATATCATTTATAATTAAACTTAATATTTCAAAATGTTTATAATTTTAATGTAAAATACTTTATTTACATAATAAAAGCAATTTACAATGACATTAAATCTAAGCTTAAACTAAACAAACTACAACTTGAAACTAAATTTTTTTTTATTTTTTTTTTATTTACATAATAAAAGCAATTTACAATGACATTAAATCTAAGCTTAAACTAAATAAACTACAACTTGAAACTAAATTAAATCTAAATAAGGCCCCCGTGGCATAGTGCCCAAAAGGCTGGCAGCGTTGCCTCGCTGAATAGCGATGCTGATTCTTTGAGAGAGAAAACTGCCAGCCCTTTGGTCATAAGTTGCATCAACTATGTTTATAATTATATTTTATCACGGTACTGCGATACGCATCAATGGTTTTGTGATATCATAGATTAATAGACTGTTTATTTGGTACTGCAATACACACAATCAAGATTTAGAACGTGGATATGGATCGTGATACGCGTGTATCAAATGATATTGATAGTGTGATCTAAACCAATCTAGATGAAATTTGGTAAAAAGATAGTTTAAATATTATTGAGGAACAACATAGGCTACTTTTTATTCGGGAAAATGGTATAGTTCCCGCGGGATAGCGATAACCGAAATCTACGCAAACAGTTAGTACGCATGTACAAGAAAAAAAAAGCTATTATAAATAATACAAGATTTTTTCAAGGTTCTTAACTGATGGTCAGGCATTTATCTTTAGTGTCGCCCAATTGTCACGTAATTACCTTAAAATATTAGATGAACGATGAATATTAAAACTCGCAGAATTAATTCGTCACATAATTGTGTTAATTTTAATTGACGCGATATAAATTATTTCTACCCTCCCGAATTATAAATTTGGCGAACTCGCGATCCGGAATATTAAATTACAGCGAGATGTATTTGAAGTTTCTGATTTAAATTACATTTACGGCTGACCTTTGATTTACGAGTCTCGTGTATCGCGTTCCCCGGAGAGTGATTAACAATAATTAACGTTTATTTTTGCACGGGAATTTGCCCGTGTTGTCATGTCGATGTTGGATCTTTTCAATCACCCTTAACACAATTACAAAAAACATGGTTAATACTGTACGAGTGTGTGGGTGGGTTAGCGATATCGGTTGATTCTCTTTGGTTTCAAAATCAATTTCAAAACTTTGTTTAGTAAGTAGGCGGTGAAATGCATGATTTTTTTTATATCTACCCAGTACCCCGAGCTCAAAATAATCGAACCCTACGCAACGTAATCGAGTAGTAACGTGTCGCCATTGAGAAAAATGGTATTCAATTTTGGTACCAAATACGCTCGCGGGGGAGCTGTTCCACACGTTACGTAGAATTAGAATATTTTGGATAGTAAGTGGGTACATTGGCTCACAATGGGATGGACTGCTAACTTCGACAAGAACCCTTTGATTGCCCTAATTCTTCTGTTAGTTGTCCGACACCGAGGCCGAGCGGCATTTACAATTAAGATGCTATGGACGATCTTCGATATATTTGCATAGTAGTTGGAAGGGGCGGGGCGGTGGAACACGCTATATTAGGCAAATAGGGCAATAGTTGTTGGCATTTTTAGGGTTCCATAGCCAAAGGGTGCCGACGGGACCTCCGCAGAGGGTCGAGCACAACTTTATGAATGCTGCGTAGCGTTACGGTTATCGTATCGAGATCGAGAAACCTCATACTAAATTTTAATTCCAAATACGCTCACGGGCGGGCGGGCGTTTGGAACACCAAACGTCATACAAACTCGACAACGTTTACTATTTGATTTTACGTTACGCAGCATTCGTAAAGTCGTGCTCGACCCTCAGTCTGCCTGTCTGTCCGTCGCCCGGTCAGATGTCTGTATCTTTAGAACTGTAACGCCTAATACTCTGTATTATTTTTTTAAGATTACAAATTTGACGGTCGAATTCGTACACATTTGTACAAGTGAGACGTTGAGTAGACCCTACTTAAATTGTGTTAACTTCTATTGGGAAAACATTTTTTTTTTAGTAAACATGTATTACGTTAATTATTTCTAAGCTTATTAGTGTTAAATACTTTAAGGCGATTTCTCTCCACTTTCTCAAAACAGAAAATAATGCATCCTTAATTATTATTTCCAACAAGATGGAGCGACGACCTAGTAAAGGTTGCGGGACCGCGGTGGATGCGGAAAGCACAAGACCGGTCTGAGTGGAGAGTCTTGGGGGAGGCCGCCGTCCAGCAGTGGACGTCTTGCGGCTGACATTATGATGATGATGAATTGCTGTTTGCTTAATAAAACACAGATTTTCTTGGAAAGCGGCGCAGCGAAATAAACTGAAGAATGCATAACAAATTCGCAGTTGCTTTCTCCGGCACAGTTATGGTTTAGAAATAGATTCGGATGTGTGAATATTTGGCTATAAAAACTTAAAAACTAGCCAAGTTGCATATGACTAAGATTAAGCCATTGGCTGCGGGTGGCACCAGACCGATCGTCGTGGAGATCCTTGGGGAAGGCCTATTTCTAGCAGTTGACGACTTCCAGCAAATATGATAATGATGGAAAGCCTCTTGAATTAAACTTGGCACCCGTTTATATACCTCACCTCTCCTCACTTCACCCCACCTCTTTTGTTCAGTATGGAACTTGGCTCCCTTTTCGAATTTCTGTTTTTGGTGGGATTGTTTCTACACAGCTATACATTATACGACGTGTTTGCATCAAAGTGTCAAATTAGATGTCATATGTATACTATTGAAACTTTGATAGTTCGACGGGAAATAGCCGTGAACGCGACGCTGTCACCTTACACCCGTTATATCACTTATAACATAGTAGAAAAACTTTCCCACGGGCCAGGCGAAAATCAATCTTATGACAATGTCATAACAGCGTCCTGCGCGCACTTGGCGGCCGATGGGACTCCCCGCTGATGAGACGCTGGATGCAGCTGCACACCGCCGCTGTCTCGTAAACGTGCTTAGCGGCGCTGGACGGTCGTGCATTTATTTATTGTACATATATTTATAGTTTGTGTTTGTTTTCATTTTAAGTTATATACCTATGTAATACTAAAACCACTTTGTGCTGTATTAATAACCAACCTCTATGGACTGTAAAGTCCGAAATCAAGTACCTATTATTATTATCATCATAAACATTTTGATAGAGGAAAACTTTTCTCACTTTCACTAGGTATACGGAATATAATAATTTATTTAAAACAAATGTACAATGGACTAACACTACCTCCAAAGTAAATAAAAATATTAAAACCAAAACTAGTTTAAAAAATTAGAAATGAAATACCTAACAAACCTGGACCTCTCGGCAGGGTGCCCATCACGCAGGCAGCGTTCCCGCGCTGCATTGCGATAGCAATTCTTTGCGCGAGAAAGCTGCCCGCGCGAGGGTCGCCTGTTGAGGTATACCTTTAGTTTATCCTTTGTTTTGATCTACTGACGAATTTTTGACTGAATAAACTTACCTATTTGTTATTCTGTAGAATCAAAAATTCAAAAATTCAAGATTCAAAATTTTATTCAGCAAATAGGCAGTTGAATGCTCTACTAGCCTACCAGCACTTTCGGAAAGACCATGATTGCCAAGAAGAATGCGCCGCAAGAAACTTGGCACAAAGTCATTTTTTCTAAAAACAAGTTACATTAGCTCTTACAATACGTAACCATAGATAAATTACACAAAGAAACCTCACTCTGTCATTAAAATGGCTTACCATCATCCCATTATTGACAGATAGCTAACGGAGATTGGATTGCCTACTCCAGTAGGCCAAGTTGCTAGTTACTATTGTAATTAAATAAAACAGGTAGGTGGTTGTTTCTTAAATACTGTATTTTTTCTTTATTTTCTAATGATACAGTGAGTTTTCTTTGTACAATATTCATCTGTGGCTATGCATTGTAAGAGCTAGTGTTTTTAGAATAATTGTCTTTGTGCCAAGTTTCTTGCGGCGCATTCTTCGTGGCAATCATGGTCTTTCCGAAAGCGCTGGTAGACTCAGACTCAGTCTAGTTTTAGTTTAAAATTCTTCCTACAGAAAAGCACTCAGCATCAAGTTGCGGGAAGCCAACTTGATGCTGAGTGGGGCCCATTTCACATCGTTAGGTGCAATCTTATTATTGTTAAATTAGATAGCTGAAGTTTTGATGTTTATTTCACTCTTTCAAGTAAATGTACTGTTTTATTTTTATGTATGAGTCGAATGTGTATGAATAAATGTCTCCCCCTCTATCTCTACTGACAGTAAGTTTATCGAGACGGCAAAATTGAAGATAGATAGATCAAGTCTCTTGATAGATTGAATATTAGATAATAACACTCTACGTACAAAGTGCATAAATGATTTTTTAATTAAGCAACTTAAATAAACTATCACAATACGAAATAGCCAAACAGTCTCAACGATAGCGAAATAGGTGTTCCAATAACTAATGGATTCTGCTCTTAATTTCCTGGGCCTCCAAAACTCAGTCAACTGTAGTTAGGAGATAATGTTTGAATTGGTTCGGTTTGGGTCACGTCGAGTTTTTGTGTGTACCCCGTTGTATGGGCCCGTAGTGAGTTGAAATATCAACTCAGGTTTACCTGATAGAACAATCTGTAAATAGAGGACGCATTTAATTTAATTCTATCTACTGTCGATAAATACAAAACTATATTTAAAAGAAAAAAAACCCGGGGACAAAAACATTTTGTCCGCATCTCATAATTCTAGGACTATAATTTGATTAGTTGTCTGTGGTGCGCTAGTTCACCTATTTTTACGCTGCCACTTTTGAACCACAGGTAATATAATCCAAGTGCTTTTTAGGGTTCCCTACTTCAAAAGGAAAAAACGGAACCCTTATAGGATTAGTTTGTTGTCTGTCTGTCTGTCAAGACCCTTTTTCTCTGGAACGCGTGGAGGTAGCATGCTGAAATTAATACCAAATACTCAAGCCTACGGTCCCTTGAAGCTGTAAAAAAATCAACCTTTTAAGTCAACGCAATCAAAAGATACAGTAATTAACAAATCTATTTCCATACAAATTGCCAAAATCCGAAAACCTAAAGGGTACTTCCAGTTGTCCCAGAAACTTGAAATTTGGCATGAAGGTAGCTCTTATAGCACAACCACTCCGAAAAGTCTCAAAATCTAAAAAAAATATGTCTGTCTGTAGATTTCACAGACCAATATAAGTTGACCCCACACTGCGTACATTTTGCTTAGGAGCAGGGCTCTGCTAACACCGGACTTCTTAAAACACTGGAGAATAGCGTTAACATCTTTCTACGGAATCCTCGGGCGCGAGTCCGACTCGCACTTGGCCGGTTTTTTTATTGTAATAATGATTGGTCATTATAGATTAAATTAAGGCGAAATATTATTTAATTACTCAGGCATAATTTTGAGGTGACCAACGTCTGGTTCCGTCTGTGTTTTTCATTTTAATTTATACAAGACGTTATACCGGCGGCGAGGACTTGCCCGCAATTAAACGTTCCATATAAACTGACGTAAAAACGCAAACGCGAAACTTTGTCGTGACAAAAGTCTACTGGCAGTTGTTGTAAACACATTTTATTTCATTCAACCTCAGCTTTAATACGCAAAATGTCATTAAAAATACATAAAACTTGCCTAAAAACAGCTTTATAGGACGATTTTCTACGAAACCCGACTTCGAACGATCCGTTTATTTCACTACTAGCTGTTGCCCACGACTTTGTCCGCGTAGATTTCGGTTATCGCTATCCCGCGGGAACTATACATATAATTTTCCGGTATAAAAAGTAGCTTATGTTATTCCTCAATATTCAAACTATCTTCTTAATAAAATTTCATCGAGATTGGTGCAGCGGTTTTCCCGTGAAGAAGTAACAAACGGACAGACAGAGAGACAGAGTTACTTTCGCGTTTATAATAATAAAGTTATTATATATAGTTATAGTTAGGATTAGGATTAGGATGAAAACCACACTGGTAGTTTCGGGTCTATAATTATCGTTTCGCCTACATTATTGTTTGTTGTTCTAATCCAATTTAGTTCTGGGAACTCGACTGATCTTATTATTTCATTATTAAAGAAGACGATTAAAAAAAATCTGGTTACAATCTTGTTTTTATTCAAAACACAGTCATATTCTACATCAAGGAACAGTGTTCTGTAGGGACAAAGCATCAATTAACGATGAACCATCTTGTAAAATCTTTACCGAAGTATCGTTCTGCTGAAACCCCAACACTCAGGGTTGCCAGCTAGAAACATCTACAACCCATTATAAACTTGAAACGTCGCGGAGATAAGTAAAAATCGTTTAGGCGTCGGAATTTCTAAACAATTTGCTGAATAATTTTGATTACCTACCTTTTTTTTTTATACAACGAGGAAGGCAAACGAACACACTCACCTGATGGTAAGTGATCACCACTGCCCATAGACACCCGCGACCCCAGAGGGTTTGCAGATGCGTTGCCAACTTAGAGAGCTAACATGAAATGCCTCTTGTGCCCGTAATTACACCGGCAGTCTTACTCTCCACACCGGAACACAATAGTGCAAGCACTGCTGCTTAGCGGCAGGATTAGCGCGTGAGATGGTGGTAGCGATCCGGACGGACCTCGCACAAGGTCCTACCGCCCGCATACCCAACCTATGTTATTTTAATCTCAAACTCTTTTTTTACTAATTCCCGACGAAAAAGAAGGGTGTTATAAGTGTGACTTGTGTATCTGTCTGTGGCATCATAGCTCCCAAACGGATAGACCAATATCGATGCGGTTATTTTAAATCGATAGCTAGTTTAATCAAAATGGTTCTTAGCTAAGTTTCATTAAAATCGGTTTTCCCGTTTTTGAAATATTGAACTTTGAACTTTGAAATGTCAATGTCTTGGGTTTTTCAACTTTTCTAATATTAATCTTAGACTGACACACTATTTTTAATCCCCAACGCAAAAGAAGGGTGTTATAAGTTTGGCCTGTGTATCTGTGTATCTGTGTTTCTGTGTGTCTATGTATCTGTGTATCTGTCTGTGGCATCATAACTCTCAAACGGATTAACCGATTTCGATGCGGTTTTTTAAAATCAAAAGCTAATCAAATCGAGATGGTACTTAGCTAAGTTTCATTAAAATCGGTTCACCCGTTTTTGAAATATTGGACTTTGAAATGACAATGTCGGGGGTTTTACAACTTTTCTAAATAGTTTCCGAAACCCTTGGACCATGTTTTAGGTGGTCTTGTGGAAAGGACTTCAAAGTGCCCACGTGAGCATTACTTTGAAGTCCTTTAGCTCATAGCTATGTGTGATGTAACCTCGAATATCGACTTGTGAGGCACTAGCACCGACCAGGGCGTTTCGAAATAACTTTCAAAACATGGATCGGCTTCGGAACGGCTTGGGCTTCTAAAACACACTTTACCAAAATGTGCACTTTCTGTAAAGTGCATTTATCTGCAAAATGTAGAAATTGTATGGTGTACCGAACTATTTGAGCACTTTGGATGTCACCATATATATGACGCTGACTGTACACTCCCAAAGCGTACACTTGGCCAATCACGGTACTTTCCCAGTAAGTGCGCATGTTCCCAAAAAGTACAATTTTCCAAAACGCACACTTTACCAAAATGTACATTTTCTCATTACGCACACTTTCCCGAAATGTACATTTTCTCATTACGCACACTTTCCCAAAATGTACATTTTCTCATTACGCACACTTTCCCGAAATGTACGCTAAAATCTATACGCATCGAAAAAATAAATCATCCCTCGGTTACCAAACAGTGCCAAATAAAGATGACCAAGTACCTCGTTTTCCAATTTTGATGCCGTCATCAAAATTGGAAAACGAGGTACTTGGTCGAATCCGTATTCGAAACAGGGGGTCGAGCACGACTTTTCGAAACATGCATCACGTAAAATCGAATAGTAAACGTTGCCGATTTTGTATGACGTTTGGAACAGCGCCCGCCCGTGAGCGTATTTGGAACTAAAATTTAGTATGAGGATTCTCTATCTCGATACGATAACCGTAACGTTACGCAGCATTCGTAAAGTCGTGCTCGACCCTCTGCTCTTTTGGAAAAGTGTACATTCCGGGAAACCGTACCAACTGAGAAATTGCACTATTTGGGAAAGTGTACCAATTAGGAAGTGCGCTCTTTGAGACGTGCACCTTCCGAGAAAGTGATCTTAAACAAGTGCACTTTTAGGGAAAAAGTGGGTTTTTAACCAACTTCAAAAAAGGAGGAGGTTCTACGTTCCACTGTATGCATTTTTTTTATGTATGTACATCGATTACTCCGCCAATTGTAGACCGATTTTCAAAATTTTTTTTTGTTCGAAAGAGTATACTCCTGAGGTGGTCCCATTGTCACCAAATCATGATCTGATGATGGGATCCCAGGGAAATGAGGGCAACCCTTAAATTTTATAGGCACTTATTATGTGTTTCATATATTTTCTAAGGCTATTCAAGTATTTGAGTCTGGTAGTCATCATCTCATGTTGATGAGCTGATGATGGAAGGTACAACTCCTTAACGGTTACGAGTTGGAGGATAATTCTGAAAATGTTAAATCAACGTAAAATTGTGAAAAAAAAATCTTTTAACAAAAAAGTAAAACCGCCTTCAAAAAAAAACCTTAGAAAAAAACCGTAAAATAAAATGCCTAGCACTAAGTAGCAGAAATATGAAGTCGGTGCGGTGCGAGCGGAATATTCTTTGGATGAAGCACCGACTTCATATTTCTGCTACTTAGTGCTAGGCCATAAAGCTTTAGGCTTTAGTTTCTGTTGTCCGAAATAAATCCATTTTATTTTACGGTTTTTTTCTAAGGTTTTTTTTTGAAGGTGGTTTCATTTTTTTGTTATATGATAAACCTTCGGAACGTTTATTAAGCCCCCAGGACAGTCCTGGCTAAGCACGCCCTGGAGATTAAAGTGTTAAAGGTTGACCCCCTCCCTGACCTCCTCCGGACGTGCGGCGCCCGCTAAGATGGTCACGCGCAGCCATAAAACTCAAAAGGCCGCAGATCCGTTTTACGATTTCTTTTTTGGTACTTCGCTTCGTAATAAAGTCGGATTTCTAATCTTTTTGTGTCATGCGAGCTAGGAGCTAGACGGTTGCAGTAAAGTAGATGAAACAGTAAGGATGTTATTTTGTGCACATTTTTAGGGTTCCATACCTGAAAAGGGAAAACGGAACCCTTATAGGATCATTTTGTCCGTCTGTCAAGACCCTTTTTCTCTAGAACGCGTTGATGTAGCTGCTGCTGAAAATAATATTAAATACTCTGAATGGGTGATAAAATGAAACTTCTAAGTCGACACAATCAAAAGATATACAGTCATTATTAAAAAGGGTGTTTCCCAAATTGCCGTGGAATCAAAACCTGTAGAGTGCTTACAGTTGTTCTAGAAACTTGAAATTTGGAATGAAGGTAGCTCTTACAGCGCAAGTAATAAGATAAATCTGAAAATCTTGGAGTATGTCTGTCTGTACATGTCAGTGACCAGTGACCAATATAAAATAACCCCACACTGCGTACCTAGATTTTGGTTTGGGCTCTGCTAACACTGGACATTTAAAACATCCGACAAAGCGGTAAAATAGACCAACTTTGCATACAGACCTACAAATTTGTATAGAACCCTCGGTTCACGAGTCCGACTCGCACTTGTCTGGTTGTTTTGTATAAAGTTCCCTCTACTGCGTTCACTTTATTGCAGGGAACACTATGAAGGAAAGTAAGTACCTACAAGGAGCTCCGACTGCGGAATAAAAAGGCTATTTGTGAATAGGTTTGTATATTTTGAAACTGAACGTTTTTTAGGTTTCCGTAGTCAATAAGAAACTTATAATTTCATCGTGTCCGTCCGTTTTGTGTGTCCGTGTCCGCGGCATAGCTCAGAGACCATTATTATTAGAAATCTATAACTTGGTATGCACATGTGTAGGTACATATTAATTATGCCGACAAAGTGGTAGAACAAAAACTTGAAATAAAAAATCGTTGGATACGTCTTTCAAAAAAGAATCTGCGAAGACTATTTTTAAATTGAGGGGTCCGTTTGCGAAATATTAGGGCAGTGTGCGTATAGTGAATTTAAAAGGAAAACTACCACAGCTTAGTAGGCTTTAAAGCACCAACAGCCTCGTGAAAACGGTCCTGGAGCCTCCTGCATGCGCTTTCTGGAAACACTGGGATTTCGTGCATATGGGATCCAGAGGCTTATTTTATAAAATTATGTAAACCTAGATTTAGATTAAAGTAACATAGGATAAGGTAATTGTAGACTAACACTTTATGGACACGGTCTGAAGTAAATGTTTCTGAATTTGAATTTGAATTTAAAGGTTAACGAACTATAGTTGACCATATGACCAAGTTCTAAAAATTACTTAAACACCTATTAAAATTCATGAAGGTAAGATAAAATTCGTCATATTCATCAGCCTTTCTATGTCCCACTGTTGGGCACAGGCCTGTGATACTTAGTAATGATTTTTGCTTCTCATCATTTTGCTGACATATTTGATGAATAAACCACTGCGATCTAAGACGTTATAATGACATTGAAACGAGAAAAACATCAACATACTTTACCGCGGAACATTAAGGTAAATGTCCCAATGAGTGACACATATTAACGTGTCGTTAGCAATAAAGGTGATGTTTGGAATTACAATAATCACCTTTATCGCTAACTGCGTTAGAAGATGCCAGCTATTGATTCAGTGCCGGACACAGTAACCCTTACTGAAGTTTAAACACACTATCCTCCATTGCGCTTCGCAGTCGGGTAAAAAGTTTAAAATCAAAGCCAGCAAACACGAAGCTGCGAGTACGAGAACTCTTTCAAAGTAAAGACTGCACTTTTCGCGAGGTGCTTGGCACGGGCGCCAGTCGAAGCTGAAACGTTTCTGGTCTTCATACAAATGGAGAAGTGAAGCGCAAGCACGGATATTCGAAGCCTGCGTAACGTTATCGTATCGCCATCGAGAGTCTTACGTCTCGCCACTGGCGTGTGCTCCCAGAGGAAGGACTACGGATTAATCCGAAACATGTCGGGCTATATTCGACTGACATACGTGAGTGATCGAGAACCTTCATTAAAATTTTAGTACCAAATTATAACGCTCCCGGGCGGCGCTGTTCCAAACGTCATACAAATTTTCTCGATAACGTTCCACTCGTTTACGTACTTAGCATTCGAATACTCGCGCTTGGGCCTCTGGCCGTTGCGATTCGCACTCGTGCACCGAGGGTTTCGTACAAGATCAAGTTCCTTTTCTGTCAGCATGTCAAAATTCAAAATTTTATTCAGCAAATAGGCACGTTATTTTTTTGAGTCTAGCGCTTTCGGAAAGACCATGATTGCCAAGAAGAATGCGCCGCAAGAAACTTGGCACAAAGTAATTTTTTCTAAAAACAAGTTACATTAGCTCTTACAATACGTAACCACAGACAAATTACACATAGAAACCTCACTCTGTCATTAAAAGATTAAGAGAGAAAAAAAAACCGCATTTTAGAAACAAGTGTAAAAAGTAATTATTAGAACAGCAAAACCAGAACACTACTTTACTGGCACGTTTTAATTGAGCAGGAGATGTATAGGGTCTCCAGGTCAAATATCTGTGAAAATTTAAATTACAAAGGAATGTATAGGGTCCCAGAATTAATACTATAATATAATACTTAATCTAAATGGCTTAGAGATGTATAGTCTCTAGGGTCCATTTAAACTAAATTTAAAATCAGCAAAGGTGTAAAACGCCTCCACGGTCAAATAATAAGTATAATAATACATATACATAAACTGGAGATGTATATGGTCTCCAAATGTCAAATAAATAAAACATTATTTATGTCAATTGTATTACAATTACAACAACAGAGCCGGACACCATACACGAATATCTTCGGGACGCAGCCAAGTCACATTGATGTCCTAATTATCTTCTGTTTTCAGTCAATTAAACAAGCCAATGAAAACCTGTAAGGCCCGTTGATCTAGCAATTGCAAGCAGATTTTTTTTCATGTGATATAACCTTGAACGATCTACAAATTGGCACTGGCAAAACACAAATTTCAAATTTGATGCGTAAATATACAGGAAAACCAGAAAAATTTGTTCTCGAATTGGGGTTCGAACCCAAACCTTTACCATACCGTGGTAACGCGCTAATCCAATTACGCTATCCGAGCAATTGGATTAGCGCGTTACCACGGTATGGTAAAGGTTTGGGTTCGAACCCCAATTCGAGAACAATTTTTTCTGGTTTTTCTGTATATTTTCTGTATCCAATTACGCTATCCGAGCAATTGGATTAGCGCGTTACCACGGTATGGTTAAGGTTTGGGTTCGAACCCCAATTCGAGAACAAATTTTTCTGGTTTTTCTGTATATTTACGCATCAAATTTGAAATTTGTGAAAAAAAAAGAAACAAGACGACTGAAACTCACTGAATAACGCGGGGTCACTCAAAATTAAATACAATCAAAGTAGTGAAAAAGTCATGATAGCCTAGTGCTTTGACCTATGGCCTTTCAAGCAGAGGGTCGTGGGTTCAAGCCCCGGCTCGCGCCTCACGCCTCTGAGTTTTTCGGAATCTACGTGCGAAATTACTTTTGAAATTTATAACGAACTTTTTAGTGAAGGAAAACATCGTGAGGAAGCCTGCACTCTCCTGCGAAGCAATTCAATGGTGTGTGTGAAGTCCGCAATCCGCATTGGGCCGGCATGGGAACTATAGCCTAAGCCCTCTCATGCTGAGAGCAGGCCTGTGCCAAGCAGTGGAACGCTGGCGACGAAACAAGGCTGGTGATGACAATGATGAAAGCATCTGAAGATTTTTATACCGTTTCGCGTTTGTGTGGCTGGCGGCATGAGCGACGCCACTCACTCGACAAAACAAATATGGCGCCGCCTTCTAATGAAATTCTACAGTTCAATTGTTATACAAACATCGCCAGGAAAGCGAGCTCTGATTATTTTGTAGGCTAGCATTGAAGAATGTTCAAACAGATTCTTCACCTTTTTAGAGTTTCTTTGTTAGGGTTCCGCTCCTCAAAATAAAAAATGAAACCCATAAAGGATCACTTGTCTGTCTGTCTGTCTGTCAAGACCCTTTTTCTCTGGATCGCGTGGAGGTTAGCATGCTGAAATTAATACCAAATACTCAAGCCTGTAGTCCCGTGAATCTGTGAAAAAATCAAACTTCAAAGTCAACGCAATCAAAAGTTAATCATCAAAAAGATTGTTTCCATACAAATTGCCGTACTGTTAAAACCTAAAGGGCACTTCAGTTGTCCTAGAAACTTGAAATTCGGTTTCATTCTAAAATTTGATTTGATCCATAAGCGACGAAATGAGTTTATTTTGTGTGTTGCTGATTTTTTTCGGTTAAAATTATGCAACTCACAACTCACAAAATAACACACATCACATTTTAAATGCGAGTAAATCAACTCAGCAAGAGAGTATACAATTCTAGCTGATGCCCCGCGGCGTTGCCCCCGTAAAATATTTCAAAATGGCTAGTTCCCTATCCTGTGGGAATTTTGAAAAATCCCTTCTTAGTGCACCTCTAGGATACTCAAGGTATATGACATGTAAGTTTGCCAAATTTCAAGTCTCTAGGTCCTGTGGTCGCTACCACCATCTGACCCGCTAATCCTGCCGCTAAGTAGCAGTAATTACGGGCGCAAGACGCATTAAATTTCATCTTAGCTCTCTAGGTTGGCAACGCATTTGCAAACCCCCCGGGGTTGTGGGTGTCTATGGACAGTGGTGACTACTTACCATCAGGTGACCTACTTGCTCATTTGCCTTCCTTGTCGTATAAAAAAAAAAGTGCGGACCGGTATTCTATCAGCAAAATGCCCACTTAATTATAGTTAAAAGACCCTAAAAGTCCAAGTAACGGTTGCAACATAATATCCTATCGCAAGATCACTCGCCCATCAAGTAAATTGGCAGCACTGTTGTAAAAAGCGAGCTCATTATAAAAATGGTTCCACCCTGTATAACAGTACACTAGATCACGATTACGGACCACCTGCGAACAGTACTCACACGCGCGCAGTGTATACAACACACAGTTTGCTCACTTAGAGGTATTTATTAAGGTATCTACACACATATTATCATAGAAAAATGACCGTCATCACTACAATCAATTTTCATCTTCAAAAATCAATGCAATTTAAAAATAGGCATCGATAAAAAAAATGGTCGACATGAAACGTCAGCTCAGTATGTTTACCTATGATAACAAAAACAGTCAAATTCGTGACAGGTATGATTGCCTTCGGCTTCTGAACGCATCTTAGAGCACTTTTAATTATAATTGTGTGTAGATAAAGTAATGTATGCAACTTTACATAATTAATTAGGCCTTTAAACACCCGTGTCTGTGTCGAATTTGTGTTAATAAATATGTTTTTTTTTTTGTATAAGAGGGGGCAAACGAGCATTCGGCTCACCTGATGTAAAGCAATAACCGCCGCCCATGGACACCTGCAACACGAGGGAATCACAAATGCGTTGCCAGTCCTTTAAGGAATACAGGCAGGCTCGTTTTTTTGGGTTCCGTACCCAAAAGGTATAAAACAGGACCCTATTACTAAGACTCCGCTGTCCGTCCGTCTGTCTGTCTCTCTGTACGTCTGTCACCAGGCTACTGTACATCAACCGTGATAGTGAGACAGGTGACATTTTCACAGATGATGTATTTCTGTTGTCGCTATAACAGCAAATAGTAAAAACAGAATATAGTAAATATTTAAGTGGGGCTCCCATACAATAGACACGTTTTTTTTGCCTTTTTTATAGATAGTGGTACGGAACCCTTCGTGCGCGAGTCGGACTCGCACTTGGCCGGGTTTTTTAAAAATTCCTAAGCTAAGCATCTTTCTTTAATTGAAATCAGAATTATTTCAGTTCAGCAAAGTGAAAAGGCTGTTTTGCGGTATGTTAGCGCGGCAGGCGAGCGTGGCCATTTTCACGCCTATATACGAAATTGGATATTTCTACGCCCTTCGCTGCTCTAGAACAACCCAATTAGAGATGTAGACATAGACAAGGACTACTTGTGTGACAGCACCAGGAAGATATAGCTGGGGAATGTTTTAAAATGTACACCGTAACCGTCATGAATTCTACCAGGGGTTGAGTAAGACTTAGTGAGCAACGCCGTAAAGTAAAAAAAAAAACTTTTTCCCATACATATTGTAGGTACCAGCCAGACCGGTCTTGTGCTTTCCGCATCCACCGCGATCCCGCGATCTCTGCCAGACGCCCGAGTACGAATATACGAATTCTGCGGGCGGTGTTCCAAACGTCATACAAATTTCTCGATAACTTTACTACTCGATTACGTTACAATTCCAGAATTATTGTCTCTGGGTCAGTAGTTCCATATTTGAACCTTGCTCCTTACAGCTAGCTCACTGTCCTTGTTTTTTCAGTTCCGCTGTCAGACTGGCATTGATCGTAGCATTTAGTATTAAGTAATATCCAAATATATTGTAAAGAACTCATTTTGAACGGTAGTAGAAGGGTTCACTCATTTGATTCTCTCGTCATAATTTTGGTTAGACAGAAATCAAATAAATACTTTAGTTTCTTACTCAGAGAAATTGTCAACGCTTTGGCATTGTGACTAGCGCTCTCTCTATTGACACACGCGTTACTGGATAGCGTTGTCCCGCTCGAGTAAATAGACTCCGCCCCCAAAAGTGTTGCCAGTCGTTCCCCTATTGTTCCCCTATAATAAGTGTCATTGGTTTATACTACGTTTATTTTAACATTAGAAATGCAACGGTCAAATTTGTAAACGGTTAAAAAATATGTATTTAAAATTGTGTAAACTTTTATGAGGAAAACATAATAGCTAACGTTAATAAATGTTATACTTATTCCGTTACGGTTGCCTGGTAGAGATCGCTATGTAGCGATAAGGCCGCCCATTGCTACCTTGCATTTTCTTTGTACCTTTTTTTTCTGTTTTGTTTATTATGTGGTGTTCAATAAAGAGTTCTTGTATTGTATTGTATTGTATTGTATTTTTTCCCATTTGTCTTCGAATTACCGAAAAAATGTGTGTGATAGTTTGACCGTTAGTTTTAATACTTAAACGGAGTATACTATACCTACCTAACTATAGTTCAAACCAGTGTCGGCTTTGATGAATGCTTTTAAATATAACTTCAATTTAAATGTCGGTTTTAAAATGAACGTCGCTAACAAGGGGTTCGAAGTATAAAATCAAATTTATTCAGACTCTTCGATAACTTTCCATCTAATTGACTTATAGAAGTAATTACGGCCGTAACCTTTCTGTACAAATTGACTGATTTTTCTGGCCAATTAATTAATGAAATTACTTAATTGGAAATTCCTTGGAAGTTCGCAAAGTATCTGAAACTCGTAAAATGCTTCCGGCAAAAAAAACGAGGGCAGCATAAATATACGCAAGATGACGACCTCTTCTGAAAAAGTTTTAAAAATGGGGACTAAAGAGATACAATAATTTGACAATTAAAAGTAATAAAATATTCATCATCATGTCAGCCTAAAGACGTCCACTGCTGGACGGCGGCCTCCCCCGCGGCTCTCCACTCCGACCGGTCTTGTGCTTTTCCGCATCCACCGCGGTCCCGCGATCTTTACTAGGTTGTCGCTCCATCTTGTTGGAGGCCTACCGGCAGCTCGTCTCCCGGTCCGTGGACGCCATTCGAGAACCTTCTGACCCCATCGGCCATCAGTTCTATCAGCGAGCTATGTGCCCCGCCCACTGTCACTTAAGTTTTGTAATTCTTCGGGCTATGTCGGTAACCTTAGTTCTACTGCGGATATCATCATTTCTGATTCTATCCCGCAGAGAAACCCCGAGCATAGAACTCTCCATCGCCCTCTGAGTGACTTTGAGCTTCCATATGAGACCCATCGTTAGTGCCCACGTCTCAGATCCGTAAGTCATCACTGGAAACACACACTGGTGAAAGACTTTTGACTTCAAACACAAATAAAATATTATAAGTAGCATAATTCCTCAATTTTCAAAATAGGTACTTTATTATTCGGCACATAATCGCGTTTAAAACATATATTTAAATTATAAATTAAATGTATGTTTTTTACGCGATTAAGTCCCGAGTATCATAATAATGTGTGAAAATCGCGAAAGTTTAAATTAATACATAGATACTTTATTAAGAGGAAAGAATGTCAGAATTAAGAAAACTAACATAAAATGCGTAGGTAAGTAGGTATATTGATTTGATACAGTCATGTCATTGATGTTACTTACTGAGTGACTGACGCCCGAAACCGAAACCATTGGCCCTAGAAGGCTGAAATTTTGCATAGAGGTTGCCTTTGTGATGTAGACAAGCACCCAAAGACGGATTTGTTGAAATTCCCACGGGACATAGAATAAATGGGGTTTCGCGTACAAAGTCACGAGCAAAAGCTATAGTTCATTAATAAATCGTGTTGTAGAGTAGACGAAATGTTATGTGAATCAACTACTCAGGTCTCAGGGTTAATAAAAAAAACATTAATTGTACTTTTGTCTTCAAATTTCAAATTCAAATTATTTATTTCACACATAATTTTAGGTACAATAAGGTTTTAAAAATAACATTCGTATCACTAAAATGTATACCCTAAACACATGGCATGTGAAATTGTGAATACACCTACCTATAAACTAAAAACTCCTGTACACTATAAAAACACTTCTCGACCAGCCACTTTTATAAAGTCCTTTTAAATTTAACGAAGGCTAGGTATTTTATTGTGTCAGGCAGCTTGTTAAATGTTTTTATACACATAATATAACTATCCTTAGCAACTAATGATAATTTTGAAATAGGCATAAATAATTTATTGCGATATTGCGAGCGTATAGGGTTTCTGTACATTCCTTTAGCGCAGTTAAACATATGCTCATTCCTATATACAAATAAACATGCATCCAGGATAAACAGACTTGGTAGTGTTAGAATGTTATATTTTTAAAAAAAGGGTCTACATGAATCGATTTGCCTTAGTTCAAATATTGCTCTAACACATTTCTTTTGTATCAGGAAAACAGCATCTATGTTTGAACATCTACCCCATAATGTTATACCATACCGCAGGATGGAATGAATGTATCCATAATAAGCTGTAAGAGATGCTTCCCTGGATATCACCTGACTTATTTTCCTTAAAGCAAAAACAAAACGGTTGGCTTTGGAGGACAATCTCGATACATGGTCTTTCCATTCACAGAAACTATCAAGTGTGACACCTAGGAAGTTCATATTGCTAACCTGATCAATCTTAACTCCGTTAAAATAAACATTTAGGGCAGTGTCTTACTTTTACGAGTGTGGAATTGCATTACTTTAGTTTTAGACAGGTTAACATTGAGATTATTTAGCTCCAACCATTTTATTGTTTTATTAAGCGCTGTATTAATGTCTGACTCATAAGATGACCGATTATTACATCTAATTTCTATTGTGGTGTCGTCTGCAAATAAAAAGCATCTTTGGGTGACTGCATTAGGAAGGTCGTTAATATACAGAAGAAACAATAAGGGTCCCAAAATACTTCCCTGAGGCACACCATACCTGTTTGCCATAAAGGAAGATCTGTATTTTATGGTATTTCTCTTATCCGGGCAGTACCTTGACACCTCCACACATTGCTCTCTGTCAGACAAATATGAACGAACCCAATCATATGCAGTACCCCGAATACCGTACCTATAAATATTTTTGAGTAATCTCTTATGACAAACAAAATCGAAGGCCTTGCATGAGCAAGGCCATGACATGAGTCCATAAATAGAACAGAGACCGGCACTTTCTCGTTTAAACAGTCTGTTACTGTTTTCATTAGTTGGAAAACTGTCATTGTTGTATTCCTATTTTCCGAAATCCATTTTGTTCACTTCTTAATAAGTCGTTGCTTTCAACAAATTTACTTATTCTAATATAGACTACCTTCTCAAAAAAAAATCGAAAATATAGGGATCAACGTTACAGGTCTGTGATTGTCTAATATTTCTTTGTCATTTTTCTTGTGAAGTGGTTTCACTATAGACTTTTTAAGTTTTATAGGAAAATTACCTTGTTCTAATGACAGGTTGATGATATGACACAATGGTTCAGCTATAGATTTTATGCTCATTTTGATTATGTCTGTGTTTAGTTCGTCCCAGCCAGCTGCCTTAGTGTTTTTTAAGGAACTGATTATTTTAATCAGTTCATTACAATCAACTGGTGAAAGAAACATGCTTTATTCAAACTGTGGTATTAAATTATCAATTTCTGACAGATCTAACTCTGTAGAGCATTTGTTCTCAACATTATTTATAAAAAACTCATTAAATACATCAGATATTTGTTGAGGATCTTCGTAGGTTACATTATTATAAATCATACGTTTAATACTTTCGTCATAGTCCTTACAGGTTGTATATTTATTTATGATATCCCATGAAGCTTTACACTTATTATTTGATCTACTTAAATACTGAGAGTTAGTTTTTTTCGAGAGAATATTAAGCATTTTTTTGAGATTTTTTGAATACTTTAAGTATACTGCTCTTTTCGTTTTTCATTTCGTTCTACGATTTCTTAAATACAATTGCCTCTTCTTTTAACAACAATTTCGCAACCCCTTAGTTAACCATTTGCCGGTTAAAGGACCATTTTTTACTTTAACTCTAACTATGGGGAAGCATAAGACATAAAATAGATGAAAAAGTTCGTGAAATTTATTGAAAGCCAACTCACTGTTGTCTTCTGTTAATATTTCATAAAAAGATAGAGAGTTCAGGCAAGTAATCAATTTTGACCGATTTTCCTCTGAGAAATCTCTTTTGAAGTGGAATTTTCACGTTATCGGTGGGAGGCAGCGACTCTTTATTGGGACTGCGAATGTTTGGGCTGTGTGGTCAGATAAACCTAAGTCTAGAACACGCCCACTCCCATCTTTAATGTTCGTAGCAATCTGATCTATGCATGTTTTGAACTGCAGAATGTACTAATTTAAAATCCGTAATCTTTAGGTTATTTTCCGTTCCTTGTTGCATGAATGTTTCGCTAAGACATAGAATATCAATTGGATGCCCTGTTGCTTCTAAGTCTTTTATTACGCAATATAATTCATCCTGTTTGTTTAACACTCCAGATACGTTTTGATGTAGGATCCCGAGTAGATGAAAGTCAGTTTGATAATGGTGTAGTTGCTTCGCTGGATTCTTCACGAAAAAATGTGTTGGAGGCGGTGTCGCGTTATCTTCAGCTGTTTCAATTTCAGGCAAGATCACACTGTTTTCATGCTCAACTAGTCTAATGGCTTCAAGTCGGTGGACAAGTATGCTTTTCATGCCGCGGTTGTTAATTTCTCCTGACTTGCGGAACATAGTATAAACGTAGGATAATACACTATTTGAGTCAAATAAGTAAGCGTGCCTGTGTGATTCAATGTCTAGATGAAGTAGGTTAGGGTAGGTTGTTGAAAGTTTCCATTCTTGCATTATACATGTTACTTGTCTTATGAATATTATCATGAAATGGAGCTCTTAAGTTTGATACCTCAACACACTTCCCGTCGGCACTCGGTGATGCTGTCACTGTCATCTCAGTTTACAAGTTTTTCACTGCACAAATTAACAGAACCATGTCTACTCTCTCTACAACTCTGCACCCAGCTTGTAACAGATGCATCATAAAATCTATCACTAAAATCATGAGCTGACACCCAAAAGGCGTTAAAACGCGCCCCAAACTATTTCCCCATCTATAATTTACAGAGTTCTCAGTTTACGCGATCGTAAAGCGGCGGCCACATGCGCCCGGAAATGGAACATTCCTCAGATGGACAGGTTTATTCGGATCGCCACGGTAAAGGTGGATTTTCGAAGCAAGCATCAGCAATGCTGCGACAAAATGGCTCTGACAATTCTGACACTCAACATACAATGACAATGCCAATGCAGCTGCTTAACAGATTTTTCTTTGCATAGTCATTGTATGTTGAATTTCATACTATGAATGTTTCAAAAAAATAAAAACAAAAAAAATCTTTTAACAAAAAAGTAAAACCGCCTTCAAAAAAAAACCTTAGAAAAAAAACGTAAAATAATCCTCTAAAATAATGATACATAAATCAAATAAAATGCGTTTATTTCGGACAACAGAAACTAAAGCCTAAAGTTTTATGGCCTAGCACTAAGCAGCAGAAATATGAAGTCGGTGCGGTGCGAGCGGAATATTATTTAAATGAAGCACCGACTTCATATTTCTGCTGCTTAGTGCTAGGCCATAAAACTTTAGGCTTTAGTTTCTGTTGTCCGAAATAAACGCATTTTATTTTATTTTATTTATTTATCATTATTATAGAGGATTATTTTAAGTTTTTTTTTCGAAGGTTTTTTTTTTGAAGGCGGTTTTACTTTTTTGTTAAAAGATTTTTATTTCATAATTTTATGTTGATTTAACATTTTCAGAATTATCCTCCAACTCCTAACCGTTAAGGAGTTGTACCTTCCATCATCAGCTCATCAACATGAGATGATGACTACCGGACGCAAATACTTTAACAGCCTTAAAAAATATATGAAACATATGATACGTGCCTATAAACTTTGAGGGTTGTCCTCGATTTCCCTGATATTCCATCATCAGATCATGATTTGGTGACAGTGGGATCACCTCAGGAGTATACCCTTTCGAATAATGATATAACATTTTCAGAATTATCCTCCAACTCCTAACCGCTAAGGAGTTGTACCTTCCATCATCAGCTCATCATCATGAGATGATGACTACCAGACTGAAATACTTGAATAACCTTAGAAAACATATGAAACACATAGTACGTGCCTGTAAAATTTGAGGGTTGCCCTCGATTTCCCTAGGATCCCATCATCAGATCATTACTTGGTGACAATGGGACCACCTCAGGAGTATACCCTTTCGAATAAAAAAAGAATTTTGAAAATCGGTCTACAATTGACAGAGTAATCGATGAACATACATAAAAAAAAAAACATACATACAGTGGAACGTAGAACCTCCTCCTTTTTTAAAGTCAGTTAATAATCATTAAATCGATTATTCTAATAATTCTGACACTGCCACGGCGGCCTTACGCTTGCTTCAAAAGCCATTCTATACGTTTGTACAGTAACAGTTTTAAATGATTCGCGATTAATTGCATTAGACATAATGAAAACGGATATTAACCGTGATTACCTTATAGGTATGATGAGTTCCCGATATTTCGATGCAGTTTGTACAGTATCTACTGTAAGAGGTGTAGTCTGGAAGTACTTTAAGGTACAGAAACCCGTTCTAACTGCTGGAACAAAACATAACTTGCTTAAGCATTATGTTCATCCGATGGAGACCCCAGCATGAGCGGGCTGTGTTTTGTGACATCAGACTTATGTTTTACACTAGGCGCTCTGGCCGACCAGGGCCGTGTTTTATAAAGCTACAACTTACAATTTACAAGCGGAAGTCTCGTTCTATCGCCTTTTGTTAGCAAGAAACTTCCGCTTGTAAATTGTAACTTGTAGCTTTATAAAACACGGCCCAGAGCGTCCGAACGCCAGGCCCCTGTTGCACCAACTTTACAAATGACAGTTTTCAGTGACAATTCGGTGTTAACTGCTGACCTGAAGAGCTTTGATTTAGTGCGCTTCATATTGTCAAAGAAATGTAGTAGTGGTGAAATAAGGGCCTGGAGGCGCATTGACCTTAGGACCTTGACATTAATAGTAGTTTATGCAACTGCTACATAATGAGGGTCCTTAAAACACGAGTGTGTTTTTATGAAACGAGGCGAAGCTGAGTTTCATAATAGGATCACACGAGTGTTTTAAGGCCTAATTATGTACAGTTGCATACATTACTTTATCTACACACATATTATAAGTACTCTAAGATGAGTTCAGAACCCGAAGACATATATCATACCCATATCGGTCACGTATTTGACTGTTTTTTTTAAATTATAGACAAACATACCGAGCTAACGTTTCGTGAACTGTTTTTTGTGTCAAAAAAATTAAAATATATCACATTATTAATTATACATGTCGGACTGAACTCGACTTATATACGTGGGTGATCCGTTTTACTCTCGGTATGTTTGTCTATGATTTAAAAAAAACAATCAAATTCGTGTCAGGTATGGGTATGATATATGCCTTCGGCTTCTGAACCCATCTTAAGAGTACTTATAATATGTGTGTAGATAAAGTAATGTATGCAACTCCACATAATTAGGCCTTAAAACACTCGTGTGATCCTATTATGAAACTCAGCTTCGCCTCGTTTCATAAAAACACACTCGTGTTTTTAGTACCCTCATTATGTAGCAGTTGCATAAACTATTATTATAAACGCCGCGTTTGTACCGCTGGCTTAGAAAGTCTACTGTAACAGATAGGTACTTATTGGGAAGACTACCATTTACCAGGTTACGGCAAGGTACGCTTGTTCATTGTTGCAAAGTATGAATATGGAATACTTTGTTATGAATTTTGTTGCCGGAGGTTATCTGAAAATTTGACATAAAAATTTGCAGAGAGTCTGATCTGAACAGTTTACATAATGGCTGTTGTTCTGAAGCTACGCAATGCCAAACCAATAATTAACCGAATTTACATAAATTCCTGAACAGATTCTCATCATTTGCAAACTTAAAAATTGCATTTATGTCAATTGCTTGGCTACCAAATTCATGATGTTTATACACATACAAATCACCCTCTCGACACAGAACTCGCTTCTGCCCGTTCGATTATTAAGGCCATTCCTTATTTTGAAATACAGACAAAACATAATTTTAACATAACTTTATACCCATAGATTGAGATCAATTGTGACATAACTATGTATTTTGATTGACGATTCGGGTTTTCCCTATAAAACAACTTTACGGTACAGACACACAAGACGATCAAGCAGAATTCCTTTCGCGCGACGCCGTAAAAATATCTCCCGCAACATTGCATTTTATCCGTTCTGTTTCGGAAATTCTAAAACAAAAGAGAGCTACAGTTCCGAACTCGCTGAAAGTTTATCTGGTTTAAAGTTGTGTCATCAATCATGGCTCCGAGGCCAGTCTCGCCTTCTCGACCATTATGATCCTAGTATCGACGCTACGATTTTTTTGATATGCTTAGAGACATTTATTTGCTTATACATGAAAATAAGATGTCTGACGAATTGCAGATCGAAATGTCTTATAAGTAAACTGCTATTTGTAACGTTGGTGAAACAGAGGCCAGGTTTGATGATTACAAAGCTTTTTTGTTAATTAGTTTTTTGGAAATAATAAGAAAAAAAAAACGAAAAATGTTCAAAAACGAGCCGATTCTCGTGAATTTTTCTATCAGGTTCGATAGGTAATTATGAAGTTTTTTTGTCGATTCGCTTTTTTTTAAATAATTTAAGAAAAAAAACTAAAATTACATAGCCGCTAGCATATTTACAAGGTACAGCTAAGTTTCCACACGTCTTATTCCGTCCTTCAAGGGCCTTTTCTAGCTATGTGTTCCGCCTCGGTCTTCTATCACCAAAAACCATTAAATGTCTTGACTAGATCACATAAGCGTTTATGGCGTTAGTGGAAGCGTCTGCATTTACCCCAAAACCACATTTTGGCGAAATTGAATGCTTGTTGAACGGTGTGCAAATATTAAAACCAATGACCGCGTAATTACTACAAAACAACAATATCCATTTGATTTAGTTTTGTGTGTGTTTACGGGAAAATAATAATTGGGAAAACATTATGTACGAGCCTGTCGGTAGGCCTCTAACAAGATAGATCGACGACCTGGTAAAGATCGCGGGACCGCGGTGGATGCGGAAAGCACAAGACCGATCTGAGGGGAGAGCCGCGGGGGAGGCCGCCTTCCAGCAGTGGACGTCTTTCGGCTGACATGATGATGATGTATGAACCTATAAGAACATTTTGTCTTTTCAGCTACTTTTTCCGTAGTCAAAATGGCAAAAACGGATCCCTTATAGTTACATCCTGTCTGTCTACGGCTTAGCTCAATACAGAGACTATAGGTACTAGAAAGCTGTAATTTAGCATGGATATACATATTAATTAGACCGATAAAGTAGTAGAATAAAATCTTGAAAAAAAAACGTTTTTATGGGTACCTCCCCTACACAAACTGGGGATGATTATTTTTTCTTGTCAACCTTATAGTGTGGGGTATCGCTGGATAGGTCTTTTTAAAACATTGCGGGTGTTACGAGATCATTTTTCGATTGAGCGAGACGTTTATTTAGAATCAGACATTTAGCTTAATTAAAGTGCTGATAACATAGTGATTTCTCTAAACATAATCCCTAGGGGAATATCAGAATCTATTGTTCAATCTTCTCACATGCAAACTACCGCAAGGCGTAAGTATAGTGAAGCCGACCCTTTGAGGTCAATTATCACCGCACTAACTAAATCGATTAGCAAACAATTTATTTGGCAACACGCAGTAACGCGTCCCGGCGTACAGTCGCTAACATTAACCAGCTTATGTCACACTAGCTTTCGATCGCGGCTTCGCTCGCGTGGCGAAACTCTATGCCGTGGGTATATCGCAAAATCCCTCCGTATCCAATGTCTAAGTCATGATAGTAACTTTATAATGACGTTTTTCTCGTACAAACTTTCACCCCTGTTTTCACCCCTTTAGAGTTGAAATTTTCTAACACGGTGAAACAGGTGTTCGTTTTTTCTAGAAGATTATATTGACCAAGTTTCGTGATCATAAACATAACCTATCACAACTCCGTAAAAACGTTTCACCTTCGCTTCGTTTGTCCGAATGCATTTTTTTCTGAAACTGCGAATATTTCAGGATTTATTTTACGACCATCTCGTGTAGAATTCTTTAGGTTAGGTGGGTTTCATAAAAATTCTGAAATATTTTCAGTTTCAGAAAAAAAAGCATTCGGACAAACGAATGAAAGGTGAAACGGGAAAATGGTGAAATGTTTTTTCGGAGGAACGGTAGGTAACCATCGTAATTTAAGAAAATAACGGTTTCGCATACAAACTTTCACCCCCCTTTACACCCCCTTAGGGGTGGAATTTAGGAAAATTCCGTCTTATCCCTAGTATCCTAATCCTAACTTCCTAACTTAATATTATAAATGCGAAAGTAACTCTGTCTCTCTGTCTCTCTGTCTGTCTGTTTGTTACCTCTTCACGGGAAAACCGCTGCACCGATCTAGATGAAATTTGGTAAGAAGATAGTTTGAATATTGAGGAATAATATAGGATACTTTTTATTCGGGAAAATGGCATAGTTCCCGCGGGATAGCGATAAATGAAATCTACGCGGACGAAGTCGCGGGCAACAGCTAGTACGTTATAAAAGGTACCTCTATGCCATTTCTGTTTTCTAGGTCTGAGGGTTTGGGCATGATTGGTCAGTAAGTCAGGACTTTTCTTTTTACATAGATAGATAAGGGTCACGAATCGTCAGCTAAGAGTATGGGCGACTGTACTGCGGAACACGTCAGCATGGGCCCCATTAGAATCAGTAGTTCGACCCTAATTTGGGCATTCTAAACGGGGATGGCAATACGTGAAGGTATTGCTATTGCCTTCGTGTTTAATAGCGTGTATAAGCTATTATACTCGTATTTTTTAAATACTCACTGAAACAAGAATACACAGGAAACCAGAAAAATATGACTATGGATCGAACTCGGATTCTAGATATTTAATAAATAAACATAGTCGGATAGTCATCCTCCATTGGCAGATAGCAAGGCTGAATTGCATACCGACAGTAAGTTCTGTTTATTGAGACGGCAAAATTCAAGAAAGATGTTTTATCTTCAGTAAATCAAAACAAGATAGGTTTAGATCGATTATTGGAAACGGGTGTAAAAAAGTATGATGCCGCTGTTATTATGAAGAACGCTAAAAGATAAATGCCACTGCCGCTATGAAGAACGCTTAAAGATAGATGCCACTGCCGCTGTGTAGAACGCTTAAGAAATATGATGCCACTGTTGCTATGAAGAACGCTTAAGGATAGATGCCACTGCCGCTATTAAGAACGATTAAAGATTGATGCCACTGCCGCTATTAAGAACGCTTAAAGATAGATGCCACTGCCGTTGTGTAGAACGCTTAAGAAATTATATGATGCCACTGTTGCTATGAAGAACGCTTAAAGATAGATGCCACTGCCGCTGCGTAGAACGCTTAAGAAATATGATGCCACTGTTGCTACGAAGAACGCTTAAAGATAGATGCCACTGCCGCTATTAAGAACGATTAAAGATAGATGCCACTGCCGTTGTGTAGAACGCTTAAGAAATAAGATGCGACTGCCGCTATGAAGAACACTTGAAGCACAAGAGAAAGTATTCGCATTGTATCTGTTTTTATTTTTTCTGTACTTGTTATTTATTTCTGTGAAGTGTAAGTAAAATCTACAATTAAACGCTCGTGCTCGACAGTGCTGCTCATGCTGTCGATGTTAGGATGGTGACTCATCTACATCTAATAGCCAATTCTTGGATTTTATGTTTATTGAATTTGTCAAAACAAGACATACTGATACCTACTTTATTTACATAATAAAAGCAATTTACAATTGCGTTGCCTCGCTGAATAGCGATGCTGATTCTTTGAGAGAGAAAACTGCCAGCCCTTTGGTCACAAGTTGCATCAACTAAGCGCTTTTGTAACTCAGAAATAAGCTTGTAAGCGCCGGGACCCCATGGACCCAAAGTTTCAAACCCGACAGGAACAAAATTATAATTCGGACCGAGAGATTGATACTTAGAATTATAATTCGGACCGAGAGATTGATACTTAGAATTATAATTCGGACCGAGAGATTGATACTTAGAATTATAATTCGGACCGAGAGATTGATACTTAGAATTATAATTCGGACCGAGAGATTGATACTTAGAATTATAATTCGGACCGAGAGATTGATACTTAGAATTATAATTCGGACCGAGAGATTGATACTTAGAATTATAATTCGGACCGAGAGATTGATACTTAGAATTATAATTCGGACCGAGAGATTGATACTTAGAATTATAATTCGGACCGAGAGATTGATACTTAGAATTATAATTCGGACCGAGAGATTGATACTTAGAATTATAATTCGGACCGAGAGATTGATACTTAGAATTATAATTCGGACCGAGAGATTGATACTTAGAATTATAATTCGGACCGAGAGATTGATACTTAGAATTATAATTCGGACCGAGAGATTGATACTTAGAATTATAATTCGGACCGAGAGATTGATACTTAGAATTATAATTCGGACCGAGAGATTGATACTTAGAATTATAATTCGGACCGAGAGATTGATACTTAGATTTATAATTCGGACCGAGAGATTGATACTTAGAATTATAATTCGGACCGAGAGATTGATACTTAGAATTATAATTCGGACCGAGAGATTGATACTTAGAATTATAATTCGGACCGAGAGATTGATACTTAGAATTATAATTCGGACCGAGAGATTGATACTTAGAATTATAATTCGGACCGAGAGATTGATACTTAGAATTATAATTCGGACCGAGAGATTGATACTTAGAATTATAATTCGGACCGAGAGATTGATACTTAGAATTATAATTCGGACCGAGAGATTGATACTTAGAATTTTTTCTATTTTCGGCCGTTTCTGCCGCCGCACCAGCTTTTTGACATACTTAGATTGAATAAGGACTGGGAAGCTGTTAGTCTTCAGAGTTTACCATGGCAACAGCGTTCCACAATTACGGCTAACGACGTGGACCACTAACACGAAACGAGGTTCAAACTTTGACCCTTGTAAAGTGGTTTGCGTTACTCGTAATTCAGCTGACATCTCATTTGGGTGTTGTGTTGGGAGCGGCTTCTATGACCGGCTTGAGAAACTGGTAAAGCTCAAGTTTAATCCACGGTGCACTTACTTACTGAAAACAAGTGCCCAGTTGTTGTTGAGTCAAGACTACTTTAAGGTTTTCATCTTCAGCTTATTTTAGAGTTTTGGCTTATGTATAAGGTATTATAAATTTTAAGTCAATAGATTTAGGTTTATTCTCATTATAATTTTCTAGGGCTGTGATAGTATAATTTAATGACTATTAAAATAGTTAATTTCTGTTATGCTCGCAATAAACTTAGATACTATACTTAGGTAATTGATCTCATGTAGTTACTAAGCTGAGTTTACCTGTATCTTAATAATAGTATTTGTTAAAAATTTTGCATGCCGATGAGGCAGAACGCAGTGTTGGTTATGTACCTATGTAACTTATGACCTGTATTCTCGCAATAAAAATATTTAATTTCATTTCATTTGGCTGCAAAAACTCTTGCTGAAGACTTTTTAGGGTGAAGTTTCATGGGCGTAATTTTTGCTGCATTCGGTTCAGTCCAAAAGCCCTGTTTAGTTCACATGGAGATGTAGAATGAGTTGTCTAAGTTCTTTTGTGTGTTTCAGGAGCTGAAATTACGTGGTTCGGAAACTCTTTTGATTTCACTCTTATGTTCAATGATATTTCGAATAAGACACAATCCCTATATTACTTCGAGTTAGTTGGGTATGTACTAACAATGACACTAGTGAAGACGGCCGAGCACGAGTTTTCACCAAGAATCCTATCGTATCGCCACCGAGACAGTACTAAAATTTTAATACAAAATACACTCACGGGGTGCGCTTCAAAGGTCATACAAAATTTCTCGAAGGCGACTTCAACTTGATGAAAAGTCGACGACGATTCTTGGTGAAAACTCATATGCTTGATATAATATACACCTATATTACGAAAGTGCGAACGCATTATATTTGAAACGCGCATGTTTTAAAATTTGAGCCAAGAATGCAATCTCTCAAGTAACCGTAATTTTTTGGATATTCCTTTAAATAAGAGTGTTATGGTTTTTTCCCAAGTGTCGGCCAGTATTCTCGTTCGCGGGCAGCGGGGTGTGAAATCGAGGCTTTCGTTACGTCGCGGTCGAACGCAACTTTGTGGGCAAATCGCTTCGACACAAGTACAAGATAAGTCGGGAATATTCCGGGAGCTTTATGGCGGTCTAACGCTACGTTATGGGGATTATAAAGTCTGTGGAGTCCATTTAATGGTCTGTTGAGTTTGGGACTGATTTTTAAAATTTAAGATGGAATCATTGGCCGAGCGTGCACGAAGTGCAAGCGAAGCATGTCAGTTTGGGCAAAAATGCTTTCGTATGTCTGGGGTGTCAGGCTGTCCGGTTGTTCTCCTCCACAGGTTGCAACCGATTTTTCGTAAAATTTTGGATTTTTTTGTCGATTCAGTTTTAGGAAAAGAGCAGAGAGCCATGGTATTAACTGAAATGTGGTGATTGGCACTAGTAGCTTCTACTGCAGAATTGCTGAATATGGTGTTTTCAAAGACAATGGTCGTATTAGGTGCGCCGTCCCCTTCGTCTGGTAAGTAGATGGCCATATAACCAAGTCTTCGATCTGTCTTAGGTTAGCTTATACATAAGTGGGTCGGTATGTACTATCGAACGAATTGATTTCTAACCCACCTTTTCACAGTGAACGTCACAGTGACATCGCATTGCTTGTTAAGGAAAATTATGACGTTTACTGTGAGAACGTTCTATTGTGGTTCAAGAATCAATTTGCTAGATAGTAATCCCACTAGTATAGGTTACGTCAACGTCATAAAAACGTCACTCTACCCACTGCGTTCGCCTCCGCGTCTCTCATTGTTGCTCCGCATTTCAAAAACAGAAGTTACCACAATAAGCCCCATTATAGGTAATTCTTTGGATCACGTCGAGTTTCTGTCCCCCCCAGCGTAGCGGGACCCCTGAGTAATCCATGTCACGTTGCCACCCTTGAGGTGAAGTGGGAAGTGAGGGCTCACGGATAACTGGTAGGCTATAATGATTTCCCCAGGACAATGGCTCCGGAGAGCGGTTTGTCGTTCTAATTATCGTTGTTGAGAGTTTCACTCAGTCATAAGCCGGAGTTTCATTCAACAATGGCGACACGTTTTTGTTTCATTGTTCGCTAATACGCGGGCGAAACTTCGACTGGATTAAAAATGGATGGCGGTCACACCAGATTGTAACTAATATCGTAATGTGTAGCACCAGAATATAGAAAACCAGAAACAGCGAGCGCGCGTAAGGCTTGCCCCACATTCAGCCAATAGACGCGACCACAAGCTGCGGACGAGTTTTTTCATACATTTTCGCATCGGCGCAAACCGAGTGTTCGAGTGGCCGCATGTTACAGACCAATATAAAATGACTCCACTCGGTGTACGTTTTGCTCTGGAGCATTGCTCTGCTAACACTGGACAACTTAGAACATTCGGGGGAAAGTAGGAAAAATCTTCGGGACTCGATTCCCGTCATAGACTGACTATTTACATACCTACAAATTTGCATTGAACCCTACTTTTTCCGATTTTTTTTGCTTACTCCATCTTAGTTAAAATAAAACGGATCATTCACGTAGGTGTACATATAAGTCGAGTTTAGCACAACATGTTTCGGACTAACTCGTGGTCCTTCCTCTGGGAGCGCACGACCCAGCGGCAGCGAGACCGATGACCCGTCACCGAGCGAGATGATTGAGTCTCACAGTAATTTCATGTTAAAAGCTTCCCTACTCCATCTAGGCACGTGTGAAGAAGTATCTCACTAACTTTCTTAGTCTACCTAATTGTATCACTTTGTAAGTATTTATCTTTTGCGTGTAGTGTAACACGCGGCTGCCTTGCCCGAACAAAACACCCCGTGACCCCGCGACTTACACGGATATGCAAATTATTCCATTACAACAGGTAAGCTCGTTTATCTAACCTGCAGAAATTGTGGCCAACAGGAGCGGATTATTAACCGTGCATGCACGAGGGATGCTGGGGTATCAACATAGTAATTACCATACGTCTTTTGTTGAGAAAATTTGATGGCTGCAGGCAAGACTGCTCATAGGAAGGGCTGTGTGTGCTATATAATCCCTTGCATGAATTATAATGTCAGTAGGTACCTATTGTGGTTTGGTTGTCATCAAGGATGTGCGTCTCGCTGCCGCTGGGTGCGCACCCAGGGGAAGGACTACGAATTAGTCCGAAACATGACGGTCTAAACGCGACTTAGATAGGTGATTGATTAGTTTTATTTCCCTATGTTTGAGTCTCACGGTGGTTTCATGTTAAAAGAATAAGAATAAATAATAACATAGTAGAACGGAATCTCTTTTGACCGAGTCCAAAACGCCGCCATTTATATACCTACTTCCCCCTTCACGTCGCTACACCCCTCTGTGTCCAGGCGTGTTGCTAGGGTTGCTTACTGTTAAATATTACTTAGATCTAAAGATAATAACGCTAAAATATAAGTGATTCTTTACTTTGAAATCATTATTTTACTCTGGTTTTACAAAATTATGAGATTTATAAAATAATTATTCTAAATAAGAAGTTATTACAAGTGCCATACCAAATGAAGCAATTTAAGGTGATTTAAGTAAGTATTACATCCAAATACACCACAATAACTTGACACCAATGTTATTTGTTTCCAAGATCGGCATTTCCAAGATGTAGGTACGGAACGCACAAACAACCAAACGCGCGTGCGGCGACGCCGGCCGTAGCAGCCTGACTAAGTAGCTCGTTTAACGAGTACTCTAATATCGTGACCTTGAGTCCGTGCGGAGTGGGAGTTTCCATTCTACTATGTTATTATTTATTCTTATGTTAAAGGTAACTTGGCACTCGTTTTGATCTCACCTCTTTTATCGGCAAAGCCAACATTCCCGCATCTGCTTTGTTAAGTCCCTATCGAACTTGGCTCTCTATTTTCACATTCCATTTTTTTTGATAATATACGGATCGAGCGCACTGGGGCCAAGGTTCATTGCCCTCTATTTGAGCCTACACTTTCTGCGCGTATCAACCGTCACCTGAGCCATCAATCAAGTCGCAATCTCGGATCACTCGATTGCATCGAAATACGACATTGACTGATTCAGTATTTTCTCTCTAGGTGAGACCGTGAGACACAATCTCACTAATAGGCTGCCGGGGGCCTATTTTCGTGCGTGCGAAATGGGAAAGTCAACTTAGGAAGACGTATGGGCTGAGTCGTGTCGTATTGATAAATGTACGCGGCCAAATTAAATAAAAAAGTCAGGGGTGCTATTTATAAACCGAAGAAAATCAAGTGACGAATTCCTACCGCAAGATCAGGCTATTTTAGAAGAACTATGGAGCCACGAGAATGGTTAGTTCATTGAAGCGCAAGTTAATGAATAGTGCATAATTTTAGCTATTTCGATTTAGGTACGTGGATTTGATTATATTAATACGTCAAAACAGAAATAAAGTACAGAGTTTTTCTCAGTTTTCCGCCACACTTTGCCATCAACATTTAAAAATGGGCACGATATTTTTTACCCATCTATTTCGATACATTCTAAATGGTAGTCTGTCAAAGGTGTTACTGTATCTTAATTTCACAGAAGTATTACCATATTTACATCTTACTAAAGGAAACTAAACTATTATACACGGGTTGAGTTAACGAGCCCAATCAATAAACAAACAGTAATAATATCAGAACAACAAAACTTGGAATCAAACTGAAAGCAAACAGCCCATACCAAACAAACCTGACCGGTGTGAAGTTAGCAGCCTAAGATAACCCGACCAAATAAGGAAGTACCATTTTAAACAGTATGTTAAATCGAAGTTATAACGTTATAATAAGTATCAAAGCTTGCTATTTGTATTCAAAACGTGTATAAAAATAAGTTATCACTTTGATAAATAACACCAAATAGAGTAACCAATAATAAATTTTTTTTTGCGAAAATTTGTGAAAGTGCCCTATCTCAGAGAAACAGAAGTCAAGCCAGGAGTAATGGCTATATGTGTCGTATAGCTACACCACGGGAGCTCCAGAAAACAATGAGTCTAGAGTGATACCTAACTGTGTTTGGGAGATGAGAGCGGTCAAAAGTTAGCAGCCTAAACGCGTCCAACGAAAGAAGCCGAAATTCTACGAGATAGAAGTTAAGCCAGGAGTAACTGCTATATGTCGCTTATAGCTAAGGCATACGAGCTCACAAAACATCAAAGTCCAGAGTGATACCTTCCTCTGATAAAGAAAAACAAAGGAGGTAACTCTAAAATATTTTTTTTTTGCAGTAACCAGGTATGGTACCAATTTTCAGCTAAACGAAGTAAAGCCAGGGGTAGTGAGTATATACAACGTGTAGCAGCATTACCGAAGGTCTAGAAAAGCGCTCCTCCTGAGTGATACCTAACTTCGATAAGAAGAAACAGAAGGGACAATCCGAATGAAATTTTTTTTTGCGAAAATTTGAGATAGTGCCCTATTTCACAGAAATAGAAGTCACGCCAGGAGTAATGGCTATATGTGTCGTATAGCTCCCGTGGTGTAGCTATACGACGCATATAGCCATTACTCCTGGCTTGACTTCTCGTAGAATTTCGGCTTCTTTCGTTGGACGCGTTTAGGCTGCTAACTTTTGACCGCTCTCATCTCCCAAACACAGTTAGGTATCACTCTAGACTCATTGTTTTCTGGAGCTCCCGTAGTGTAGCTATACGACACATATAGCCATTACTCCTGGCTTGACTTCTGTTTCTCTGAGATAGGGCACTTTCTCAAATTTTCGCAAAAAAATATATTATTATTGGTTACTACTCTATTTGGTGTTATTTATCAAAGTGATAACTTATTTTTATACACGTTTTGAATACAAATAGCAAGCTTTGATACCTATTATAACGTTATAATTTCGATTTAACATATTGTTTAAAATTGTACTTTCTTATTTGGTCGGGTTATCTTAGGCTGCTAACTTTAGGCTGCTAACTTCACACCGGTACAAACCTGGTCTAAGACCCGGGGACACAATATAGACATTTGTTGTAACCTTAGAGGAACCAGACGAAAATAATTTTTTAAGGAAAAATAACTAAAAATGTTCAAAAATGAGGCGATTCTTGTGAAATTTTGTGATCAGGTTCAACTATAAACATTTTTATATCGATAGATATTTTGGAAATAAAACTCTCGCACTGAGGGTTACGTACAAAGACTTTCCCGCTTTTCCCCAGTGTTTTAAAATGTCCAGTGTTAGCAAAGCCTTGCTCCTAAGCATAATGTACGCAGTGTGGGGTCATTATAATATTGGTCTATGACATGAAAGACCGACATAAAAATTTGAGATTTTGAGATTTTACTCAGTGGTTGTGCTATAAGAGCTACCTTCATACCAAATTTCAAGTTTCTAGGACAACTGGAAAGTACCCTTTAGGTTTTCAGGGTACGGCAATTTGCATAGAAATTGATTGCGTTGACTTAGAAGTTTGATATTTTCAAAGCTTCAAGGGACTGCAGGCTTGAGTATTTGATATTAATTTCAGCATGTTACCTGTACGCATTCCAGAGAAAAAGGGTATTGACAGACAGACAGACAAACGGACAACAAAGTGATCCTATAAGGGTTCCGTGTTTCCTTTGGAGGTGCGGAACCCTAAAAACGAATATGAGCTCACGGGGTCTACAGCTCACAGAGCCACTAGTTTTTAATGAAGTTACAGACAATTTTTAAGCACTATTCGACTACTACAGTTTTTAATAATTTCTTCTAGAATAGGTGCCCAATTCACAGCGCGATTAAACCCCGGGAGATGTTGCCATTAATACCCGCATTGTCTTGATTGATTCCCGCGAGTCACGGATCAGAAACTTTCACGACTAATGGATTCCATCACTAAATGATTGCCTCTTACTTATTTTTAGCGTTCTCTACCTCACAAGGAAAAACGGAACCCTTATAGGATCACTTTGTTGTCCTTCTGTCTGTCTGTCTATCAAGACCCTTTTTTTCTGAAACGCGTGGAGGTAGCAGGCTGAAATTAATGTCAATAATTTCAATAATTCAGGACAGCTTTCGCAGCAGCTGGAACAATCTTGATGTCTACGAAAAAAAAAAAGATAACAAAAGCGTGTACAGTCAGCAACACTGCAGAGGCCCGAGTACGAATATTCGAAACCTGCGTCACGTAAAATCGAATAGTAAACATTATCGAGTTTGTATGACGTTTGGAACAGCGCCCGCCCGTGAGCGTATTTGGAACTAAATTTTAGTATGAGGTTTCTCGATCTCGATTCGATAACCGTAACGCTACGCAGGATTCGAAAACTCGTGCTCGACCCTCTGAAGTAGCTAAGCAACCGAAGCGGTCACAATGATCTAAGCACGGCTCTATTGTTATAAACATAAGAGCTTGTGCAAATCATTGTGACCGCTTCGGTTGCTTAGCTACTTCTGCTGCTGACTGTACGCGTTACGGAAAAGAAAGCCGGCTTCGCAGAGACACATTAACTATTTATATTAAGTAGGTACTTTTGTTAATACATAAATAATTTGATAAGTTTTTCACGTAAACGCCGACGAAAAGAGACTCGAGACTACATTATTTTTCTTTTTATTCCAAAAATAACCCACGAATTAGTGATATAACAAAATAAAGTATTGCAAAGAGGTTTTGCCCAAGTCGTTAATATTGTGTATAGTATTGTGTATCGGTTTAGTATACAAAGCACTTTTACGACGGGAGTTGCCTTTAGGTTTAGCGAAAACGAAACCGTCACAAACGTGAAACACGCACACAACTAATCATTTCTTATCATCAATGTCTGCCTAATGCATTTGGATCGCTTTACCAGAATTTAAGAGTGAAGAAGGTTGACTGGTAGAGATCCCTTTAAGGAATAAGTTCGCCTTTGTACATTTGCTTTTGTTCTGTTATCTGTTATTTTTTGTTTTATGTGCAACTAGCTCATGCCCCGCGGCCTTGCCCCCGTGAAATATTTCAAAATGGGCTAGTTCCCTATCCCGTGGGAATTTCGAAAAATCCCTTCTTAGTGCGCCTCTAGGATACTCAACGTATACGCATGCCAAATTTCAAGTCTCTAGGTCCAGTGGTTTAGGCTGTGTGTTGTCTGTCAGTCAGTCAGTCAGTCAGTCAGTCACGGTACTGTTTTATAGGTATAGATAAAGAGATATACATACATACATTTACTACCGGTTGGATTCCATGCGACGAGCGAAGGGGATGGCGGGACGATTTGGAGCGTTTTTGGCCGGACTGGCGAGAATTGTCCAAAAATAGAGACGTGTAAGGAGAAAGGGGGAAACCTTTGTGCAGCATTGAGACACCGTAATAGAGTATAGACTAAGGAAAAAAAATACGAATGACTTGTATTGTGATTACGTGTCACATTTTTTGGCATAGGGAATGCGTGCTCCGAATCGTCTCCTATCATAAGTGCGTTGTGGTCTCGTACCCGGCGAAAATCACTTTGCCATAACAACGTAAAAAAATGGCCGTGTCGAGATGAGAGACGAGGAATCGAATCGGGATGAAATGACGTACCATCGCATTAACAGAGATTATGTACCTACCGCCTCAGTCTTGGCTAAGAGTACGCTTTGGAGCCAGCAGCCTCATTGTCTATCTCGCTCACAATAGGCTAGTGGAGTCGTATCACAAATATTTAAAAATACGATTAATATTTATTTTATATAGTATTAGGTCATTTAGTCATTTATTCATTTATTCATCTAGCGAATAGCGAATCTAAATACGACGATTTTAAAACATAATAGTAAAATGATGTCGTTTGCCATGATCGTGACGTCATAGAATTTGTAAACAACGGAATCAACTGACTAAACGTCATCCGCAAGCCACTTTCGAATGTGATTTAGTTTTATTCTCACTTTGTTTACAAACTATGTGACGTCACAAGTCACGACAGATAATCTAAAGAAAATCATGGCCGGCAGCGTTTTCGTCTGTTCATGAGAAGTTTGTTTTAAAATTAAGTTTTTATAGTGTTTTAAGTTCCACAAAAATGCAATATTTTTTTACAGTCTAATGGAACAACAATTAACAATTTTAGCCACTTTTCAAAAAAGAGTAGAATAGCCTATTGCCATCGTGTTCATTTTGGCAGTTTTTGTATGGGCTGACAAGTGGTATCGGAAACTGATTACAGCTAGCTGTCACAGCCATACAAAAACTGCTTTATCTACACAGATATCATAAGTCCTCTATAATGCGTTCAGTGCGTCTAGTGTAATGAACGACCAAAAATACGTCACGATCGCGTTCGCGTGTAGAGTCTGGCAAATGAAAGTTTAACCACGTAGTTATTTCATTAACAACACTTCGTCTCTATGTGTGTCTATTTGAGGTGTCACGTCGTATGTCAAATTGAAATTTATCTGAGAAAATTGCGGCTGTGTGAGTGACCCTGTGTTACCCTCTCATGCTTTTTTAAAATTGCCGCGTTTTTCTTGGTTCAGCTTTCGTTGGCCAGACTCTACGTCTGAATTACTATGGGCACATATTCTCTGTTTGATGCTGTAACGCAAACGCGTTAGACGTATTTTTTGGCCGACAATTACACTAGAGGCTCTGAAATCAGCATTTCGACAGCCAGTATTTTTAGCCAGTTTAATTCGATATCTTTATGAGTTTAAAACTTGAATCATCTTCAAAGACCAACATAATTTACAATAAAAAAAACATTCGATAAGAAACGTGCTCGGTATGTTAGTCTTTAATAAATAAATAAAAAATAGTCAAATTCGTGATGGGTATAACATATTTCGGCTTCTGAACCCATCATAGATTACTTATAAATATGTGTGCGTGTGTAGATATAGTGTGCAACTCTACATAATTAGGCCTTGAAACACTCGTGTGATTCTTATCATAAAACTCGGCTTTGCCCAGTTTTATAAAACCATACTCTTATTTTAAGGACCCTCATTATGTTACAGTTGCATAAACTAGGTACTATTAAATGATTCGCGGTTAATTGTATTAGACATAATGAAAACGGGATATTGATCGTGATTACCTTATAGGTTTGATGAGCTCCCGATATTTCGGTGCAGTTACATGCATCATGATCACGGGCAAACAACTGTCATCATCAAAATTATAAGGTTTTTTTTTTTACGACAAATAAGGAAAACGTGCAAGTGGGTCACCTGATCGTAAGTGATCACCACTACTCATAGACACCCGCAACCCCGGGGGTTTGCAGATGCGTTGAAAACCTAGGGAGCTAAGATGAAATGCCTCTTGTGCCCGTATTACACCGGCTGTTTTACTCTCCAGACTGGAACACAACATTGCAAGCACTGCTGCTTAGCGGTAGGATTACCTCACACAAGGTCCTATCACCCGCATGTCATTTCAATCCGATGACGAGTGTCAAAATAGTTACACAACTGCCGCTTGTAAACAAATGTTCGCTACACAGTATCTCTCCCGTTATTCTTGCTTGCGTTCAATAGAGAGTATTTGTGTTGTATTGTATTTGATGTAGCGTGAAACTGTAACTCAATCCCGGGCCAGGCCTGCTCCTAACTCGCCCTAACTTTTAATTGATGTTAGTTTATTCGGCCGAAAAAACTTCACAAGAATAACCCCCGGTTTGTTCGCCGGAATCCAGGTCAAATTACAATTAGGCGAGGTCGAATCATTTCGGGGATTTTTTAAATGAAATATTAGCTTTCATTTTTAACCCCCGACGAAAAAAGGGGTGTTATAAGTTTGACCTATGTATCTGTGTGTCTGCGTATCTGTGTATCTGTGTCTGTGGCATCATAGCTCTCAGATGGTTCTTAGCTAAGTTTCGTTAAAATCGTTTCACCCGTTTTTGAAATAATACTGAACTTTGATATGGCACTGCACGGGGTTTGTCAACTTTTCTTTGCTTTTTACTTCACAGGTGTTTGGGGTTAGAAGTCGTGTGTGTACGACTGTATTTTTTGTTGTCTGCATTTATGTCGTTATCCAACTTACATATAGCAGAAACAACCAGCAACAGCACCATTATTATTTATTATTCACATCATACAGGAGAACACATGGTAGGTACAGTTAACTTATGCAATTGCCATTATACACACCTAGGACTAAATTACAGATTGTTTATTAATATTATCCAAACAGCTTTATTGGGGAACATACATATTGCAACCAGTTATGGAGAAAGGAATCGGCTTTAAGCTATTGAAGCAATACACAAGTTTAACTACGTACTAGAGGAACACTTTAAAGCTATTACGTTACGTTATAATTATAGTAAATCGACATATGAATTGTACATAATTGGAACTGCTGATACAATATACTTATCACGTGACAGCGTTTGCTTCGTGGAGTCAGTAGCCCTTGGACGACTGCGGATGGTGCGAGAAAAAAGTGAACTCTTGCAGTCTGACCGGAGCTTTTATAAACTGTAGTTGACAGCTCCGGATACACGTCACGCTTGGTGTTGCCAACGTCGTCGCTTAAACACCGTAGCGACAACACATATCCATACCAAATTTCAAGTCGATGCCATTAACCGTTAAAGAGCTCCCTCCTGCGAAGAGTCCATCAGAATTTCAATACCAGATTATTGCATTGTCACCGGATCTACGTAAGTATTCCAAATTACATTTCAATCGGTTGAGGGTAGGTAACTGCTTTAAAATTCAGTTGTAAGCTTGCAAGATTTGACGGATAACTTACATACATAGCTACATACTTACATAGGCAGGTGCCTATTTAGGTACATACTTACTACATGCTTTACATACACACGAACAGTGGGTCGAGCACGACTTTTCGAAACCTGCATCACGTTAAATCGAATAGTAAACGTTGTCGAGTTTGTATGACGTTTGGAACAGCGCCCGCGCGTGAGCGTATTTGGAACACAAATTTAGTATGAGGTTTCTCGATCTCGATACGATAACCGTAACGATACGCAGCATTCGTAAAGTCGTGCTCGATCCTCAGTGCAAGTAAAGCAAAAGCTTGTAAAAACTTCTCAAGGGTGTTTAACAATGACTTGGTAAATTAATATGCATCAGTAATTTATAGTTGAATTGAGAAATGTTTTTACATGTATGTGCTTATGACATTGAAATAAGATTGATTATTGCATAACCCGTGTAACAGTCATTTTTAAACCCCATGTAAGGTAAGAAAGTGTAGAAAACAAGAGCTCCCAAATTGTTCGTAAAACACGGCACTTGGCGCCTCTTTTGGCGCAAAACTGAAGTACCTACTTTGCCAGAAAAAAAACGTACGTTATGCCGGACATACACGTTACGGTTTACCGGAAGCCTGCACAGCTTAGTGAAAATTCACGTCACAATTAAGTTATTTTTGTACCCCATCATCACCAGCCTTTTTTGCGTCCCACTGCTGGGCACAGACCTCCTCTCAGAATAAGAGTTTGGAGTTGGGAGTTTTTCGAAATTTATGTGCGGAATCACATTTGTTATTTATTATGAGCTTTTCGGCGAAGGAAAACATCGTGAGGATTTGTGTATTTACTTGGAAAAGAAAATATTATTAGAATTGGAAATTAGTCATTTTAATCGTTATATCCTTTACTTGTGTTGAGGTCTACTTCTCACTGAATTCCATGATTCTATGTCAAAGGAATTTTCCTACCTATAGGTTTTGATACCGACGGTTTTTGTATGAAGATCAAAAGTGATCAAAAGATACAATCTTTTGAAAGTGTCAAAAGATTGTATCTTTTGATCACGTGAACATAGAAACTTCATTAGTTTGCAGCTTCAAGAGACCACAGCCTTTAACATTTGTCATTAATTTCAATTTGATAACTTCACGCGTTCCTGGGAAAAAGGTCTTAACAGACGGTCAGATACACAGACAACTAAGTGATCCTCCAAGGTTACGTGTGAACCCTACAAAAAAATGATTTTCGCACTTGCACCCGATGCCTCCGCACTTAAAAAAACACTTAATAAAAAGAGCACAAGTCTGCTCTTACACACGCTCCGGTTGTGCACCTGCACCGGCAGACCGCTCCGGTAACCGTAACATGTGTGGGCGACGTTAAGCGATTCTCTAATTGAAGATTTTTGCTCACGTTCGCCCTTAACATCCTGCCTATGCATCGCTCCGCCAATTCTAAGTTGACTTCCCGCCGCCCTCTAGTCCCTACCGTTTCCTTAGAGCTCAGGTGCTGCTTAATACCCGGCCAGGGGTCTCGCCCGCTGGCCACTCGCCAGCTCATCCGGCGTAACCGCTAAATGGAGTCAGGGGAACTTTCAAATTTTACCATCAAGTAAAGTAGAATTTTGAGCACCTCATTTTTATTCAAAAGATTCTTTCAAACTTTCTTGGTGCTTAATTAAAATTACTTGAGAGTGTCGGGTTTAGCAGTTTTTTTAATCGTTTGTTATTACGTTTTTAGGCCGCTGTTTTTAGGGTTCTCGTAGTTAAGAAGATAGACGTTGTGTCGTATCAGGAGGTGAAAGAACTTGCATTGGAAAGAACGGACTGGAGACAACTGTATCGACAAGAGTAGCACTCTTAAATAAGATGATGATGATGAGTTAAGAATATATTTATAGTTCCGCCATGTTCTTTCCGTCCGTCTGCCCGTCTCTCTGTCTGTCTGTGCGGATCGTAGCTTAGAAGCTTTTTATACTAGAAAGCTGTAATTTGGCATGGATACAGTTATAACGCGGTCAAACTGGCAAATAAAATATTTTTTTTGGTGCCACCCCTGCACTTAATGTAAGGCAAAAAATTCATCTTTAGATCAAAACAAGATCAGCTCTTTGTTCTACTGATGAAGTGACGAATAATTATAACACAATAATTTGCTATCTATCTATAGGCAGATGCCTCACCATCCTCCCACCGTCAGATAGCAAGCAGAGATTAGATTACCTACTAACAATAAGTGTATTGAGACGGCGAGATTGAAAAGATAGATAAGTGTTTTTATCATCAGTAGAGCAAAACAAGAGATCTATTGAATATTTGTAACGGCTGCAATGTCACCGTAAGTTTAACATGTAATAATAGGTCAATCTTGGTAGTCACAGTCTACACTACCCCGTGAGTGAGGTATTTTTTGAATATTGAACTTTGAACTAAAGATTACCGACATAGCCCGAAGAATTGCGAATCTTCGATCGAAGTTGCTTGCAGGACTGCTGGCCGATGGGGCCAGAAGGTTCTCGAATGGCGTCCGCGGACCGGGAGACGAGCTGTTGGTAGGCCTCTAACAAGATGGAACGACGACCTGGTGAGGATCGCGGGACCGCGGTGGATGCGGAACGCACAAGGCCGGTCTGAGTGGAGAGCCGCAGGGGAGGCCTATGTGCATGTCTTTCGGCTGACATGATGATGAACTTTGATTATTGTTTATTACAATGAAAAGGTTTTTCAACATTTCTAAATTGGTTAGATATTTTCGTAATTTCAGCTTAATCGCTTACCGGAATGATTACGCCAGGTCAATTTATTTTGTTTGAAGTCAACTCAATTTCACGGTTGAACGTAGGACCCGTAATGAGGTGGCACGCAATTTATGTATGGCTCGCATTGACGGCAAACACCATTTAATTGTAAACACAATTAATTATCCGAGCTCGACCTATTTTCGTTCAACGATTGTGTCTTTGCCACATAAGCCATGATAGTAGCCTAGTGGTTTGACCTAAGGCCGCTCAAACAGAGGGTCGTTGGAATACCGGCTCGCACCTCGGACTTTTTCGGAAGTAATGAGATTAAATTTGTAATTTATAATGAGCTTTTCGGTGAAGAAAAATATTGAATTTTTGCCCAAGCTAATGTAGCTACTGCTACATGAATCGACACATGCCACACAGACCCAACTTTCACCACCATCGCTACACTAAACGAAATGAAAATGAAATGCATCAGTGTTGATAATTGCCGTGATAATTAGGTCTGTGTGGCATGTGTTGATTCGAGTAGCAGTGGAGGTGGAGGTGTTGCATGGAAACATACATTTGCCTCACAGAAATAACTTATTTTTCACTTGTGGTAGGGGGTGAGCAAAAGCTCTTCAAGTCAGCAGTTGACACCGAAAACTGGCAATTGTAAAGTTGGTGAAGTTGGGGCCTGGAGTCTTATGGTTCCTCGCTCATACATATAGTATAGTATAGCTATATCCCGTTGCAGTTGCAAGCCGCGTTCGCAAATACGGCGTGATTTAGAAACAACGGCGGCATTTGAGTGCGGCAAACACACGGCAGGCAACAGCGCGCGCGGCACGTTCCACTTGTCACTATTGAATTATGAATGTTTCCTTCGTCATGATCAAGAAATATCTATTAATATTCCAGAAACAAAATAGTATTTTTGCTTCAATTGAAAACCATTATTATTAACTCATCATCATCATCATCTCAAGCCTTCCTCGACCAATTTGGTGTAGGCCTCCTTCAACTTCCTCCTTCTTCAACTTGGGTGATAACGAAAGCTATCCTCCAAAGGTAAATAGTCAATGTAGGCTGGTAGGAGTAACGTTACGAGATCGGAAGACTAACAAGTGGTTGAGAAAACGAAGCAAAGTCTCAGATATTATGAAGCGTATAGCCAATCTGAAATGGCAATGGGCTGGTCATATTGCCCGAAAATCAGAGTCGTGGTGCAGGGATTTACTGGAATGGAGACCGTGGGAACATAAGAGACCGGTTGGAAGACCTCAGGTGCGCTGGAAAGACGACATCGGAAAAGTGGCAGGGAAGAACTGGATGCTGACAGCCCAGAACAGAGCGAAATGGAGGAAGTTGAAGGATTAGTATTAACTAAAAACCATTAAATTGCTCACCCTCGACCACACGTAAGACACAGACAGACAGACCAACAGTACCAACTCGTCAACATTTATATTTCGACCACAGTGCCAACTCGTCAACATTATTGTATCGTTCATTATCCAGTCTTGTCCATTTTCTCTTACTATGTCCGTAGATAAATGTTGTCGAGTTGGCACTAATATGGACCAAGCAGCACGGTGGTCGATAAAGGAATGTGGACGAGTTAACATGGCACTGTGGACTATTAGAGAAGGTGACGAAACGGGACTGTGGACGAAGTCATCCTGAGCCGACCATAGGCATAGGAATGTGCATAATATAAGATGCCAATCCCCAGCAGGCGTGTAAATTTATCATAAAAAACTCCGCCTCCGGCCGTCAGTGCCGCCTCCGCTGTGCCTAAGCTTCAAGGATTTCACTCTCACATTACTTGAAGGCTTGAAGAATGTAAGCGTCCCTAAAAATCCCTAATAATGTAAAAGAGCAGCCCGACCGGTTTATTGATGGCCGCCATTATTATTTGACTAGGCACGTCCTTACCGGTAAAATATTACGGAGGCCCTAACAAGGAATTTAATCGGAAGTCGGCGTTCGAGAGGAAAATTGGTGATAGAAATTTCAATGATGCAAGAGCTGATTCTTTAATGTTAATTTGTGAAATTAAGGCATTATTTGATAAGCTTTTTATTATCTTGCAACGTATTTTAAAGCAGTTACTATTGACTTACTAACACCATGGATTTTGGGTCTAGTACAAAATATACGAAAAGTGTGCCCAGTACGAGACGGCATTTTTCGATGACAGCCATACGTCACAGCGACAGCGCTGTCGTTCGACCAAACTAAGACTGACTGACTGACGCCCGATTAGAGTTCTCGAGATGTTTGTTCTCGGGTCCTGGATGTTTAATATGTATGTAAGTACGTATTCACGTATAAAAGCATGTTCATCCATTGCTTAGTACCCATAGAACAGGCTTTGCCGAGTTTGAGAGTAGGTCAATTGGTGTCAATTTGTCCCATGATATTATTAAATTTATACCAATAAATACTTTTCATTTTGAAACTGTCCATTATCCTCTTTGGGTCAAGTCATTCCACCATTCTTAATTTTGTTTGGTTCTTCCACCCTATCAAACGGCTTTCTGTACAACATCGTTCTTTACAGGCATCCATTATTTTAGGGCAAGAATTTTCTGGCCCATTTTCTTTATAACTTCGTAAAAGGAAGCTTCATTCCGATACTAAAGGATCGGTCATCTCGTTTTACATAACAATCTGTTTGAGAAGTGTGCAATCTTTTTTATCTCTCGACATAAAAGTGTTTATAAGTAAGACCCTTGTGTGCGTAAGATGTGTACTTGTAGTATTATGCATTATACTATTTATATGATATCTACGTTTTGTCAATCAATTATTCTAAAATCAATGAAAATAATCGATTTATTGATTATTTTTGGTTTTATTTTTATGAAACATTCATAGTATGATATATATAATGCAAAGAAAAATCCGTTAAGCAGCTGGACTTGAACCAGCAACCTCGGTAATCCGTACCAACATCCTTATGCTATCACGGCTTGTCAAAAGAAGCGACAGTTACATAGATTGCTTTGTTTTTAGGGTTCCGTACCTCAAAAGGAATAACGGAACTTATAGGATCACTTTGTTATCCATTTGGCTGTCAAGACCATTTTTCTGTGTAACTTGTGGAGGTAGCAAGCTGAAATTAATATCAAATACTCAATCCTGCAGTAACTTAAAAAAATCAAAGGTTTTTGGTCAACGCAATCAAAATATATAGTCATTGAAAAGGGTATCACGGTCATTTGTATGGGTTTCCATACAAATTATCAATCACAGGTATCAAAACTTATAGGGTACTTCCAGTTTTCCCATTAGAAACTTGAAATTTAGCATGACGGTAGCTCTTATAGCACAACCAATTAAATAAGTCGGAAAATCTTATTTTTTTTTATGTCCATCTGTGTAAATGCCAATGACCTATAATATAGAGTGACCTCACACTGCATTCATTTTGCTTAGGAGCAGGGCTCTGCTAACACTGAACAACCTAAAACATTCGGAAAAAGCGGGAAAAATCTTCAAGACGAACTATTTACATAACAAAGTGCGGAACCCTCAGTGCGTGAGTTTGACTCGCACTTGGCCGGTTTTTATCGGGATTGGATTGTCTGTTCCATCGGATTTTGGAAAGCTTAGTTTTCCGGTAATTCCGCACTGAGAGGCGACCCGACCCGACACAAATTTATTGGGAATCGAACACTGGTCACAGTAAACAATAGAAATACAGCGGGGAAATTGTGAAATAAACGGATCACTCACGCATAAGTAGAGTTTAGCCTCGACAGGTTTTGGACTAATTCGTAGTCCTTCCTTTGGGTCTTGGCCGAGTGTAGGACGTCCTCCGGTCAGGCCCATATTTCACCAACTTTTAAATGTCAGTTCCAAGTGACAATTCTATCTACATTTCCTTGCCAATATGAAGCGCGCTAAAACAAAAACTATTCAACTCAGCAATTAACAACGAATTGTTATTGCGAAGTGACATTTTGTAACGCGTTGGTGAAATAGGGGCCAGGTGGTATGACGATCTGCGAAAGACTGCAGAGAGATGCTAGATGCAGCTCATTCAGCAAGCTGGAGATAGCGCTATGGCGCGCTATAGATTGCTTTGCTTTTAATCGTATTCGGATCTGTAAAGCCTAGTTTTCTTTATTTTCCTAGTTAGTTAGGTTTGGATTTACTGGGTGGCGTTTTTTTATATAAGACAAGGATGGCAAATGAGCAAGTGTCACCAGATGGTAAGTGATAAACACTGCCCATCATAGACACCCGCGCCCCCGCGGGTTTGCAGATGCGTTGCCACCCTAGATAGCTAAAATGAAACGCCTCTTGTGCCCGCAATTACACCGACTGTCTTACTTTCCACACCGGGACACAACAGTGCAAGCACGGCTGCTTAGCGGCAGGATTAGCGAGTAAGATAGTGGTGGCGATCCGGACGGACCTCGCACAAGGTCCTACCACCCGAAAAACTTACTTACTTTTAGACATAATGAAAACGGAATATTGACTGCGATTACCTTATGTACCGTTTTCATTATGTCTAGTGCAATTAACCGCGAATCATTTAAAACTGTTACTTACTTTTTTTTTAACTTACGTTTTGTACTGACCAGCGATTAACCGGTATACATCTCACTTCACTTACTGCTCCCGTATCCTGGTGCTGTGTCAGTGCACACTGCAGCAACTGATTGGTGTGGGACACGTTGCAAATTACCCTTGCATTGGCCATCTGTCCGTCGTACACATGTGTACGAGCAGATAAGCGCGCTAATCGGTAAGATACTTTTGTAGGTGTGATTTGAATTAATGAACTCCATGGAATAGGTGTTGTGTAGTTCTATACAAACAGGTAGATAGTCAGGGATATTACAAGGATACTCTTGGCAGAGCCAAAGATAAGGAGCCAAGACTCCAAGAGAGAGAGGCCAAGAGTCTTGGCTTTATTATGCCGTCTTTCGTCGTTCCGACATGCAGAAATCCCGTTGAGCTTCTAAAAAACCAGAGGCCATATTGTGTAACTACTTTGGCACTCATCATCGGATCGAAACGTCAGTTTTTGTAAGACTGTGACAGCTAGCTGTTTCCGATACCTATTGTCAGCCCGTACAAAATGAACACGGTGCTGATTACGAGCGAGTTCCACAATAATAAGGGTTACATTTGAACGGTACACGGAAATAACATGGTGTCTAGCCACTTATTTTTAAACTAGATTATAAATCTCAAAATGTAGAGCACTCAATAGACCATACTATGTCACCACTCAGTTACAGATACAAATATTAATGCAACTTGCCTTTTTCATCACTTAAAAAAAGGTGTAACATACGAAAATTATGTGGATAATTACATCGTTCCAAACTTTCAAATCGCGATAACTCAAGGTGACTATACATGTTATTTTCGTGTACCCTAACACGATGCTGATTGCGAGAGAGTTAGACAATAAGCATGCCGGATAGTAGGTATTACATTTGAAGTGCTTAATTGTTTTCGGATACAGTGCCGGCGTGCGGTTATGATTGAACGCGGCTTCTGGTATGTTTTGTATTCTGAGCATGTATCTTACTGTAGATTTATATGTCGGTGTAAAGCTGTTCATTCGTGGTTGAGCTGTTTCGGCAAATTAATCGTGTCTTACAATATGTCCCTGTGACGGACGGGAACATGTTTCTTCGTCGTTATTTATCTTCTCTATACATTATGTGTATGTTAATATGTTAAGCGAAAATGTTGGTTCCCTTTAAGATCGCTGCAGTGCAGAACGCTCATATATGTTTTTAACAAGCAAACACGTCGTTTTTTAACCCCTCTGTTTCACCTGTAATTTTATCGAGATGGTTCTAAGCTAATTTCATCGAGATTGTGCTAAGCAGGTTTTTGAGATTTTGAACTTTGAAATGAGAATTTCGGGAGTTTTTCAACTTTTCCAAGTGAGGATTCGCATACTTCACTTATTCTTAAATAGGCCAATAATAGGTACAGTCAATTGCGAAAATATGGGTGCTTACAAGTTACTCAACAATATGTCCCATGGCTCTTATATCGGCGAATTAAGGTTGTGGTATTGTTGTTGTGGTGGATTAATTCCATACATATTTTTGCACGACCGTACTTATTTAGGTACGTTATATTTTTTTCATCCCAAAGAATAACCGATCCGTGACGGATTCCATCTTGGTTTATTTTCTAAATAGATCCTAAGCATCGGCAACCTCGGTGCTGAGGAAATAGAGAGAAAAAATATATCGAAATATGATGAGATATTCAAATACTATGGAAGTTTCGCGAACAACATTAGGGAAATCGGTCTCCGGAGAGACGAAACTTGATCCAGTTGTATCGTAAATGTCTGTTGCGCTGTGTAGCTCCATCTGTAAGACATGAAACTTGCTACTGAGACTGCCAGTTAGGAATAATTCAGTTTAGTAATTAGTGCCGTCCCATTCATACAAGCTTAAAAACACAAATTAATCAAAACTAATTAATTAGATCAAAATTAATTCCCGACCCATCATGAAACCTTTACACAGTAAACGTCATAGTGACATCGCATAGCTTGACAAGGAAAATCGTTATGACGTTTACTATGAAAATGTTCTATGGTGGGTCAGGAATTAATTTAATCGACTCTGCCTAGTGGCTCTATACCTCGTAAGCTCATTCTTGAACTTATTACACCGGACGATACGAAAGAATTTTTCTCTAAGCCGAAACGAAGACGTTTCACTATGCGCTTCGCGCTAGCTCTGTTTCTTCTAGATACCTATAAAACAGTACCGTGACTGACTGACAGCCTAATCCACCGGACCTGAATTTTGGCAAACATATACCTTCAGTATCCTAGGGTTGCAATATTTATTACTCACTAATATAGCTCGTAAGCAGAACCATTGTCACTAACAATCTATGAATTTATAATGATCTGATAATAAATGTTTTTTTTTTATTGCGAAAGGATTTTCCGAAATTCCCACGGGATAGAGAACCTATTCCATTTTGAAATATAATTTCGTGCAAACGAAGTCGCGCGCAATAGCAAGTTTCAAAAGTAAATCCCACGCTTGGGAAAGAATTTGTCGAATCGACGTTGTGAGGGATTATTTCCGTCTAAACATTTTTGTGTACCCTTCTTTACGACGTGGCTATGACTATTCAAGAAAATGTTAATGGTTTAGCGGGAAACTAAAAGACTTAACTATCGCCTATCACTAGTACCTCTATGAGCTGTAGTAGACCTCGCGGGCTATTAATTTATTTTTTAATTTCCAAAACGAATAGACAAAAAACTATATAGTTATCAAACCTGCGGCTTTATTGTCTATCTCGCTCGAAATCACATTCGCATTCATTTTGTATGGGCTGACAATTGGCATCGGAACCAGCTAGCTGTCACAGTCGTTCAAAAATTGACATTTCGATCCGATGACGAGTGTCAAAATAGCTTCGCTGCAGTTCAAAAAATTTTACAAAAATCGGGTGACAGCGGGACAGACGGCGGACAGACGAATATACCTAAGATTTTTTTTTTGTCCAAGCTGTAACGGAGGCACTTTTCACTCGCTCGTTCTACTGTAGAATACGAGTACATTACTATTATTATATGTATAATAATAACCTATAATACAAGGAAAATAGGTAAATAAAAACATCAATGGAAACGTTACAAAAATGGCCCCATCGTTCAATGGTGGGCATGAAAGCGCGGTCCATAACAGATCATAATCCATGATCCCTTTTTAAGAAGAATACATGGACTACGGCTTATCCCACAGAACTAATAAAACGAGAATAGAAGTGGCATGGTAGCGTGAAGTTTGTGATACGTTACACACAAGTATGCGAATTGTGACTCAGCATTGCTAGTTATACGTGAGTTGTAGAATGGTGTTTAGAATGGTGTTGTGGCAGTAGAACTAAAGTTACCCACATAGCCCGAAGAATTGCAAAACTTAAGCGGCCGTGGGCGGGGCACATTTCTCGCAGGATTGATGGCTGATGGGGTCAGAAGGTTCTCGAATTGAATTGAGACGAGCTGTCGATAGGCCTCTAACAAGATGGAGCGACGACCTAAAGATCGCGGGATCGCGGTGGATGCGGAAAGAACAAGACTGGCCTGAGTGGAGAGCCTTGGGAGAGGCCTATGTCCAGTAGTGGACGTCTTTCGGCTGACATGGTGGTGATGATGCTGAACTCATCCACTTATCCACAATAGATTCATATGTATTTATTTCACAAGAACATAAATGTGTAATATTACTAATTATTATTTGCGTGATTGCGCAGCGCTTTTTCGTGTATGCATTATTATCAAGTGGATGGGAAAAAGTGGCGACATTGGTTACTTGAAGGACATATGAGCGATAGCATTTCTATCGCCTTTAGTAGGTCTGTGGCTTATCCCCATTATTACGCCACTGACGCAATTGGAACACCCGGTATAAAGAGGCATCGCGAAGACCGACCGTGTAATAACACGACGAAGCATGCTTTGCGGATTTCTTCATATTGTTAATGTTAATTGGGTTGATGAATAATGTAAAAATGAAATCATTTTAAATTTTCATTCAAATAGTCAAGCTGCCGAAAGTACCTACTCGTAAAAAAAACTGATGCCTTACTTTTTTGTGCAATTAAGACGAATTTCGATGTACTTAACCAAAAATAACAAGCCATTTTAAGAGAAGTTTAGGCTTTTTGGCAACTTTTTCTATTGAATATACGTTAGGATGTGCTATTTTATGAAATACTTGTTCATGTTTTTTTAGCGTATGGACGGGTCCTGCCGTACTCCGTTTTTGTTGCCAATTTTCTTCTTAGTGCCAGCGATATGAGCCGCATGCACGCGGCGCACGGGTGCGGCCGGTCGCACGCTGCTCACCGCCCGCCGGCGGGCTCGCTCCGCCGTTCCTATGTAGATAAAACCGACTTAAAAAAAAACCGCTACCGTCACGTTTTTTTCTAAGGTTTTTTTTGAAGGTGGTTTTACTATTTTGTTAAAAGATTTTTATTTCACAGTTTTACGTTGATTTAACATTTTCAGAATTATCCTCCAACTCCTAACCGTTAAGGAGTTGTACCTTCTATCATCAGCTCATCAACATGAGATGATGATTACCAGACGCAAATATTTGAATAGCTTTAGAAAATCTATGAAACACATAATACGTGCCTATAAAATTTGAGGGTTGCCCTCGATTTCCCTGGGATCCCATCATCAGATCATGACTTGGTGACAATGGGACCACCTCAGGACCACCCTTTCGAACAAAAAAAAATTGAAAATCGGTCTACAATTGACTGAATAATCGATGTACAGTCAAAGAATTTAATTCCCTACCCATTTCGTTGAAATGTTGTTAGACATTCGCTATGCATTAAGGTCGAAAATGTCAACGTAAACGAGACATGTCAAAGAAACGTCTAGCTCTTATGGTGACAGATTGCTATACGATATTAAGCCTTAGGTGGGTTGGAAATTTAATTCCTTGACTGTACATACATAAAAAAAATAATACATGCAGTGGAACGTAGAACCTCCTCCTTTTTTGAAGTCGGTTAAAAATGTTCCAAAAGGCATTTCCTGATGTTTATATCAATGGGTAAAGGCTTGTCTAGACGCATTAAAATATTAACAAGCACTTAATGAAAATAAAGATGATTCAATTATGTTTGATGTTAAATGCTTTCCCCTAGTTTTGATAATGCGCGGTTACTATTATTAGCGTGTATGCATTTGAAATGGCACGTTCTGAAAAATGTTTCCACGTACATCTTAACACCCTCGCAGACACAGAATGACACAAAAATAAACATACTTACTTCTAGTCCAGGGTGGTGAAGACATTGCGAGCGTTCCAACGTACAAAAGCAGGTTTATATTTCCAAAAAGAACTCTCATAACCTTCCGCCGCTGTGGTTAAAACCGCTCGTCGTTACGACACGAGGTGTCTATTCAAGACCGTTCAAGTGATATCGAATTTGCTCACTATTTTTATTTTCCTATTTTTTAAAAGTAGCCTCGTGTTTAGAGAACCCAACTACGTAGATAGAGGTCCCAACGAAACAGATATTTAGTATGATGAGTAGGGATATTTGTTCTCGAGTCTTTTCTATAGATATAAAAGTTGTTTATCTGTTGTCTAGTACAGTCGAGGAAATTAATTCTTGACCCACCATAGAACATTTTCATAGTAAACGTCATAACGATTTTCCTTGTCAAGCCATGCGATGTCTCTATGACGTCTACTGTGAAAAGGTTCCATGGTGGGTCAGGAATTCATTTCCTCGACCGTACCTACAGGCTTTGACTACAGTGATAGGAAAGTTGATTATTAAATACCCGGATCTTCCAAAAAATATATCATCATCGTCATCACCGTGGTGGCCTTTTGTTGATCCACTCCTGGATACAGGCCTCTTCCCTCTTCTTCCACTCTTGGCGATCTTGTGCCCATCTCATTCAGTCTCGACCTCCGTGCCGTCGAACATCGTCCAGCAAAGACAATTCATGTACGGGATTTTTTCGTTTTAATTGTCTAAATAAAAACTTGACTGAATTAATAATAATAACAATAATAATAGCTTTTATTTCCGACCAACACGGAATTAATTCATTAATTAAAACGCACCATGATGCAGGTGGCGACATTAATTCTGGAAGGAAATGCGAATAGAACGATTGCATTTCAATTCACTTTTTAACCCCCGACGCAAAAAGAGTGTGTGTGTGTGTGTTGTGTCTGTGTGTCTGTCTGTGAGCTCTGAAACGGTGTTTGAATTGAATGAATGTGGTGTTTGAAATGATTGAATGTGGTGTTTGAATGCGGTTTTCTTTATTTGAAAACAGGTTTTAAGTTCGCTAATCGCTCGCGCAGCTTCCATATCGCTTGGCCAGTACCGAATATCAGTCCAGTTGTTGCATTAGGGCTGCGGGTCACGTCGCGGGCGCCGCTTACAGCGTGTCCGGGCTTCGCCCTTCATAATGTCCGGAACACTAATGCATCGCGCGTGACGTGAGGCCACGTGGACGGCGGCCGAAATTTTATTTTTGCTGAATCGCGTGAGGCTTATTGAATTTTTTTAGCCGGGTCGCGAAACAGGAGGAAATACGAGGAGGTACGTACTTTTTTATTGAAACAAACGAAAATAAAGTATACGAATTACAAATAATAAACTAAAATGTAAAATAAATTAGCCGGAACTCTAAAAGCCATCAGTTTTACAGCCTAGCACAAATATGAAATCGGTACGGTGCTATGCCATAAAACGATGGCGTTAGAGGATTATTTTGTGTTTTTTTAGGCAGATTTACTTTTTTGTTAAAAGGTATTTTGTATTTTACAATTTTGTGTGCAAAAACTACTGAACCGATTTTGATACAATTTATAAGGGACCACCTCTGAAGCATAACCCTTTCGAACATAAAAATAATCATCTAAATCGCGTAATTTATTCAATATTTTAAGAAATTATCCTCCAACTCCTAACCTTTTAGAAGTTCACCTTCCATCACCAACTCATCAACATAAGATGATGACTATCAGACACAAATACTTCCTTCCTTTCAAATAGCATTAGAAAGTATACATGAAACCCGTGATATGTGCCTATAAACTTTGAGTGTTCCCCTCAATTTCCCTGGTATTCACCATCAGATCATGACTTAATGACAACGGAACTACCTGAGGCCCCTATTTCACCAACCTTACAATTGTCACTTTCCAATGACAATTCGGTGTCAACTGCTGACTTGAAGAGCTTTTGTTTTAGCGCGCTTCATATTGTCAAAGAAAATGTAGTTCGAATTGTCATATAAAACTGACAATTGTAAAGATGGTGAAATCCCTATCAGCGGAACCACCTCAGGCCCCTGCCTGAGGTGGTTCCGTTGTCATTAAGTCATGATCTGATGATGGGATACCAGGATACTCTTTTGAATAAAAAAAAGAAAAATTTTGAAAACCGGTCCACCAATTACAGAGAAATCGGTGAATATACACAAAAAAATACATACAGTGGAATATAGAACCTCTTTTTTGAAGTCGGTTAAAAAATCTTACTTGTGCGTTTTGTGGGCAGCAGACATCTGCTAATAACGGTCCCTGCTTCAAAAAAGGTCAATGTATTCTTATTCCGTAGCTAAAATAACTAGATAGGTTGTTCGCAAAAAGTTTAGCCTATTTTTTATAAATTTATCCCAGAAAAGCGTAAATATCTGTAGGCTAGAGATTTTTCTTGGTAAATAACTTCCAATATCAGTCTTTATGTACAGGCCCGGGCTATAAGACCCGGCCAATACAAATAGAAAAACTGACTTCTAAGCACTAACACTATTCTCATGGAAATCCGAGAAAAACCACGCGATTCTAGCCCTTATTTTCTGTTCCATTAGGTTGATATGCACGATAGTTCGAGCACAGCTTGGTAGATATCCATTGATGGATTATTTACCTATCGATTACGTATTCTAATTTGATTTAATTTAATAGTACTAGTTTAGTTAGTTTTAGCGTGGATTTAAGGACATTGTAAATTGCTTTTGTTTTTTATATCAATATCAGTATTAAATTATAATATAGAAAATTACTATAGGTAGGGGCAAGTGGTCAACCTGTGGACACTTTCCAATTTTTCGACTAATTTAAATATTAAAAAAAACTATCAGTATTACATTTAAACTGTTCATTTTCATTTTGTCCATAGGTATAACTACAGTTTGTACCTGCGAAAGACATTCAACAACAAAGACATTCACAGCATGCACAAAACTTGAGAAAAGCACAGTCAAAGTACAAATAAAAAATCACTTTTATTGATGAAAACTTTCCGCAGCCACAAACGACACTTGTTCTGACAGATAAAAAAATGGCGGCTAATTGATGTTGCCATATGAGAAAAATACTATTCGGGTGCGTTCATGATATCAGTCTATGGTTTGTAGTTTTTTTTATTTCTGATGGTGTCCACAGGCAAACATGTCCACAGGTACAACACTTGCCCCTACTTGATAACGGATAAACACACTTATGGAGATAAATACATATTAAACATCCAATATCTATTTTTTATATTGATGAATTTGGATCATGCCTACTGTGCTAACTTCTGTGAGCAATAAATTATTATTATTATTGTATGTCGCACATTTCACGGGATAATAGTGTCCCGGACCTTTGGGAGGCGTGCGCGGAGCTCTTTGACAATTAATGAAGAGTGAGGGATACATAGAGCGGACGTTGTCCCTGACTGCGCCGTAGGGACACACTCAGAGACAGCGCCCGACAGGTGTAAGGACTGTTGTAAATCGATGGGGACTTATAAAAAAAAATTACTACCGATTTATCTTATCCTGCCTGATGGTGCCTCGCTTAAAGTTAAACGCGAAGAATTCATATTTTGAGAGTGATGTCATTCAATAGCTCTGAGAATCGCCGTAGATACGAGTAGTTACTTTCGATTGGCGGTGCCATCGGTTTTTAGGGTTCCGTAGCCAAAATAACAAAACGGAACCCTTGTGGTTTCGCTATGTCCTGTCGTCAGAATCTCACCTCAAAAACTGCAAGATGTGTATATTGACCACATAAATAAATAAGTAATAAAAAATATGAAAAAAATTAAAGGTAACTCTTAATAATCAATTTTATTGAAAATTATTTTCAACATAATCGCAATAATAATAATAATGCTATTGACGGACAACTGCGATTCTCGGCAAAGGGACGTAAGTGCCACGAAGATACGCACTTTTGCTAATGCACTTTTTCACACAGTATTTTAACTTTTTGAGACTATGTTTAGTAAGTATTTTCACTGTGTTTTAACACACTTTTTACCCGACTGCGAAACGCAAAGGAGGGTATCAGCCTATGTATGTATGTTTGTTCCTTTGTGGCACTCTTGAGACCGAACGCGTGGGCCGATATTTTTATCTCCTGTAGTGCATTTACGTGTAATAACAGCTACATTGCTCAAAGAATTAGTTCACTGAAGTGGCGTTTGGCTGGCCGCGTATGGCGCAGGAACGATGAACGGTGGAGCCGACGAATCCTAGAATGGAGACCACGGACGGATGCAGACATCGGACTGAGGCATGATGGACGGACGATCTTAAGAAGGCTGCTGGCGGCGGATGGATCCGAGGGGCCGAAGACTGAGTGTTGTGGCGCGCTATGAAAGAGGCCTATGTCCAGTAGTGGACTGCTGTGGGCTCATGATCATGACGATGATGATGCGGAACTCCACACTGAGCGTTTCGACATGGTCTTGGCCGATTTTTTTAATATCGGCGTCTAAAGCGCGGAACAATGAGACAGACAAAGCGGCTGGGACACCATCAATCTTCGGTAATAATGTGGCGACGTTGACGGATGGCGGCTTGTATTAAATATCGCTACTTGTGTTTAATTACAATACAGATGCTCGGGGATTTCATTATTTCATTAAAGCTAGTGGTTTAATCAGCGAGTTAGCTTTGGTACCGTGGAGCGTAGCCCAGGAAGTGGGCACTGGAGAAGGTACGGTCGCGTCCTAACAGTAAAATTAATTATTGCCCTGATGCGATTAAATAAAAGATGGTATTCTTAGTCAGGACTGGATCTATATTCAAGTAGCAGGGGCTTAAGACTAATACAAATTCTGAAATACAACTATCTTAATCCGAGGTCGCAGCCCGACTGTTCCGCTTTCTGGGAACCAAGTGTTAATTTGTTTTGATCAAATTCTAAGTTTAAAATGAACAGATCAGTCTAGCTTGGCAGGATCGCACCATGCACTTGTTGCATGGAGGCTAACATCCTACAGTACCAATTACATTAACACCCTATTTCATCGTGGTATCGTGAACCCTTTTTACATCCCACTGTTGGGCGCAGGTCTCCTCTCAGAATGGGAGGGCTTGGGCTATAGTTCCCGCGCGGGGCCCGAGTGGATTAGGAGCTTCACACACACCATTGAATTGCTTCAATATTATTTGGATCAAACAAAAAAGAAGATAGACGTTGTGTCGTATCTGGCCACTATTTCACCAACTTAACAATTGTCAGTTTATAATGACAATTCGAACTACATTTCCTTGCCGATATGAAGTGGACTAAAACAAAAGCTCTTCAAGTCACCAATTGACACCAAATTGTCATTGAAAACTGATATTTGTAAAGTTGGTAGATAGGGGATTGGAGGTGACTGAACTCGAATTGGAAAGAACGGACTGGAGGGGATTGCATCGACAAGTGTGATACTCTTGAATGAGATGATAATACGATACCTATGTATTCTACAGCCTTGTGTTTCCGACATTATGTGATGGTACGGCTATGATCGTCTATATATTTATTTATTTAGTGTATCGAATGTATTTAGACTTTATACAGGAAAACATCGTAGAGTTAGAGCACATCTCGGTAACAAGGAGGCAGCTTATTTGTCAATTTCAAGGCTTTATACAGTACATTGGATTGAGTGGTCTAGTACCCCGACTGTCATTCATTCCACCCGCTTACCTGGAACCTTTATGTTCCGGGGTAGACAAAGGGTTTATTGTAATGAGGCGAGCCTCATTCAATACAAGTTAGTGAAGCTCGCTTGTACTATTGTTGGCTGTATGGAATAAAGTAAGTGCTCGGATAGCGTGATAGACAGTGAAAATACTAGAAACAGGTATGCCTGAGCCAAATGACCAATCTCATTCTGGTACGGGGATCCCTACGCCAGTAACTGGCCCTGTCGTCAGGTTATTGGGGTGACAGTTGACCTCCTTTGCGCTGCGAAGCGTTTACATTTCCAACATCCGAGGATGCGTACTTTCAATGTTGGGGCCCAGCGAGCCCCTACCCCTTTTACCATGGATTTATGAAATTCAATAATATTTGATATGGTTTGGCCAAACCAAGGTCGGAGGTCAATCTGTAAGACATGGCGTGTATTGGGTACCCAGGATTGCTATCAGATCGCCACCGAATCATGTACATGAGTATATAGGGTCAACCTTCCCAAATCAGCTTATTGACTGAAACCTCCGTTACTTCAATGTCTCAAACTCAATTAACTCAGCCTCACAAGCCCAGCTGTGACCTACAGGGTCGTTACCTTTACTGCATCTACCGATGCGAACAATACCCACTGGTTCCGCCGCTCTCGGTCCACTGCCATTTGTGTCTCCCGGTACACGTGACATTTAGCCACTAAAATCCGTTAGGACATCGCCTAGCGTTTGTACGCAGGATTTTATTACTCAAATAACTTGTGACTCTTGTTCTCAACTCTGGTCTCAGAAATGCATATTTGGTCTGTTTAATCAAAACATGGACCTTACGTTAACTCTCAGTTTGCTTGGAAGAAGCTTAAATTACCAATTTGAAGCAAAATTACTAGTGTATCGGCATAATTTTAACAATATAAAGTCTCATCAATCAATTTAATTTATTAACCCGTATTTATTACGTGGTTAATAATTTATCTGTAAAATGCCATCGAGATCGAACTGTATAGAAAATCTGTGATCGAGATGTAGTGTGGAAATCTTCAATAGTGGAGATTAATTATTACACGAAGTGTACTTTACTTGCTCTTGATTTAGAAATCTCATTGTAGCTTAATCCGCTCAATTTATAAATGAGAAATCTCCATTATTAAATAGTTCCGAGTTAGGGAACTTATCTAGAATATAACGAAAACCATGAAATTTAGTAGATCAATTAATTTATTTAATAGGAAGATCTACCTTATAACACATTTGAGGAAGCAAAAGAAACTATTTCAATTATTTAGATCTTCATTGATGATACGATTTCAATGAAAATCGAGGATTCTGTTCCTACAGAGCCATACTAATAAAGGGAAAACGAACCCCCAAATAAAAAACCCTTTTGGCTATTTACACACTAACACACATGCACACAGTGGCTAATAAACATATCACACAACAATAAACACAAATAATCACACAATAAAATATATACACAATTAGTTCATCTGAGTACAATGAATAGACTTAAGATTTTAGGTTCGCTTTTAGTTGGTGTGAAAAGGAGCTTTAATTGAGGGTCTAATTTACGTTAGCCTCAACTCTCCACCTTATTACATTGGTGAATGGTGCTATATTTACATAGCTTGCAACGGGTTGCCCTTGTGACTGCACACTTATTATCTGTTGTGCGACAATGAAGTTCGCTCTTTATTCGTTATCAAGGTTTAAAACAATTAGGAAAACAGTATCAAAGATCGGCAAGTAAATCTAAAGCTATGAATCAAGGGAATTACAAGATTTCTTATTCATTTCACACAGATTAACTTAGTACACATAAAATTACGTTTTACAATTTACTCTTTCCGGTATTGTCAAATAAATCCATGACCCTTTATAAGTTCAATTTCCAACGTCGGTCATCTCAATCTCTCGAACTCTAGGTGTGACTTCTCTACTACAATCAAGCCCAAACACCTCCAAATACTCCCACATTTCTCACACATTAAGATCAATAGAACCATGATCATTAATCCGAACAATATCAACATTATGACCTCTATTGAGTTCCAACCCTTATATTCAACCTGAATCAGGCGATAACAAGACTCATATAGTTCGTCTAGATTAATTTTTTACTATAATACAGAACAGTAATAAACAAGTAGTGGATTCATTTGATAACCTGTATTAATAACTGAAATCGGGTACTTTACCGAATAACTCCTGGATGCACTTTTCACTCCCTAGCTAAATTACAACTAACTTATTTATTTAGATTTTAGTTACAAAATTTCGATATGTTAGGACCTTCAACAACCCTAGCTCATAGGTTCTAACAGAGAGAATCGCTAAGATTTTTCTAGGTTCTTGTCGTGAAGCGAGCCAAGATCCAACTGCCCCAACTTCCTCCTCCACTCCCGTCAGCGTCATCCTTCGGGTCTCCACCTCTCTCCGGGAGCTGTGGGCTTGTCTCTGTAATTTTAAAATATTCCCACGAGTAATTCCGTACATATGATTGGTTAATGACTATGACCGATCCTTGCGATTGGACGATAGTCATGCTAGAGCGTAAGCTCCGCCCTTAAAACATCATCATCAGCATCATGATGTTTTTGCTTGCTATGATTTTTTTGACTGGTTTCACTCGAGTCTAAAGCAACACGTGGAAGCAATTTACGTATCCTAGCAATTGAAAGATTGCACAAGGTCCTTTGTCTATAATGGGTTCTTAAGTATCGACTTGTCAAGCGTCATTTTTACGACTTAGTTTTAAGAAAGCGAGTCAGGTTTCTTTTGTCTAATTTAATTTTATGTTGCGCGTTGGTCGACTCTATAAATCTTAAGTTTTGTTTAAGATAATTTTTTGTTCCCTTGAATTCTGGGTAAAACTTTCTACACGTGAACGTTGCTGTCTGCGTTATTTGAAATTTATGGGCGCTAAGTCTGTATTTTATAACTTATTTGATACGCGGAAGCGATAACGCTACGTTGACCATCTCAATTAGCCAATTGTCCAGATCCCAGATTATTATTGACTTCCAATTGTAACGGTTCTGCCTATTTTAATGAATTCAACTTCCTTTCGAAAAATAGTTTGAAGTTAATTCCATTTTAATTGGTTTAATAAAACGCCGATTTATCCTGTTTAACGTATTATTATTATTTCTAGTGAATTTTAATATATTATGAACCAACAATACAAATAAATTAACCTACATTATTAAACTATACAAACAAATAAAAACACTAACAAAAAAATAATATTATTTACAAACAAACAGAAATCGCGTCCGGAATTTCGCTATAGTTAAAACGGGTCGGTCGCACAAAAGACAGCGTCACATATGTATACGCGAGGCAATGAGTTTAAGACGGGAACGCAGCCATTTACTTTGCCGTGCGCCGTCTGCCAGCCAACACCAAAATCAGTAAAATTAAAAGAAGATAGACACTCCAGTATTTGAAAGAAATAACTAATTTTGATCTGAATCCCTAAAGTTCAGTTTCAAGTTCAGTGTTTTCCCCGAGACGGGTGAGTGTTCCTTTCGGCAAAGAAAGGTATTCAAAAATCTACAGCCTTAATTGTCAGCTGAGAATCCGTTATCTAGACTTCATTAATAACACGACACGGCGCCATTGGAGTTTTAAGTCTGACGTGTGTCTTTGCATGTCAATGCGTCTATCTTTAGTATCGTAGCTCCTAAACGGATGAAACAATTTGGATGGGACTTCTTTAAAACGAAATCTAGTTTAATCGAGATGGTTCTTTGAAATGAAAATGTTGGAGTTTCATAGTGAAATCACTTACGTATGCATTGATATAAACATCAGGATATGTCATTTGGAACATTTTGAAATAGGAACGGTGTTGCCGAGGCCGCCGGCGGCGCCCGCGCGGACGTGCTCGCGGCTCATATCACTGAACCACTGAGACTGCTTTGTAGTCTCACTGAATTGGAAACAAAAACGAGCTACTGAAGGGCCCGTCCCTACGCTATTATAATGTCTATGCACGTATGTATATAAATCGACTTGAATGAGCCTAGTAGTAGCGCGAGTAGAGCCTTGACGTGCAGTGTGCGTTTCGCTGCCACCGAGTCGTGCGTTCCCAGAGGAAGGACTTCAATTTAATCCACTACGATTCAGTCTTATGTAGTTTCATGTTAAAAAGTAAATAGGTACGGTTCTTCCTGAAATAGGATAACAATAACAAGTGAAAATGTAGAGACGAAAACTAATCAAGTTACAGACAGTCACCTTATTCCTACAAAGCAGGCGAAAAGCCTTCATACGGGGCAATTGGTCTTTGTTTTTTATACGTCTCCAAAAGGCAGCAAATTGAATCAGAGGGCCAAATAAAAGGAATGGGTGAATAGAGAAATGGGAAAATATTCTTTGCGTTCGGAGGTCGAGCCAGATGCTATCGTTATCAGTTATCACATTTGTTTTTCTATCAAAACACTGACTATATATCGAGATATATAAGGAAGGAGCACCTAATTCACCAACTTAGCAATTGTCAGTTTTCGATGACAATTTATTGTCAATTGCCGACTCGAAGAGCTTTTCTTTTAGCGCGCTTCATACTGACAAATAATTATACTTCGAATTGTCAACGTAATCTGACAATTGTAAAGTCGATGAAATAGGGGCCTGACCTACCGTAGAACGTTCTCAAAGTAAAAGTCATAATGATTTTCCTTGTCAGACAATGCGATGTCACCATGACAGTTTCTGGGAAAAGGTTCCACAGTGGGTCACGATCAGTTGGTTTGATAGTACTTCGCCTGTCAAAAAAAGTGCTGAGAACCTCAATGCTCGCCGCGAACTTTAGTCAGTTCCCGAGTACTTTCCGCGTACGATGGATTTTAAAAATAAAAAATATTCCGAAGAATTGAGAACCTCCTCCTTTTTTTCAAGTCGGTTGTTGTTGAATAATACACTGTTTAAACACGACTAAAAAAGTTGGAACTGGTATTTAATCGGAGTATTTTCTTTCATCGGTAAGTAATGCGTAAATGTCTTGTAAATGTAGAGCAGTACTTTTAACGTAACTTAGTTAGTTCTTTGATTATTTCATTTGTAAGTTTGCCTCTTTGTAAAATATCTTTTAATGTACTCAATTAAACGACTTAAGCAAACAATAGAAACTTAAAAGCTTTCGCAAACGACATTTTGTAGCAAAAGCCAACCCCTAACTTTGTAGCCGCCACAAAGGACGCGTAATTTTATCACCAACGATCATAATCGATCATCTGAACTTCCTTTAAAATTAGAATAGTTCCTACATTAGGGTTAAGCGGGCCACTTAAAGTTGGCGATGGGGACGCCCCCATTGAAAACAAGTTTGAACGACTATTGCGGATTGCATACCAGTACCGGATTTGAAATTTCCGGTATCAAGACTTAGGGGGATAATCGGCACCGCATCGCTAAAAGTAAAGACCGAAAAAACTTTGAGACTTTACCATCATCAGCAGCCTTATCATTATCATGATACTTGGGACTTGAACACGTAAAAACATATTTATTTAAATACTTTGACGTTTCCCGAGTATCATGAATATCATGATAATGTGTGAAAATCGCGAAAGCTTAAATCAATAATCAGCAGCCCTGTTTTAATTCCCACTGCTGGGCGCAAGCCTCCTCTCAGAATGAGAGATCTTGGGCTATACGTTCCCACGCGGGCCCAGTGGTGATTGGGAACATCACACACACCATTGAATTGAATTGTAGGAGTGTGCAGGCTTTGTGATGCGTTGCGATGCGGATTCGTAATTTAAAATCAGTTGCGGTAATACCGGAAAAATTGTGAATATTAAAAAAAGAGAAAAGTACCGACAATCCTCGAGTAAATGCGGTACCGGTAATTCCCGTCAGTAATCCCTACTTGCGAGAAAATATATGAAACTGCAATTAATTACAGTCTTTCGCTTTTGAGGCGGTCAAGTCGGCGAGTTAAATTGCGATTATTATAATTTTAACCTCGTCAAGCTTCGCTGGTTGACGGGGAATTGTACCAGTTAAAAAGTTTGAATTGGATTCGTCGTTTGCGCTAAAGTTAGCAGGATTTTGACAAGGTGCTTAAAGCTGAAATCCTTGGCCCTAGAAGGCTGAAATTTTGCATAGAGGTTGCCTTTATGATGTAGGCAAGCACTAAGGACGGAATTGCACAAAGGCTCTTGGGCGCAGATGACAGCGGCGCACAACTACCCTCGTCTTCATTGTAATTGACCGAATGAACGAAGTGAGTTTCAGCTTGGACAAAAATTATTTCGTATGTCTGTCTGTCCAGCATCTGTCCGGTTGTTCTCCTCTATAGCTTGCATTTCTCAACCGATTCTAGTAAAATTCTTCGTTAGTTCTTAGTTTTTTTTCTTGTCAATTCGGTTTTGAATTTTTTATACAATAAAAAAAACGACAGGTGTTTAAAAAATGAAATGAATCCTCGTAAAATTTTATGATCAGGTAGGTACAAATTATGTACCTAAGTAAGTTTTTTTTTGTAGATTACTTTTTTTTTATAAAATAAAGACCGAAAATGAGGTCGCGAGGTGTACCTACAGCTTACAGAGCCACTAGTTTTTATTATTGTCAAATGCGAAAAACACGTGATGAAAACGAAGGTAGTTGTGGGCCGTAGTTGGCTGCGCCTTGTAGTCTCGCGAGCAGAGCCTTACTGCGAAAAATGGCTAAACTCGACTTTATGTACGAGAGTGATCCGTTTATTTCACTTTCATTGAGTCTCACGGTATGTTAAAAATATAAAAACTGGTTAAATAAAGCATATGACATGTGGGCGCGCTCGTGATTTGGGTCCGAATACCGTCTCCAGATATACGGCCGCCGCCCGCAAGGTCAGGGTAATGCGTACAAATCCTAAGATATGGGCAGCCGTTGACCCTTCGTATTTCACTGCCGACACGGCTTCGTACGTGAAAGAAATTGTATAATTTTCTAAGGTTTTTTTGGGCTTCCGTACCTTATTTTCAAAAAACTGTGGGTACAAAAAAGTCCAAAATTTTTCCATAGAAGGTTCTATGGACGCTTTACTTTTTTGAATAACCTAACAATTTTTATATTATTTCTGCCCAAAATCACGAGGACTATCTATTTAAATAATAAAAAAAGTGTTCCGCATTTTTTTGACAGTTTTGTGACGCATTTTTACGTACCTACCTATTCTATGAGGACCGTCACAAAACTCACAAATAAACCTTTATTAAAACTGTCAAAAAAATGCGGGACACTTTTTTTATTATTTAAATAGATAGTCCTCGTGATTTTGGGCAGAAATAATATAAAAATTGTTAGGTTATTCAAAAAAGTAAAGCGTACACAGTTTTCTGAAAATGCACAAAAGGAAAGATTGGAAGCTTTTGAGATGTGGTGCTGGATGAGAATAAGTTGAATGGAACGGAAGACCAATGAGGAAGTACTGTCAATGGATAATGAGAAGAGAACGATCCTGAATACTATAGAGAATAGACGCGGGAAAATGATTGGACATTCAATACGACACGACAACTTCCTTAAGACTATTTTAGAAGGAACAATTGAAGGAAAGTGAGGAAGAGGTCGACCTAGGCGAAGCTGCATCGACCAGATAAAGGAGAAGGCCGGTGTCGTGTCGTATCAGGAGGTCAAGAAACTGGCTCATAGGAGAGATGATTGGAAGACACTCCACCGACAAGAGTGTAACTCTTGAGTTTGCTGATGACCTTAAAACGAAAAACAGAACCCTTAGCTGTGACAGTCCAGCTTGGGCGGCGGTTTTCCCGCTAACTGCCAGGGTTTAAGGCTAAATAAAAAACGCAACGGAGTCAAAAAATACCTACGTTCATTCAAAATGGTGTTTCCATACAAATTGCTGTAGAATCGAAACCTATAGGATACATCCTGTTGTTCTAGAAACCGTCCCGTGAAAGACGAACCATTTAAGTACATACATACAAGCTTTTACAGAACACTTGGTGCGCGGTCCGACTCGCACTTGGCAGATTTTTTCATGTCAGTTAAAAATATGTCAGATAAATAATTATGAGATATTTATGTCAACGTTGACAAAATAGGGGTCAGAATATGGTAGCTTAGTATAACGTGAGTGTGTCACTAACATCTGCAACGGGGCGCAAAAACATAAGCCAGAATATCTCGCTAAAGCTCTTCCTACATTTTAAATATTTTGAAAGGTTAAAATGTTGGATTAAAACTTGTAAAATATTGAAGCATATTTTATTTGCAACCTCGGTGTGGTGCGTTTTGTAGCTGTTAAACAACTTGTTTTAGATGAAGTACAGAGTTTAGATAAAACACTGAATAATTATTAATTAATTTTGCTGATGCAGGATTATAAATACAACATAATATTTTCAAACTAAGTAGGTGGCTGGGAGTATGTTATTATTCAAATTATAGTAGCAAATTAGTTTTGAACATGAAACTACCGTGACACCGTGAGATTTAATCATAGTGACGTGTCAGTCGAGTATAGCCCGACATGTTTCGGACTAATCCATATTCCTTCCTCAGGGTACACGCTTCGACGGTAGCTTGTGTGCTAAACTAAAAAGAGAAATCCTGAATTCAAGTCTGTTCTGATTTTACGTCTACTAAAAATGTGTAATAAAATGAAAATACAAAAATACTGCTATAGACATTGACGATGTTCCAAAAAAATAATGTTTTAAGTAAGTTCTATTGCTAATGAGAGAGAGAGAGAGAGAGAGAAACATTTATTCACATACATTCGACGCATACAGAAAGATGAAACAGTACATTTAAAGGAATAGAATACAATGGAACACATAGCTATATTATTTAACAATACAATATGTTTGCACCGAACGATGTGAAATGGGCCCCACTCAGCATAATGTTGCGGCAAGCCGCAACGCTGTTTTTCTGCAGAGCCCATTTTAACCTAAAACTAGACACAAAGTGCATACACAAACATACACAAACACAAACTCAAACTCAATGACTCAAACTAATGATATTGGACATTTAATTACTTTGGTTTATGACCGTAATTTTGAACAGCAGAAAAAATTATAGACGACGGTTAAGCTATGTAACTGTCTATATATAAATAAAAAATAAAAATAAATTAATTTTAGTTTAATGATCTCAATTGGAAAATCTTTTTGTATTTTTTTATTTTAATTTTCTTATCTGTTTTATAACTTTACTTTTCTCTTGTATAACTGTGTTTTGTTTACTTATTGTCTTTATTGTTTATTTGTTAAATTACTTACCTCTTCCCTTTTCACCGTCATGTGTACACTGTTTTTGTCTTCGTTTTAAGGTTTAGTTTTAAATCGGGGTCCCTCTGAAAACCAGCGCCGTGGCCCCAGCCGCGGCACAATGCGTCAACGCTTTGTTCACTTCTTTTAATTTTTTATTCAAAAAAAGTAAATAAATTATAATGAGGTAGGTACATTATAAAACTTAAAACTAAAATTTAAAATACTAAATACTTACTAACTAAAACTAAACTAAAGGTAAAAAATCTCTCCCAGATCGCCGCCAATGGGAAGCGTGCCCAGAAGGCTGGCAGCATTGCCACGTTGTATGGCAATGCTGATTCGCTGAGCGAAGTATTGGCCAGCCCTCTGGTCACGGGAGGCCTCTATAAGGCGCGCCGAGAGATCTTTATACAAATGGCGCGCGCTAGGCCCCCAAGTCCCCAGAGTTTCGACCCCAAACGCCTCAAATATGTAACTAGCTCCAAGGGAACTATATTTGCGGCGTTTTAGGTCTTCTGCTGAGGCCGCGGCAGAGCCAGCAACATTTTGAGTCCTTGAAAGATGGGTCGGTGCAAGGGTATCCACACAAGTGGCGTCCCATACTAAAGGCCGACCCATCCGCCAAGGAACCAGTGTCAGACCGTCGGGCCTCTTACCATCGTCCCTAGCCAGGCCGTTAGGTTCCAAGACGGCCGGCACTTGGACGCTGACAAGTGCCCTACGGATGACATCATTAATGCTGGCGTGGCGCGGTATACGACCCGCGCTTCTGCCGCATGATAGGCCATGGTATCCATGCCTATCAGTCATTTTCCCACATTGGCAGCGATGAGGGACATTTGTTGGTGCCCCTACCCTGAGACTGGTGGCGAGGCGGAAAGTGGTGTTATCGAGGAGGGTGCCTATCGTAGTTGAGGGAAGGGTTTGAAGCCAGAGGCCTGATTCCCACTCCGCGGTAGCAAGAAGACGAGCGCGCTCTGCCGGACTGGATGCTGTGCTTAGCAGATTGTTCCTCACCAGTTGGCAGAGTGGCTCGTCCCACTGCCTCTGCGAGCAGGGATTCGCAGGCGCGTCTGTACCCGGACATGCTAATGACCAAACATTTTTGGCCTCGGTGCAGTGAGCAACCTCTAGGACCCCCAATGAGGGAGCTAAAATTTTCCCTATAAGCGGTTGCGCACTGTGCACAGAGGACAAAAAGGCAGGCAGAGATACACTTGAAATTTTGCGGACGCCTAGGCCACCATACCTTATGGGTAGGCTGGCCTGGGTCCATGATTTTTCATCAAAGGGGATGTTAAGAATGGAGATGAGGGTCTCTTCGATTAATGTATCTAATTGAAGCATCAAAGTAGGGTATTTCCAGAGGTGGCAGCCGCGAAGTACATATGTGAATTTAGGTACGAAGAGACAGTGTCGAATGATAGTGTATGCGGTATGCATGTTAATTTTGAGCAAACGACCTGAAACGGTGGTAAAATTTTGAATTTTCTGTTTTACATAGTCCTCAAAAGATTGGTCCAAAAGTGGGCAGCCAAGGAGGTGAAGCGTTTTTTTGTCCAAAATTTTTATAGCAGGAGCTACGTGTTCAAATTCGTTTATTACAGAAACTTTATCAGGACAGGAGTTCGAAACAAAAAGTTCGCATTTAGAAAAATTTAGGGAGAGGCCAATATGTTTAAGGTTAGTTGTTAAATTTTGTAAATCATCAAATACAGTGTTTGCTTCGCCTCCAAGGGTGCCGTCATCAAGGTACCATAAATTTAATTTAGAATTTAAATTTTTGATGATTGAATGAATGGCGAGACTAAAAATTGCTGGACCAAGAGGGTCACCCTGTTGACATCCGACTGATGAGGCTAAAAGGTTATTTTTGTACAGTAATTTGGAGGGTGAACTGTAACATTGCCAAAGAAAATTGTAAACCAAAGGGATTTTTTCTTGTACTTGTGTCAATAGGGCGCCCCTATCGACCGAATTAAAGGCGTTGGTAATGTCCACTTTTAGCAGCACCTCCCCGCCGCTACGTTCCATGTAGGTGCGCACGGCATGAACGGCGGCCTCGCAGCCGCTCTTCGAGCCAAAACCAAGCTGTAACGGTTGAAATTCTGTACTTAGTTTGTTGATAATTGAACGGCAAGCGATTTTGGCGGTCAATCGTCGAAGAGTTGCGCCAACTGCAATTGGTCGAATGCCGCCGTCCTTCTTAGTCAAGGCACATAAGTTTGCACCATATAGAATGTCCCTGATGTCATCTGGAACTTGCCCAGCTAGCATGACGTTCACCAGGGCGGTCAAGTCCTTCAGCAACGCATCACGGGTCTCGCTGTAGCAGCAGCAAAGCAGATCCTTTAGATGCTGCGGCGATAAGCCATCAAGACCGCTCGCGGAGCCGTTGGGGAAGGACATGACAGACCCAAGGATGTCCTGAGTCGTGGCTTGCAGCGATGGGTCACTGGGTTGCGGAGGGTCTGGGAGGCGGAGGTTGGTTGCTGAAGGCGGATGTTTGCTGTGTAGAGCTGTGAGGGTTTCAGTGTTATTAGGAGCTACTGCGTCGTTAGAAAAAGTAGGCGGGAAGCACCTTTGATGTGCTTCAAAGGTGCTTCCCGCCTACTTTTTTCTTTCTTTCTTTTTTTACTTTCAACTTTGTGAAACAAATTAAAATTCGAAAAAGTCGCCCTGCCTTGCGGTAGACATAAAGGGCTTTGCCTGCAGTTTTCTTTAATTTTGTAAGTTAGAGATTTCGAATTTTGATCAGAATGTACATGAAGAATTTTGAATGAAAAGGTGAGAAGCTCGTGCCAATTTTCTTTAGAATTAACCGAAATAATGGACCTAATCGTTGTAGACAGTAATTTCGCAACAGACACGCGGGCACCACGCGGTATGCGTTTAAGCAACGGAAGCGAGTTTTTGAGGTCACTGAGGGCTTGCCAAAATGGTTGCGAGGGTTGAGGTGTCAAAACAGAATTTGAATCTGTGGGAACAGGAGCAGGGGCCGAGGATGGTATGTCGTTCGGTCGATGCTTTTTCGAAATATGAATTTTGAGACCTCTCGAACCTTTAAAAAGACGTGGTTGTGGGCATTGTGGACACTGCACGTAAACATCCAACGACGCAGTAGCTGTGGCATTATTTGGGGTAGGTAAGGACATCAACTAAATTTGTACAAAATTAGAAAATAAGAAAATATATAAGAATAGGAAAAACACTAATTTTAAAAATAATATAGGATTTTCTTCGTTACTACTTTTATAAAAGACTTTGTCCATAACTTAACATAAATTAATTAATTAATCTTTTAATTGTTTTTTATTATACTTGTCACTTGTATACGTTGAATAAATATCTTTCTATTTCTATTCTATTTTCTATTTCTTATATTAATTATGATAAACATTGTCAAATAAAGTGTTAAAGCACCCCGTATCTATCGGCCGCGTGCATCAGCAGCACCCTGTATTTTTATGGCGTTACCACCGTCGCCCGCGCACCAGAGTTATGCACCGCCTGTGCAGCCGAGCTCAACTAATTAACTCGAGTATATTAGGGACGGGAATATGGTTCACTTCTCATGCTCTTAAAGTATACATTTCAATGTATTTCTATAGCAAAAGCAATTTACAATGACATTAAATATCAGCTAAAACTAATTTAACTAAAACTTAAAACTAAATGAAATCTAAATTAGGCATAGTGGCATGGTGCCCAAAATGCTGGCAGCGTTGAATCGCTGAATAGACATGTTCTTTCCGTGTTTATGCTGGGTGTAGGCTGTGTTAAAGCAATCTTCGTCTAAGACAAAGGCAATCAGGCTAAACAGCCAACACACACTATGGATTAATCTGTCATCTGTCTGTCTGTAAGTAAATCAAGGGCACTTCTCGTCAACCTAAAATCAAAAACTTTTGCGATTATGAAATTATGTGCGTTTGGTAAACCGGCCGCGACCTTCTCGATTTAACAGGACAGCAGTTTTCCAACGACAAAGTCAAGTTTGGTTTGTTCCTCAACAATCTCAACCCAGCTTGTACGGAACCCTTGATGCGCGAGCCTGACTCGCACTTCGCAATTTTTAGTGTTTGCTAGGGTCAGCAATCCCACATTTAAGTTGTTAAGGAAACAAAAAACTGCATTTTCGTGATCGGTGTCAAATTTAGTATCAGTTGAAAAAAATCTGTGTAACACCTAACTTTTAATTTCCATTCTATCCATCAGATTTCCACCTATCTGTAGAAACCTTCTTTTTTCCGTTATAATAAAATTCTTACCCCCACAAGTAATATTATTTGCGGGAAAAAAAATTGGCGTCTCAAGCGAGAGATTTAAGATACATTTGAGAGACATTTGGTAGAAACTTCGTCACTTTTCAACACTTCATCTCTCCGGTAACTTTTTGGGGTGAGCAAAAAAATTACGGAACAAAAACTTTCCGTCAAATAAATTGTAGTATATATTTTAAGACGACCGCGTTTGCGAAATAACTTTGCTATGATTTATCTTTCAATGTCGAGCGATTTCAAAACAAAAGTTTTAGAAGGTTTTTGGATAACAGAACTAATGTTTTAAAGAAAGAAAGAAAGAAATGTTTATTGTTACAAAAATCAAAATTAAGCGGACTTAGGGTGGCATCATTAAATATGTGAGGCTTCTTTGGGGGGGTGGCGATCCGAATCTCACCCAACCTAATTTTTCCTCGTGAAGTAGTGAAAAATCGCGAGGACATTTGGTTCAATTACGTGATAGTTATTTGTTATACAAGGGTGCAAAGTTGTATTTTACCCGCGAGTGTGGAATTGAAACACAAGCAAGCGAAAGGATTCTATAGTTGAACCACGAGCTACTTCTCGTGTGTTGAAACACTCGCTACGCTCAGGATTCTATTTTAGAACCACTCGCTTCGCTCGTGGTTCAACTATAGAATCCTTTCACTTGCTTGTGTTTCAATTCCACACTCGCGGGTAAAATACAACTTTGCACCCGTGTGTAACACGAAACTTTTCACCTCACTGTAGCAAAGAAAGCGCAAGATGCAAAAAATCAGCTCATAAAAAATAAAGCTTCGTCACTGGAATCACTATTTTTTTACGACATTATAACAGAAAACTCTGGAAGTTGTGTATTTTTACGTGAGTTGAAGTAGGTGAGAAAAATTTTGTTGACAATGTTGATATTTCTGACGATAAGTACGTTTTGAAATTGCATCGACTCAACTTGTGCATTCAGAGTTATATTCAACATCATTATAAAAAAACAAATGGTTCTTATAGAATTTTAAGAATAAAGCTAAATTTGGTATTTTTTATTAAATTTTCAAACCATTCATCATGTATTTAATGATATTAATTATCAAACGGACATCAAACGAACCATTATTATGAGCGTTTTACGTTTTGTCATCTGTCAAAAGCTACTTAAACGCGCTCCACTCCAAGGTCAAATTACTTTCCCCACTAGTCGATAAAACGCGATTTTACCCGCTAGTATTAAAGGATAAAAGACGGCTTTCCGAGCTAGTGAGGGGAAAAACATCTTCCTCCACTAAAAGATGTCTAAATCTACATACATACAACAGGTGCATCTATATAAAATTATTACGTTGCTTTGCGACAAATTTTCTTGTTAAGCGATTTTGTCGCGGTGTTTTTCTTTAGTGGAGAGCATCGTAAAATAATATAGCTTTCGGAATATAGTGCTTGCCAGACTGTAAACACATAAAAGAACTACTGGGCACAGACCTTTCTTGATAAGGGGAAAGCTGCAAACAATGATCTTTTGAAGCATATCCATAAAAACCGGCCAAGTGCGAGTCGGACTCGCGCCCCGAGGGTTCCATAAAAATTGATAGTTATGTGTAGTTCGTCTATCACGGGAATCGAGTCTCGAAATTTTTGGCTGCTATTTCCGAATGTTTTAAATCTCAGCTTATTTCACTAAGTCTTTGACAATCATCAAATTCTTCATAATAATTTTAATTTGTAACAATTAAGTATAACGTTAGATATTGGGGTAAATTAAACGAAAGTTACCACTTTTGTCTTAAAAAGCCCATCAAACTTTAGTCTACTATCGTGTTTAGCACTAGCCAACTCGTAACAGGCAACAGTTACTGCCAGTTTCAAGTGTTAATAAATAAGTACGTAAGTATTTCTTTCTTTCCATAGAATAATTTTATTCCCAACAGATTTCCCTGTGCAATCGAGCTTGTAAACTGCCTCACATGGTTCCATTTTACTCTGCGGCCAAAGCAGTGTGGGTTGCTATTGGTTCGGCGCAATCTGGATGGCGTATATCATTCTATCGTGGTATATCGGGTGGCAATTTGTCTAGAACGGTCGGCTCGACTAATGGTCGGCTAGTAAGGAGGACAACTTAACTGATTTTGATAAATCGACTCAAACCGACGAATGTAAGGGGCCTGTGATCGCTTATTGGTTTACTGGAATGAGTCTTTCGACAGGATAGAATAATTGCTTAGAATGCTTATCGACCAACTCGCTCTGCAGGTTCGAGTATTTGGTATTAATTTCAGCTTGCTACCTCCACGCGTTGCAGACAAAAAGCGTCTAGACTTGACAGACAGACCACAAACAAAGTGATCCCAATAATACTAATACAGGGATGCCAAAGACCAGGCCCCTGTTTCACCAACTTTACAATGTCAGTGTTCAATGACAATTCGGTGTCAACTGCTGACTTGATGAGCTTTTGTTTCACGCACTTCTTATTGTCAAAGAAATGTAGTTCGAATTGTCATATAAAACTGACAATCGTGAAGATGGTGAAAGAGGGGCCTGGCAGATGCAAAACATCGTGGTTGAAAACCTTCGTCAGTGGTTCGGGATGAGCACTTTAGAGCCGCTGTCGACAAAGTACGAATTGCAATGATGATCGCCAACCTCTGATAGGAGATGGCACTGAAAGAAGAAGAACCCTAATAATACTTAAATTAAATGGCTGTAAAATCTAAAACAAATGAAAGTAAAACCGTCTAAAGTCGATAAGTTTATAAAAAGTCTCAACAGAAGTAAGAAATGAAAAATGTAATTGTAGCCAATTTTCGTCACTCTGCTTTTACCTACATTTTATAAGAACAATGATTACCTACATAGGCAATGACGTTAGATAGTGAAAAGTGGTATGTTATCAGCACGCCGCAGCAAATGAAGCGTAGAAAATCCTACAGTTTGTAGCCTCTTTGGCTTCAGCCGCTCTCGAATAAGGTCCAAACTTGCGCGCATTATGCAACATGTTTGGAAAATTTTCGATTGTTTTGTAAGCATAATGACGTATCTTTACTTACATCATTGTACGTAGTTACTAAGCTGAACGTTTTGAAAGTTAAAATTGTGTACAGACTGAAGTTTTGGTTAGATGTGGGCCCCACCTAAATACCGCCATTACCCAATTCATTTGAAGAATAAATAAAAAATTGGGACCTAAGTACCTGATGACCTTTCTCAATCTTACTTTAGTGCCTTCGGACACGAATACTTAGCCTCACACGTAAGCACTTTAGTTGAAACTGAACAAGCATCCGTAATGGCGGGAATCGACTTCATCACCCGGTTGCTTTTAATCGAAAACTTTTTCTGTGTTTTTCGAAATTCATATTTCCTAACAAAGAAATTTAGATACTTCGCAATCGCTTTGGCTGTGGCAGAGATCACTACAAATTTGTGTGCTCTCTATCACACAATAGATTTTATGCTCTCATCAGCTTTGAACATGGAAGTGATATTTTTTATAAATTTCGGTCTCTTCGCTAACATAAACTCTATCCTGGTTATTTTGCTGGGTTTTAGAAACGCTAAATATTTCAAAGTTCTCTACACCAATATGGACGCTATATACAACGTGCTAAAATACTGCGCAGATTTAAAAAAAGGTATACGAAAGCCTAGGAAATTCGGTTTGTTACTGGCTGTTATGTTTCTTCTAAATTATACGACGGTGGTGACATTATTTTTGGCTGACTACGTTATATTCAGGATTTTGAATCCAAATTACCCTTCGTCAAACGACGCCTGGTTTACATTTAGTACATTCAGCATGGTGTGCGCTGAGATCCGTTATTTCATGGAATTCATAACATCCATCCTTCTCTTGGGCGTTCTACGCGAGTTCTTAAGATCTTTGCGACTTACAATATCACACTCGGTGACAATATTACGGCAGTCAACAGATATTGAGAGAGCTCGCGAAATTAATAAACTTCGTCGTAATTTGAATGGGTTGTTTTCGATTGTCCGAAATTTGAAGATGTGCGGTGTTTACGTGAAAAAGTGTTTTGGTGTTCAGGTGATTAATTTATATTTCTACTAAATATTGCAAGCGACTTCCTGTCCCATGGGTATTCCGAGACATCTCTTCCTATCACCTTGTCTAAGTTCTATGAAGGTAACTCTAAGAATAAATATATTTTTGATTATTATCTATTTTCAAAATACGTGGGAAAGCATCATCTATAACTGTTCCAAATTTCAAGTCGATAGCATCAGTAGTACCTGAGATAACCAACTGTGACGTACAGACCGACAGACCGAGTCACACCATAAGGGATCCTGTATGTTTAACTATTATCAAAATGCTTATTTACATAATAAAAGCAATTTACAATTAAACTAAATCCAAGCTAAAACTAATTAAACTAAAACTTAAAACTAAATTAAATCTAAATAAAGCCCTCGTGGTGCCCAAAAGGCTGGCAGCGTTGCCTCGCTGAATAGCGATGCTGATTCTTTGAGAGAGAAAACCGCCAGCCCTTTGGTCACAAGTTGCATCGACCAAGCGCTTTTGCAACTCTGAAATGAATTTATATGCGCCGGGACCCCGTGGACCCAAGGTTTCAAATCCGATAGCAACAAAATTGTAGTTCGGACCGAGTCTTGTATTTAGACAATTTTCTAATTTCAGCCGTTTCTTCCGCCATTTTAACTATTAGAAGTTGAACTTGAATGCCTTTTTCAACCACTTCTTTGTGTTTCAGATCGTGTTTTCTCTCTTCGCCGTTATGGTTTATTTTATTGTTTTGTTGTATCAAGGAATCCAAATGGCCATAATAAAACAAGTGAGAATGACCCCATAATTAATATTTTTAATGTTTTTCTAATACAAGTTGCTAGTTGGATGATCTTATCGTTTTTTGAGGCACTTTTTTTTTAACCCCCGTCACAAAAGAGGGGTGTTTTAAGTTTGAACTCTATCGGACGAACGGATTTGAACTCTGCTTGATTAAATCGCAAGCTTGGTAAGTTAGAAAACTTGGATCCTGGAGCACGTTGATATCTTGAATTGTTTATTTTTATATATCAATAAAAATACATTTATGTGATAACCAACTTAGAAAAGTTAAAAAACCCCCGACATTGTCATTTCAATGAAACTTTTTAATGAAACTTAGCTAAGAACCATCTCGATTAAGCTAGCTTTAAATTAAAAAAAACCGCATCCGAATCGGTCCACCCGTTTGGGAGCTATGATACCACAGACAGATACACAGACACACAGATAGACAGATACACACGTCAAACTTATAACACCCCTCTTTTTCGTCGGGGGTTCAAAAGATGACAAAACAAAAATTAGGTTTAAAAAAAAAACCGACAAAAACCTGTAAAAAGTAAAAAAAATGTTCGGGGCCTGTTCCTTTCATTAGGAACTAGGAATCTTAACTTTTTTTTGCAGTTGGGTGCCGTATTTTTGTATGTATTTGTAGGCGGCATACGGCACCTGGCTGCAAAAAAGTTAACATAGTTCCTATTTAAAGGGCCAGGCCCAGATTCTTATTTTAACTTTTGACGTTGTTTATTTTGAGCAGGACATAGGGAAAATCGGCAGCAAGATTACGATATTCCTTCTCACTAACTACTCTGCGGTAACAGTCTCCATGCTGTATGCCGGGCAGAAGACGCGTGACGAGGCTGTTAATGTTGTCAGGGCCCTGGCGCGGCTGCAAAACATATTAGTTACAAGTATGTTAGTTAAGCTGATTTTAGACATAGCTATGTTGGCTTAGGCCTGGGTCGTTCTCAGCCGCCACCCGCAGCGGCCAGAGGTCCGACATCGGTGGCGTTTATGTGTCATAGAATACAATACAATACAAATATTCTTTATTGAAAACCAAAACTGTACAAGGAGATTACAACAAAATAGGTATGGTGGACAATAGGCGGTCTTATCGCTTAAAAGCGATCTCTTACAGACAACCAAAATATAGAAACCAAGATGAAGAGGCCAATTTAAGTGGCCGAAATTAACAGAAAGGAGAAACGTAAAATTAACATATATTTGGGAGAGTTCGTTCTTGTCCGCCGCGTGCATCGCGAACGTATAAGGCCACTTAAGGTGCAAGTTGCTGAGCTATATTGGTAACTTTAGATCCTAATAGTAATTAATAGTACACGTTATTTTTAGTACCCGGCGACGAACTGATGGATCTGCGGAAGTCCGTGAGAAACTTCCACCGTCACGTGACCGTTGAGCCCATCCAGATCAAGGTCATGTCCACAGTGCTCATCCAGATGCCCTTACTGCCTCAAATCGTGAGCGCAGTCATCACATACACCATCATACTGCTGCAGTTCAATCATGTTGTGTGAATTGACAATATTCCATTTTTTTGACAGATGGACATTAATAAAGCAACGAAAGAGTTTAGCCTCCTGAACGCAACAATGTATATTAACAGTTGTACATTTATTTACGTAATAAAAGCAATCGACAATGACATTAAATCCAAGCTAAAAGTAATTAAAGTAAAACTTGAAACAAAATTTAATCTAAATAAGGCCCCCGTGGCATGGTGCCCAAAAGGCTGGCAGCGTTGCCTCGCTGAATAGCGATGCTGATTCTTTGAGAGAGAAAACTGCTAGCCCTTTGGTCACAATTTGCATCAGCCAAGCGCTTTTGTAACTCTGAAATAAGCTTGTAGGCGCCGGGACCCCGTGGACCCAAGGTTTCAAAACCTACCGCAACAAAATTGTACTTCAGACCGAGGGTCTTGTATTTAGACATTTTTCTATTTTCAGCCGTTTCTGCCGCACCAGCTTTTTGTGTGGTTCCCGGGAGATGTGAAGGTGCTACTGTATCGACACGGGTCGCATCCCAAACCAGAGCCCTACCCATTCTCCAGGGAATCAGTATATTAATATAAATTTAAAAGCAATGTGTAGTACGTAATCATAATCAATTGATTTCCTTATACTAGTGTTTTTTACTTTAAGTGTAAAAATAAGCGTAAATAAACGAAAGCAACATTATCAACGAAGAGTCTCTTTGGTGAGATTTTTCGTTAGTCTGTTTCTAATTTTTCACTATTTTTTTAATTGAAGGAAGTGAAACGTCTCCGAAAGCTGAGCGAAAATGCTTTCGTATGTCTGTCGGGCTATTACCCTCTAACGGTTGCATTTTGCAACTGATTCTAGTAATTTTTTTTTGTCGATTCAGTTTTTGGAAAAAAAAAACAGAGCCAGTAGTCAATGAAAATAATCGATGATTTATTGATTATTTTTGTTTTTATTTTTATGAAACATTCATAGTATGAAATTCAACATACAATGACAATGCAAAGAAAAATCCGTTAAGCAGCTGGACTTGAACCAGCAACCTCGGTAATCCGTACCACGCTCCACCAGTTATGCTATACTTAACGTTGGTGTACCTAACGAATTTTTCAATGCCTTGTGTCATGTTTTTTATTTGGAAGATCTCTCCTCAGCGCCATCTATGAGTAGCTTAATCAAGCGGCTCACCCACTACGGAACTTCTACAGTTACGCATTAGTGGCAAGAGATGGGACTATTTTCTGAATCAATGAAAATAATCGATGATCTATTAATTATTTTTGTTTTTATTTTTATGAAACATTCATAGTATGAAATTCAACAATGAAAATAATCGATTTATCGATTATTTTTGTTTTTATTTTTATGAAACATTCATAGAATGAAATTCAACATACAATGACAATGCAAAGAAAAATCCGTTAAGCAGCTGGACTTGAACCAGCAACCTTGGCAATCCGTACCACGCTACACCAGTTATGCTATACTTAACGTTGGTGTACCTAACGAATTTTTCAATGCCTTGTGTCATGTATTTATTTGGAAGATCTCTCCTCAGCGCCATCTATGAGTAGCTTAATCAAGCGGCTCACCCACTACGGAACTTCTACAGTTACGCATTAGTGGCAAGAGATGGAACTATTTTCTGAATCAATGAAAATAATCGATGATCTATTAATTATTTTTGTTTTTATTTTTATGAAACATTCATAGTATGAAATTCAACATACAATGACAATGCAAAGAAAAATCCGTTAAGCAGCTGGACTTGAACCAGCAACCTCGGTAATCCGAATCACGCTCCACCAATTGTGCTATACTTAACGTTGGTGTACCTAACGAATTTTTCAATGCCTTGTGTCATGTATTTATTTGGAAGATCTCTCCTCAGCGCCATCTATGAGTAGCTTAATCAAGCGGCTAACCCAAACAAAAATCATGACACAAGGCATTGAAAAATTCGTTAGGTACACCAACGTTAAGTATAGCATAATTGGTGGAGCGTGGTACGGATGGATTACCGAGGTTGCTGGTTCAAGTCCAGCTGCTTAACGGATTTTTCTTTGCATTGTCATTGTATGTTAGAGCTAGTAGTGACTTTCTTCATCTACAAACAATTAGTATAACAATATTAAGTTAGGCAAGATATAAATTTACATAAAAAATAACCTTATTTATTATAATTACATTATTCCAACCGATCGAAACTGCTGACGTGCGTCCTCCATCAATCACATTTTATTGCCTTTCAACGAAATTGTTGTCAACCAATAAGCAGGTACTTTCCTACACTTTAGTTAACACTGAACTACTCTTCACTATGGCGGGAATAAGCATCATAAAAAAACTATTAGTAATTGAAAACATTTTCTGCGTTTTCCGGAATTTGTCTTTCCTAAGAAACAACACGAGACACTTCGCTATTGCGTTCACCGTACTTCAACTTCTGTTGAACATTACTTCTGTTGTTCAAATCAGTGGTTACGTATATGTAAATTCACTAAATATGGATACGTTATTCAATTCGGCATTTGGTTATTTCGCTAACTTTTATTCTATTCTGGTCATTATACTAGGCTTAAAAAACGCCGAAACATTTAAAGTTCTTTATTCACATTTGGATGCTATATACAGCTCGTTTATAGTGAACAAAAGCTTTCAAAAATCACTTAATAGGTTCAAAACCAAAGTTTTTATTTTGACTTGTATGTACATTTTAAGTTTTACCTCGATGTCAGCTATTCTAATCAGCAATTATATGGGCTTAAAATTAATATTACCGAACTTAAATGGTGATCAAGACGCAATGTTTGCATTTGGTTTTTACGCCATGTTGTGCTCAGAGACCCGTTATTTTGTAGAATACGTGGCATTTATTATAGTGTTAACAATCTTACGCGAGTCCTTAAGATTCCTTCAGCTTACTATTAATAAGTCGGCAAACATGTTACGACGATTTTCACTTGAAATTGATAAAGGTTCTGAAGTGAGCGAACTTCGCGACAGTCTCGATAAATGGTATTCGACTGTTCGTCATTTGATCATTGGCAGTGCTTTGTTGAAAAAATGCTTCGGTATCCAGGTAATTGAAATGGTTTCTGTGGTAACGGGTAAGTACTTAAATATTGGTCTTGGATGTTTAATATGTATATAAGTATGTATTTATCTATATGAGTATGTTTATCCGTTGTCTAGTACCCATAGTACAGGCTTTGCCTAGTTTGGGACTAGGTCAATTGGTGTCAAACTGTCCCATGATTATTTATTTTATTTTTATTGCTAGTACTCGTATGTTCTGAGATCCTACCGGCTGCGCTAATGTTACGCCAGTGAAAGACTAGTGATTTCAAGCAGACTGTTTATTCACATGAAATCTAGACTACACAAAATACGTCAAGTTAACCCTGGATTAGTGTCTCACTCAGGTTGGTGCAAGTTGGCCTTATTGAATTAAGATTGAAAATGCCAATGCGGGAAAAATCTTCGGGACTTCATTCCCGTGATAGACGAACTATTTACATACCTACAAATTTGCACGGAACCCTCTGTGCGCGAGTCCGACTCGCACTTAACCGGTTTTTATCAACTATTAAGTTTGTTTCAGATCCTGTATTCCTTCTTCTCCGCAACCATCTACCTGATCCTTTTGATGAGCAAGGTGGTCAACATGTGTACACATCAAGTAAGCATACTTCAATGGCAGCATCAATCACCCGCTCTATTTGTGCTAGACCATAAAACTCATGGCTTTGGAGGATTGTATGTTTTTTTTTTGACAGAGGTTTTACTTTTTACCCGACTGCGAAACGCAAAGGAGGGTAATTTGTTTATCAGCCTATGTATTTACTCGACTGCGAAACGCAAAGGAGGGTAGTGTGTTTTTCAGCCTATACCTATATAATGTTTGTTCCTTAGTGGCAGTCTAGAGACCGAACACGTGGGCCGATTATTGCTATTTATTGTCAACGTATTTTTTATTTAAATAACAGTATTTCCATTAATCAAGGAAAAAATGGTGGACGATTAATTTTACCCGTGAGTTTATTTCGTTAATTCGATAAATCATTTACGACAGAGCTATTGGCGTAATGGTTGTGCCATATTGGCCCAGCCAGGCCTGGTATCCACACTTTGTGTCATTGTCTCAGGGTGAACCCCGTACCTAAAACCTGATTTTGAATTACTTGTTTCCCCTTTCAGGACGGTGCACCCGCTCTGGAAACGACTTACCTTGGTTGTATCCAAATTATCAGAGGAGCGTTCTTAAAAGATATTACATTTATTTGAAAAAAAAACTAAAGCGGAATTAATTTACCTACCTGCTTTAATTTTTTTCAATTAAATATAATATTACTTCGACGTCAATGTTGTATTATAGTATTGGTGCCTAAGTATGTTTTCTTTAATAATTTTCAACAATAATAAATAATAATAAAAAACAAGAATTGTTCTATAGGCTGAATAGGTATCATAGTGAATGCTCTTGCCATCCAGCTCTTTTTACCCGACTGCGAAACACAAAGGAGGGTAAAGTGTTTATCGGCCTATGTATTTTTATTTTTTTTTACTCCCTAGGGTAGCCATGTATACCTTTCCTCCCATATATTAGATAAGATATGCCTTACATTCCGAGTATGAGAAATGAAAAAACTGTTTTATTTTCCACAGAAGAACAGAGAAGATTTCAACAACAACAACGTATTATTCCTATTAGCCAATTATTGTGTGGTGACAGTCTCAACGCTGTACATAGGACAGGCGGTGCACGACCAGGCCGACAGGCTCACGAGGGCTCTGGCGAGTCTTCACAACGTCATGGTAACGGGTACGTTCTGGTCTGGACCTTGAGAATACTTAGGTACCTCTATGGTGCTTTTCGAGATTGTTTTTGTTTAATAAGGAGCTGAAATCTGACAGTGGACCCTATTGTTTTAACTATTTATTAAAGTAGGTACCTATAGTTTTTATTGCTCAAATAGTTTTGTATCGCGCGATAAGTTGGATTTTTTGCTAGTGCTTTTAACTTTTTCAAGGCGCCATCGGGTGATAATAGACTCACGCGTGCTTGGCTCAACGCCTTTGGTTTGATTTCCATTTATCGCAAATGTAGATATTAAAAAACATCGCTGGATACTTCTTGTTGAAGGGTCATTTTCACTCGTCCCGAGTCTCGTCATAGTTTCCGTACTAGTATCAAAAAACAGTATTATTACTTTTGCCATATGATCTGTTCTTAAATCTGTCGAATCCATTTCTTCTTCTGTTACATGCAAGATTACCACTTACACATTACAAAAACGTGGACCAAAATGTTATGAATAACGAAGCCTACTGTCAACGCAGTCTTCAGTTCCAGGGTACGAGACATTGAGGCTCCGCAAATCGGTTAAAGCCCTGCATCGGCAGATGGCGGTGGAGCCGATCAGGGTACGGATCCTGTCCACGCTGCTGGTGCAGATGCCGCTGCTGCCGGTCATCATGACGGCTGTCGTCACCTACACCATCATACTGTTGCAGTTCAATCATGTTGTGTGAATTGAGATTAAAATATCTGTTTTGGATACAATGAGTTTTTTGCTTAAGTATTTTGACATTACGAGCACGAGTGTAATTTAGTGAGCCAATACCTCGAATAACAGCTCCATCTTTTTATATGGTGTTTGTATCGTTAATAAAATTGTTAAACAACATGGTATTTCGTTTTTAATACCTGACGTCGAACGCTTAAACCGGTCGGGAGATGGAACGCGAAATAAGATTCTCATCTTTATTTTCGGCACGCGAGGTACAATTCTCTTTCCTTCTATCCCGATAGCAAATTTTGCAAACCATCAAACAGTGAATATTTTCATATCTGGGTTCCGTGCTGAGGCATGAGGAGTACCTCCAATGTATGGTGAAAAATTGTGGCAAGTTATACCATGTTCTGTGCACAAACAAGAAGTTTACGATCGAAGAAAAAGACACATGGGTGTGCCCTGAGTGCTGTAATATTTTTAAAAAGAGCCGAAACTGTGACACTCCGGTTGGCACCCCCGTTACCATCAAGAACATTGCTGTCCGAAACAGGAGTGAGGGCTCTGCCTCTGCCCTGCCGTCGCAGACCTCTGGGGAGGCGGCATCGTTGGTCCTTGAAGTACAACTTATACGAGACCAAATGACTATGCTATCGGAGCGTCTGGCTGACGCTGTCTCTGCTGTGGCGCAATATCAGGCCGAGCTTGCGGATTATTCCAAGAAGTTTGAGCTCGTCACCGAGAAACTAATGCAATTGGAATTGCCACCGAGGTGCCAGTGTGGGTCCGGTTCCGGCGTATCTGTATCACCAAAGTCTGTTCGTGACATACATCAGCAACCAAAAACGGGCAGGAAACCTAAGACTGGGAAACCTTTGAAGAATCTTGAGATGCCTGATAAGTCTGCTGGTGTTGGAGGTGCGGAGTCTCACGTAGAGACCGGTGCTGCGGGGCCGGCGGCGAATGCGTCGATGCGGTCAGGCGGTGCAGCATCGGATAATGGGGAGTCGGATTCAGAAGATTGGAAACAAGTTCGAAGGCGGAAAACACGTATCTCTTCCGTGCGCTGCACCGCCGGTCCGGAGGTTACGTCGCTCAGGGCTGTTGAGTTCCGCAAGTATATCCACCTTTGGAATATGATGTCGGGAGTTGAAGACGTTGAAGCCTACATGCGGACACTATGCTCTGAAAATAGTTTTACTATTGAGGAGCTCAAGGCAAAGGGCGAATACAAGTCATACAAAATCGGTGTTACCCGAGAATGTTATGAAAAATGTCTATCACCGGAAGTCTGGCCGGAAAACGCTCGTGTTAAGGAGTGGTTGTTTCGGAGATCGCAAGATAGAAACTCGGCACGATCGAGGCGGCAAGATTAGTCAGGTATCGACTCTAGGCATTGTGTACCAAAATGTGAGGGGCCTTAACACGAGGCTTAACTACTTTAGACAAAGTCTTCTGTCTCTCTGCTGCGACGTGGTTGCTGTAACCGAATCCTTCATCACTGAAGCGATCAATGACTCGGAGCTTGTGTGCGGCGGTTGGAGCGTGCAGCGCCGGGACCGCGCTACTGGCAGGCGGGGCGGTGGTGTGTTGCTGGCGGCGCGTCCCGGAGTGGCGTTGCGGCGTCGGCGGGACTTCGAGACAGCAACCGGAGAAGACTTATGGGTGTCTTTCGTTGTAGAGCAATTTACTTACTACATGTGCGTTGTTTATATTCCGCCTAGTGCTTCAGATGTAACCTATATGCGATGGTTTCATTCTGTAGAGATAATGATTAATAGTTTGAAGGAGAGTGTAGTGCTAATAGTTGGAGACTTGAACCTGAACCCAGTGTATACTTCTCGGAATATTTTAAATTATTACTCTTATTTTTTAACTGTATGTGACCTGATTGAGAGAAATGAGGTTATGAATGTACACGGTGGGAAACTGGATGTCGTGCTGGTGTCAGGCTGCACCTCTGATACTGTTGTTTCGGAGATATATGGTAGCGGGTTGGTCCCGAGATCCGATGGTTTCCATCCACCCTTGGAGATTTCCGTTCCAAGTGATAATATCCAAAGACCTCGTGCCGAACGAATAGATCCCAGCAATGTCGATGCTAAGCGAGACTGGAACTTTAATAAAGGGAATTATCAACTGCTGTATGAATTGATCACCAAAGCTAAGTTTCATGAAGTTCTCAATGCTGTAGATGTCGACATTGCTGTAGACGAATTTTATAAAGTTATTTACAGTGTATTTGACCAATGCATACCTCGAAGGATTCGATCAAGGTGGCCTAGTAGAGCTTATCCGGTTTGGTTCACGGCAGATTTGATTCGAGGCTTGAAATGTAAAGCAGATCTCCATCGAAAATGGAAATCTACTAGAAATAGAGACATTTATAATGAGTTCGCAAGACTAAGGACTGATCTAAAAAAGCGAATATCGTCCTCCTATGACGGCTACCTTGAACGAATCCAAGCTAGGGTGAGGGAAGATCCGAGCACCTTTTGGCAGCATTTGAATAATCTGAAGTCAAAAGGAGGGTTTGCACCGCGTGTAACTTTGGATGGTAAAGAATATGTGGGCCAGGGCGCAGCTAACGCATTCGCAACTTTCTTCTCGGGGGTTTTCTTACCGAATGTTCCTTCTTTAGATCCGAATGGTGGGAAACACAGTGGTCACAGTTTTGGTTCTAACTACGTTCATTTAACGAATATATCAGTGGAGGAGATTGAAAGAGGCATAAAATGTCTCAAGCCTAACTGTTCGGTGGGGCCTGATAATTTACCGGCATATATTGTAAAGGGATGTATGGAGTACCTTAAATCTCCTTTGCACTATATCTTTAATTTAGCTCTGAAGTCGGGCACCTACCCAAACATTTGGAAGATTTCAAGAGTAAAGCCTATTCCGAAAACTGGTGACTACACTGCTGTAGAGAACCATAGACCGATAGCCGTACTGTCTACTCCGGCTAAGTTACTCGAAGCTATAATTCATAGAAATTTATCTCCGCAAATTAAGCCTTTTTTGAGTGACGCCCAGCACGGTTTCAGGTCAAAGCGTTCTGTCAACACAGATCTTTTAATATTGTTGGACATCATCTCGAAACATCTTGATAGAGGTATCCAGATAGATGTCATTTATTTTGATTTTAAAAAAGCTTTCGACCGTGTGGATAATGACGTGTTGATGCAAAAGCTCGAGCGAATAGGTTTTGCTCCTAAATTGCTCGCACTCTTCGCTAGTTATTTGCGTGATCGACAGCAATTTGTAAAGCATGGGTGCTTTGTTTCGGCGCCGTATCACACTAGGTCTGGCGTCAGTCAGGGCTCCATATTGGGACCTTTCTTGTTCGGGATTATGATCGATGACCTTGCCTCAGTTCTCGAATCGGCACAATGTCTTCTCTACGCTGATGACTTAAAATTGGTTTATCCTGTAGAGCGGAAGGATGACTGTGATTCTTTGCAGAGGGAGGTCGACTTGATTTTTCGATGGAGTGTAGAGAATGGGCTCCTTTTCAATTCAGCCAAGTGTTCGGTTTGCACTTTTAGCCGCGCGCGTGCCCCACTGCACGCTCAGTATGTGCTGGGTTCTGAACCCATCAGCCGTGTTTCTTCTGTCAAAGACCTCGGCGTGCTTTTCGATGCACGCCTTACGTTTCATGAGCACATTGTGGAGCTCTCAGCTGGCTGTTTCCGGAGACTAGGTTTTGTTATCCGCAATGTTAGAGATTTTAATAACACCGAAGCCATTAAAATTGTCTATAATGCGTTGGTTAGAAGTAAGCTAGAGGCGTCATCTCTAATTTGGCATCCGCATGAATCTGCATACGCCTTACTTGTAGAGAAGGTTCAGAAGGCTTTTCTTAGATTCTTGTATAAGAAAATGTACGGATACTACCCATATTTATATCCGACAAAGTATTTACTTGGGTCCTGCGGTTATAACAGTCTGGAGGTGAGGCGGAATTGCGCAATGCTGGAATTTGCTTGTCAAGCCTTACGGGGTGAGTCAGACTGTCCCGAGCTGGTGGGCCAACTCGTGAGGTTGTCTGTCCCGGATGTTCCTAGAATAAATCTCCGAGCACGACGTCGCGACTTGCTGGCGGTGCCGGCGGCGCACACTGTGTCGCGTAGGCTCTCGCCACTGCCGCGTGCCCTTGCGCAGCTCAATGCGCTGCTGGCATCGGCACCTGAGTGCGACCTGTTTGCGTGGCGAGGTGCGGCTGTGCGTACTCAATGTTTGCGATTTTGTGAGTCTGTGTATGAGAGGGTGTCTAGTATTCCAATGTAAATAATTACCGAGTATGTTAGTTAGAATAAGTGTACTTTAAGTTTAAGTAATATTTTGTCTTTCATGGTGCATTGGTGCAAACTGTAATGCCATGTAAAATGTAATTTTCAATAAATAAATAAATAAATAAATAAATGACAGATAGTTATGAGCTTGCAACTTAGTTATATGGTAAAAGTTGCTTTGAAGGAAAAAACCTGGTCATGTCCGAGGAACATACGGCAATGGACGGGAATCTCGAATTCCGCCAAGCTCTTTCACCTTGAGAATTAATATAGTGAGCCACCGCCCAAGCTTCAGTAGTTGGAGATTCACCAAAAGAAAATTTGGGAAATCTTTAGTTTTTAATTTGGACCAGAATATTACATCCAGTTACGAATCTAATAAGATTGTTATCATACTGAGTTGTATTCACAACTTGGCACTAAACTCATAAGGTAGAATACATTTTAAAGAATGATCATTTATTAATTTGACGGCCGAATAGCCTAGTGGTTAGAGACCCTGACTATGAAGCTTGAGGTCCCGGGTTCAAATCCCGGTCGGGGCAGATGTTTGTATGATGAATATGAATGTTTGTTCTCGGGTCTTGGTTGTTTAATATGTATATAAGTATGTATTCATCTATATAAGTATGTTTATCCGTTGTCTGGTACCCATAGTACAGGCTTTGCCTAGTTTGGGACTAGGTCAATTGGTGTCAAATTGTCCCATGATATTTATTTATTTATTTAATTATGAGGTGCAACCATGTTGCGGAATTTCTATGAAACAATTTTTTTTAGGTCGGGTCGGTGCGAGCATTGAAGAAAAGGTACTATTGCAGGTTTATATACTAAAATATTGATTAATTTGAATAACGGCTTTTTAATTTCGTTTTTGTTGGTTACTTTCGTGCACACCTTTACAGAAATACTGTGTTCCTAATTTTGATAAAACTTCTTTCTTGGAGCCGTTCTTTAAGTTTGTAGTAAGCATAGTCTTTTATAGTGGTTATGAATAATAATGTAGTGATGTAATTGAAGTGGCCCATCAAAGCTAATGAATGACAAGTGATAATATTCACAATTTATAAAGCTCTCGTCAAATACAAACGTAACACATAAAAATGTCTAATTTAAAATCAGAAATTATGATATTAAACGTATTCATTGTTGTAGAAAATGTAATGGGATTTTATCGAAATTTTTGTATACTAACCAAACCGGGACGTATAATGGTGGCCACACAAGTGATCCTTAGTTCTTTAATTTATATATTTTCTTTTTTCCATTACACTATTTTTCTGTTTAACAGCGTATACAGCAAAAATTCAGTGTTATTCGTATACATAGTAACGTTCAATTTATTAACAATGGTTTTCATCCTGTTGAATTTTTTCCTCGGTATCGAAGAGTCTGTATCATTTCAAAAATTAATTTGGAAGATCGACCAAGTGCATGAGTTCTGTAAAGTTTGCAGTGCTTATCCGCGTCAAGTACATCACCTAAGCCTGTATGCCACGATAAACTCATCATTTATTGTGGTACTTTGTATAGCTATTGCAGCAGCCATTACATATAATTTCCTAGACTTTTACTATGTCTATAACCATTCTACTTATTTCATCGTGGTGATAGAAATAGTGTTAATGGTATGGAGAGGAGCGCAGTTTTGCTTCGAGAAGTCCTTTTTCGAAACTTTCATCAGAATAATGACTTTGCAATTAAAACAGATAAATTTAGTAATTACGGCATCATCAGCATACTGTTGCAGAAGTGATAATGACGCGGAGTGGAAAGAAATCAAAGTTCACCACGGTTTATTAAAAGAGAATATGCAAAAGATTGTATCGGCTTTCGATTGTTTAAGAACGTGCAGCGCAAAACTTAAAAGATGTTTTGGGATCCAAGTAAGTACGTATATATTAATAATAGTTTACAAATGAACCCCAACCTTTTAAATACAAACACATGGCAATTTACTTTGACAATCTGACAAGTTTTCCTATCTGGATCGAAAGTCTCTGTATGCAATTACCATAATACTTTCACGAGTTTTCTTCAATGGTGATTCAGAGATATTTTTGTTTGGATGCTACTTGATTTCTTGTTACTATAATCACAGACTATAATGGGTAATTTATGTAAGTATATATTCCCGATATGTTTGCAGGTGGCGATCATAATATTCAACCTGTCTTTGTTAAACGTGCTGCTAAGTTACCGCGGCATCGCTTCATCCATGCTTCTTGTTACAGTGAGTTCTGTTATTATACTGTTCAAAAACAGTTAAACCGTATAGGTACCTATTTGCCATTAAAATATCAAATTTCAAAATACATAATGAAACAAGAATATAGACCGTAAGCACTTATTATTAGAATTCGGTTTCGGGTGATTTCATATTGATATCTCTTTGTTCAACGTAAGAAGCGCCATTTACAGTTTAAATATGCGCACACAAAGCTCCCCGCTACCTTTTTTTATCATAATATTTGTCATCTACAAAAATAAAAGGAAAAGTCCTTTTATTTACCTTCTAGAAGTTACGTTATTCTTTAAACTCTTTTCAGGCATATGCTGGTAGCATTGGACACATGATCGTTGTAATTCAATTAGCATTATTTACGATTTACATCGTTTTAATTCTTCGCTGTGGACAGATGGCTCACGACGAGATGGACGATTTGAAGAGGACCATGGCGAGGTTGTACAATAGGCTACTGACGTGTAAGTGATATCAAGCAATGATATATTTTTGCTATCTTTACATCGATTACTCTCAATTTAGACGAAAAAACAAACATTCTTTGAATGGAACTATGTAATCCAGTGGTATGGTATAAGACCTCTCAAGCTGAAGGTTTAGAGCCCAAGTTCCCACCGCTGAATTTTAATTAATTTGCTATAAATTACATTTGCAATTTATCATGAGATTATTGGAAAGAGCTATGCTTGGAGTATCCCTGCGAGATCGAGTCAGAAATAGGGAGATCCGTGGAAGAACTAAAGTTACCGATATAGTAGCTTAACAAGTTACACACCTTTGCAGAACTAACGGTCGTTGGTAAGGTTGGTAGACCTCCATCAATGTGAAGGTAAAGATTGCGAGAAGCCATTGGCCGCGGATAGCACAAGACTGAACATAGTGGAGATGCTTGGGGAAGGGCTATATCCAGCAGTCTTTCGGCTGATATTTGTGAAGTTTGTGAAGGACTGAGCCTTACTAGATTATGTCAAGGCCCTCACATTCTGAGTGGAGGTACATAAAATCGTTTTATAATTAATTAAAACACCAGTTTCAGGTTCTGATTCCTTAAAACTTCGAAGATCAGTGAAAGGGTTCCTTCGAAAAGTGACAACGGAGCCGTTCAGAGTCCAGATCCTGTCGAAGTTGCCGGTGCAGATGACGATTCTACCGCAACTGCTGTCCATTATAATCTCATACACGATCATTATGCTTCAATTAAATCACGTGGTATAGATGCACAATTGCACAGGTTCACAGATAATAATAATAATGGTCGCACCCTAGGTTAAGTATTTATTATAGTATTTGTATATTTTGTTATTCTGTTTTTTATTTAATTATTTTTTAAATAGATATTGTAATAAGCTACCTTAGGACATTAATATATATGTCGAAGATTGAACTCGAAGTGTTAATAACTCAATTTATTTACTGCTGAAAATTTTGATAGGATGAAAGTAACACCATCTATTCTGTGGTCTGTATTGTAGTAACACCATCTATCTTCAAAACTTTTAACTTGTTAGCTTTTAAGTTCAACATACAATGACAATGCAAAGAAAAATCAGTTAAGTTAAGCAGCTCCTTATTCTCTATGTTGGTCCACCAGCTTAACTGATTTTTTTTGCATTGGCATTGTATGTTAAATTTTATGCTATGAATGTTACATAAAAATAAAAACAAAAATAACCACAAAATCGATTACCAATTTAATTTTTTTAGCTTTTAAGTTTCATATCAAACTGGATTAAAAATTCAAAGTATGGCTGTAATGTGCGTGAAGTTTTTAGTTTATAGCTCGTCAAGGAAAGGCGAGAGCTATTTTCTTAGATTTAATGGGACTGCTTTCATTGGCGCCTCCAATAAGCTCTCGCAATCTTTAAAAAAAAATGTTGCCTGTTTGTCACATACTTTAGTCAACTATTCCTGTATCCCGGCATTTACGCCACCTTTCGGCGGTTCGTGGGAATCTTCCGTAAAATCCGTCAAGCACCATCAGCCAACCACCTCACCTACGACGAAATGACAACTTGCTTGATACAAAGTAAGGTAAGATAATCATGATCTAGACCCAACAGTATAACAAACTTAAGTAGGCAAGATAGAAATAAGAACCTCGTTTATTACAATTTATTATTCTAATCGATGGAAAATGCTGACGTGCGTACCCCATCAATCAAATTTTATTACCTTTCAACGAAGTTCTAGTTAACCACTAAGCAGTTAGCTTTCCACACTTTAGTTAAAACTGAACCACTCTCACTATGGCGGGCACATACATAATAAAAAAACTATTAGTAACTGAAAACATTTTCTGCGTCTTCCGAAATTTCTCTTTCCTAACCAACAAAATAAGATACTTGGTAATTGCATTCACGGCAATTCAGCTTCTGTTAAACATTATTTCTGTTGTTCATATCAGTAGTTATATAAACATAGCTACATTAAATATGGACTCCTTGTTCACTACGGCATTCGGTTATTCCTCTAACTTTTATTCTGTTCTGGTCATTGTACTGGGTCTAAAAAACACCGAATCATTTAAGGCTCTTTGTTCACATATGGATGATATATACAGCTCGTTTATGATGAACAAAAGCTTAAAAAAGTCACTGAATACGTTCGAAAACAAAGTTTTTATTTTGATTTTTATCTATATTTTAAGCTTTACCATAATGTCAGGGATTCTAATTTGCAATTATGTTGGTTTAAAATTTCAATATAACCTAGACCGTGACCAAGATGCATTGTTCGCGTTTGGTTTTTACTCCATGTTGTGCTCAGAGACCCGTTATTTTGTAGAATATGTGGTATTTATTATGTTGATAACTGTCCTACGCGAGTCCTTAAGGGTCCTGCAACTTACTATAAATAAGTCGGAAAACATATTAACAAAATCTTCACTTGAAATAAGAGGTTGCGAAGCGAGCAAACTTGGCTACAGTCTCGATAAATGGTATTCAACTGTTCTTCACTTATCCACCTGCAGTGCTTTGTTGAAAAAATGCTTCGGTATCCAGGTAATTAGTACGTCCTGATCTTTTGGTAACATGAGTGTCAAACTGTCAACATAATTACTTTACGATTACGTTTGTTGCAGGTCGTCTATTCTTTCTTCGCCGCCACCGTCTACCTGATCCTTTCGACCTGCCAGGTGGTCAACGTAACGTTAGGACAAGTAAGCAAAGTAAACTCATCGGCAACTTTAATCGCCCACTGAATTTTCCTTGAATAGGTATTGTGAAAATCAAAGATCTAATATCGCATAGAAGGAAAGAGTGTATGTACCTCGCGTTCTAAAAGACAGACTGAAAACCTCATTAGTTTTAAATCGGGGTCCCTCTGGAAACCAGCACCATGGCCCCAGCCGCGGCACAATGCTGAGAGGGATCCTGTTCAACGTCTTTGTTTACTTCTTTTAATTGTTTTTTATTATACTTGTCACTTGTGTACGTTGAATAAATATTTTTCTATTTCTATTCTATTTATATTACGCGTTACAGCTCCCGACCGCTTTCCGCGTGCGAAGTCAGGTTTTAAAAACGAGGCAATTTGTTGTTCAATCAACAATTAAAGCTTCAAACACCACCGAAATAGTTGGAGCTGTTAATTGAGTATTTAGTGATCAAAAAAACATTTACTTCAGACCATGTAAATAGTGTTAGTTTACAATTACCTTATCCTATGTTAGCTTAATCTAAATCTAGGTTTACATAATATTATAAACTAAGCCTTGTAACGTGGGATTCCTCCTCGGTTACCACTAGGTCTAGTGGTTCGCATGAGACAAATTAAATTACCCTAGGCGCCTGTCCCAAGATAACTTCAAAATAAACAACTATTACCTTTTGTAATAACACTTTATTCAAAAAAAAAAAAACCACAAAATATACAAATTACACGATTAGGAAAATCTTATGTCTACAGATGTCGCTGCTAATCTGAATATGCCCTGATAGCGCTACGGCCCGTATACAGTTTTAATTAAGTTTGATAATTTTACTGACCTTTATTTTAACATTAAGAACATCTGGGTCTCAGATACGATACCCCACTATTTCCACGTGTCCTCGGCGTTGAGGAACCAAATCCGGCAGGCGTTGGGCACAAATGCTTGCGAGCTGCGCCAGCACAGACTCAGAACATCGTGGCAGTCGGTATCAATAAGGCAGCAAACGGGCAGCGTAGGGAAAACCCTACCTTAGTACGAGTCGTAAAAACGACTCGTACTAAGGACCCCTAGAATCACCCATGATTGCAGAACTTATAAAATGCGTGGCACGACAAAAAAGACAGAAAAAGGAGCAAAGAAAACAACTCACATCTCTGGGAGAGCAGCTAGCGCGACATTGCAGTTAATTAATTAAGTAGCGGGCTCTGTGACCCAAAATTTTAACAATCACTCCTTAATACATTTGAGTACTTCCAGGATGAAAGCTCTAGAAATTTGTTCTCGCGATTCGGCGGAAGGAGCAACTTTCTCAGTTGAAATCGTGCGGCGAAAGAGGCCGTTTTTGGCAATGCCTCAAGTTTTATTCTCTCACCCCCAAACGCGTGGGGAAAATCCCTAGCAAGCGACAGTGGCGCCCCCTATCCGACAACGGTGGTCATGCTCGGTACTAAACATAAATGACGGAATCGAGACTCCTATCGTGATTAAGTTCCCACTGCGACGTAGAGCTGCATTGCTATGGTATTCGCGTAGGCGCCATTCACGCCTTGATTCCGTTGATAGCACGAAGCCAAAAATTCATGTTACAGCCTCTGCACAGAATCCCAGTGTTTCCAGAAAGCGCAAGCAGGAGACTCCAGGACCGTTTTCACGAGGATGTTGGTGCTTCCACGCACACGACGCATCAAAGAGGCAGTTCTGTTTCTAATTATTGACCTGAAACAGCCAGTCCGCGCCTCTGCAAACATACCTGATGCACTTTTAACATGAAACTACCGTGAGACTCAATCATAATTAAATAAAAACGGATCACTCACGTATGTAAGTCGAGTTTAGCCCGACCTGTTTCGGACTAATTCGTAGTCCTTCCTCTGGGAGCGCACGACCCAGCGGCGTCTCGCCGCCGCTGGGTTGTGCGCCTTATATACGTGATACGTGCGACTTATATACGTGAGTGATCCGTTTTTATTTCACTATACCTGATGCACTACAAAAGCGTGGCAGCCCCAACAGCGGTGTCCTTTAATTAGTTTCCGTTAAATTAAAAATCGTTCAAATTCCAGTAATAATCAGCCTCAGTTTCTAGAAATATTTTTGAAAAGCTTAAGTGATAAAAAATGATTCATATTACTTTAATATTAGTCATCATTCATCAACCTAATTGTTCATAGCATATTCCCAAAATTTCCACGGGATAGGGATCTTTTTTTTTTATTCAGCATAAGCTAATCTTCACATTACAAAAATAAAATAAAATAATAAATATCATGGGACAATTTGACACCAATTGACCTAGTCCCAAACTAGGCAAAGCATGTACTATAGGTACTAGACAACGGATAAACATACTTATATAGATAAATACATACTTATATACATATTAAGCAATCAAGCTTCATAGTCAGGGTCGCTAACCACTAGGTCATCCGGTCGTCTAGTAAAGTTAAGTTAAGTCAAAAGTAAGCACAGCTTGTGTTGTGGGTACTAGACAACGGATAAACATACTTATAAATACATATAAATACATATACATCAATACAAATTAACCATCCAAGACTCGAGAGCAAACATTCGTAATCATCATACAGACATCTGCCCCGACCGGGGATCGAACCCCGGACCTCTAGCTTCGTAGTCAGGTTCTCTAACCACTAGGCCATCCGGTCGACGCCTTTATATCTTTATACCTAATGATATTATAAGCAAAGATACTTCATATGCTCACAAGACAATCGAAAAACATGTTCCGAACATTTTGACATTTGCGCGCAAGTTTGAACCTTATTAGAGAGAGATTGTGGCTAAAGTAGCATTTTTCGCGCTTCATTTTTGGCATACTACTGATGACGTATCTAGGGTGGAAAGTTGAGATGGGGCAGTAAGGGCAGCTACTAGATCCCTTGCTGCTACGCGAAAATGCTCTTAGGAGACCTTTACTAACTTTTTAAGTGATGACAATCGACATTCACAGATTTTTGATAAAATGTACAGTCAGCGAGAAAATCGTCAGATTTGTCCTTTTTTTTCAATGCCAATCGGTCCCATTTCTATCAAGGATTAAAGCACTCTTTGAGACCAACAGAGGTTAGAGTACTAAAACACCCACAAATCGAAGAAAACTTTTTCCATTCAGTTTGTAGGGTATTAACCTGTTTCATCCATAACGGAAAGCATTATCTGTGTAGCAACGTGTTCGTTTTTAGAGTTCTCTATCCGCACAGACTAGTTGTAGTTTTACAACGATAACGATTATTCTCATTTCTAATATCCTAATTGTAGTCGTCTACAATTTAATCATTTTTAAGCTAAAGAAAATTTCACATTGTAATTAATTACCCTACAAAATGTATGGAAATAGTTTTCTTTGATTTGTAGGTGTTCTATTACTCTAACCTCTGTTGGTCTCAAAGAGTGTTTTAACCCTTGATAGAAATGGGACTGATTGGCATAAAAAGTCAAATCTGACGATTATCTCGCTGACTGTACATTTAATCAAAAATCCGTGAATGTCGATTGTCATCACTTAAAAAGTTAGTAAAGGTCTCCTAACAGCATTTTCGCGTAGCAGCAAGGGATCTAGTAGCTGCCCTTACTGCCCCATCTCAACTTTCCACCCTGTGTACCTCTTTCTATATGTAATATCATTGTTTATACCTTACAAAAGCTGTTTTATGTTCTACAGACGGAGAAAAATTATTTCAACAACAAGAACACAATATTTCTTCTGGCCAATTATTATGTGGTGACAGTCTCGACGCTGTACATAGGACAGGCGGTGCACGACCAGGCCGACAGGCTCACGAGGGCACTGGCGCGTCTTCACAGCGCCATGGTTACTGGTACGTTCTGGTTCCGTACTTGTGAATACTTAGGAAGGTAACTACTACATCAGTACTTGGAACGGTCTGAGCCTTTTTAGATTTAGGGTTCCGAGCCTCAAAAGGAATAACAGAACCCTTATGGGATCACTTTGCTGTGCCTACATCTGTCCGCCTGTCTGTCAAGACCTTTTTTCTCTGAAACGCGTGGACGTAGCAAGCTGAAATGAATTTAAACCTGCATTCCCTTAAAGCTGTGAAAAAATCCATTTTCTTAATCAACGCAATCAAAAGATACAGTAATTAGAAAGGGTGTTTCAATTAAAAAAATACCGTGGAATCATAACCTAAAGAGTACTTTCAATTGTCCTAGAAACTTAAAATTTTATATGAAGGTAGCTCAGCACAACCAGTTAGAATAATTGTGAAAATCTTAATCTCTCTGTCTGTCTATCCCCTATAGCACCCCTTTCCTTTACTTGTTTTCGTTCGACTACTATGATCAACGTTAACGTAGCTCCGCTGCGGAGCTCCTGTTCCACTTATTTCAGGCGCTTTGCGCCTTGACGCAACTTTAATCTAACCTAACCTAACCTTTTTTTTTTTTAACGAAGTGGAAACCCATTTACGGGTACCACCCAGCCCGGGGGGGCTTGGGTGGTTATGTGAGGCTCTCTCTCCGATCGAGAAGAGGAGGGAGAGCATACTCACTAAAACCACTCCGATGCACCCGCATGCCGAGTTGAAATGGGCGACGAGGTGTTCCCAATTGGATTCTAACCCATCGTCGCCCCCCGGCAACCCCGGCCAGAAGCTCGCCGGGGCACCCGCACCAAGAAGAGAGTGGACCGGTACATTTGGGCCACTGTCTCAGACGTTAGAGCCATCAGCGGGCGACGAGGACCCCCGTCCTCTCCGTCCGCGGCTCTAGTGGGAGTTCAGGCTAGCAGCGTACTGCGCTCGCCTTCGCCCTCGCCCTCGCTGTCTACGTCGAAGCGGGTGCGCGTTGAGGGACTCTTCGCGCTCTCGCTCCTCAGCCTCCTTTTGCGAAATGACTATCTCACAAAAGGAGGACACTGCCTTCCAGGATCTGTCGCTGCACAGCATGGCCGTGACCACGCTGTGCAACAAGAGATCCCGCGTGCCAATCGCGGCGACCAAGATGCGACGCTCCGGACGCCACCGCTCACACACCTCGAGGGTATGCTGCGCGGTGTCGTCCAGGTCCCCGCACTGGTGGCACACCGGGGTCGGCTCCTTCCCTATTTGGTGCAGGTAATGGCCGAAGCACCCGTGTCCGGTCAGAACCTGAACCACCCGATATGTGAGCACCCCGTGCTCCCTCTCCAACCAGCAGTCGACCGAAGGGAGGAGAGCCCCAATTGTTCGAGCGCCATAGAGGGAGCCCTCCAGGTCGCTCTTCCACCGGTCACTCATCCTCCTCTCCACCATGGCCCGTCTCTCCCCTCCGGCTGTTCGGGCCTCCACCTTTTTGCGGTAGCTCTCCGCTTGCACCCGAGCATCAAGCTCCCAGGGCGGGGTGCATGCAAGGGCGCACGCTACCCCAAAAGCTACCGTCACGTATGCCCTTACAATTCTACGGGCCACTACCCGCTGAGGTCTACTTAGCATGGCCCTATTCCGGGCGGACAATTTGTCAGCCCATATGGGGGCCCCGTAGAGGGCCATGCTCCGAAGCACTCCGGCAAATAACTTCCTGCATTTGCCACTGGGCCCTCCTACGTTTGGCATCAGCCGGCTCAGGGCAGATGCTGTCCTCACTACTCTGGGAGCTAATTGTGCAAAATGCTCGCCAAAGTCCCAACGGCGATCCAGGGTAAGGCCAAGGTATTTGACCGTGGCCCTAACCTGCACCGCCTCACCCCCCACAGGGATCGTTCGTCCCGGTCCCATTCTCCAGCGTGGCCCCCCGAAGACGATGGCCTCCGTCTTAGGGAGGGCCACACTCAGCCCGAGGAGCCTGATGCGGTCGACAATGAGGTCGGTTGCTACAGACGCTCTTCGCAATACTTCCTCAAGCTCGTTTCCCCGGACGGCCCCCATCGTATCATCGGCATAAACTATGGTGGTCATGCGGGGCAGCAAGGCGCCCCGGATGGCCCAATCGAATCCCATATTTCACAATAAGGGTCCCGATACTGACCCTTGGGGTACACCGCAGTGCATTTCGCGGGACATCCTGCGTCCATCTCTTCCATCGTCACTACCCTGCCGGTCAAGTAGTGCTCTACGATGCGGCGTAGGGTGGCACTCTGTGATATCTGAGTGCCTCTTTAATCACCCCATAAGGAAGGGTACCAAAGGCAACCTAACCTAACCTAACCTAACCTAACCTAACCTAACCTAACCTCTAACCTAACCTAATAAACAGACTAATAGTCATCTAACGACAACGAATAGGTATGTTATGGAGTATTTAAATTCCCAATGGCTCAACCAGTTCAACACTTGAGTAGTGTAGTTGTGCCGTGGGTCAGAGACTCTGTCAACGCAGCTTTTAGTTCCAGGCTACGAGACATTGAGGCTCCGCAAATCGGTGAAAGCCCTGCATCGGCAGATGGCGGTGGAGCCGATCAGGGTCCGGATCCTGTCCACGCTGCTGGTGCAGATGCCGCTGCTGCCTGTCATCCTGACGGCTGTCATCACCTACACCATCATACTGCTGCAGTTCAATCACGTTGTGTGAATTGGGATTAAAAAAACAATTTTATATAAGCTGAGTTTCATTTTACTATTTACTAGGAAGCCTGTGCCCAGCAGTGGGACGTAAAAAAGGCTGATGATGATGATGATGGGGTACATTATTTAGTTGATTAACCTCTAGATTATGGTCTTTACGAGTGGCGCCATTATTTCCGGCTACGACAGTACCTAATAAGATTGTTATCGAACTCTTTTAAATGTGAATGACTTGGCACTAAATTCCTCGGGAAAACCGACGAATTGGCTATTAACTAACTATTGTTTGACGACTAGCTGCTTTTGCAGCTATCTGAACTTATAGGGTCTAGCAGAATAAGGATGGAGAAGTGTGACCTCTGTGAGAAATATCAGAATATTCCAATGCCGGTTGTTTGCTATCTCAAACTTTTCATAATTAAGAAAAACTCAAACTTTCAGCCTTAAATCGTCACCGAGATAATGTCAAAATCGTCATTATAAACACATGTTTTCTAAGTAATTTTCTTTCTGAAATATATCAGCAAAAGCAAATAAAACCAGATCACAGCTACGTAGATTACAAGATATTGATTGATTGATCATTCGTATTCATCACACAAATATCTGCTCCGAATGGGGATCAAATCCGGGACCTCGAGCTTTCTAGTCAGGTTCTCTAACCAGATATTATATGACGCACAAAACCCTCGGTGCGCGAGTCCGACTAGGTCTTGTCCGGTTTTTTATTAATTTTTTAAGGTTATTTATAAACAGTAATTGTAGCTGACCTTCAACATAATTAAAGTGGACCATCTAACCTAATGAATGATTTCACAATTTCTAAGGCTCTCGTCAAATACAAACGTAACACACCAAAAATGGCTTATCTAAAATCCAAAATTAGGATAATTAACGTATTCATTATTGTAGAAAATGTGATGGGAGTGTATAGAAATTTTTGTACACTAACCAAACCAGGTCGTATAACGGCGGCCATACAAGTGATCCTTACTTCCTTGGTTTATATAGTTTCTTTTTTCCATTACACCCTTTTTCTGTTTAACAGCATATACAGCCAAAATTCAATGTTATTCGTGTACATAGTAACTCTCAATTTATTGACAGTTATTTTCATATTGCTGAGTTTTTACCTTGGTATCCGTGACTCTGTACTATTTCAAGAAATAGTTTGGAAGATTGACCGAGTACACGAGTTCTGTAAAGTGGGAAGTGCTTATCCTCGTCAGCTACATCAACTAACCCTGTATGCCACTATTAACTCATCATGTTTTGTTGTAATTTGTATAGCTTTTACAGCAGCTATTATATACAACTTCCTTGACTTTTACGATGTTTCTGAGCACTCTACTTATGTCATTGTGGTGCTGCAAATAGTGTTAATGGTATGGAGAGGAGCGCAGTTTTACGTCGAGAAGTACATCTTCGTAATTTTGACCAGAATAATGACTTTGCAATTGAAACAGATAAATTTGATAATTGTGGCTTCGTCAGGATTCTGTGATAGAAGTGAAAATGGCACCGAATTGAAACATATCAAAGTTTGTCATGGTTTATTAAAAGAGAATATGAAAAAGTACGTTTCGGCTTTCGATTGTTTAAGAACGTGCAGCACAAAACTGAAACGATGTTTTGGGATTCAAGTACGTCTATATTTATAATAATTTACAAATGAACCCCAACCTTCTGGATACAAACACATGGTCACAATTTATTTTCTAGAAGTTTAATTTGTTATTTACCTGTCTCTTTATTTAGATGCTACCCGTGTACCATATTAAATTTGGTAACTAATTAGATTATTTTGGATATTTCAGCAGTAGTAGTATGTTTGCAGGTGGTGATCACATTGTTCAACCTGTCATTGTTCAACGTGCTGCTATGTTACCGCGGCATCGCTTCAGCCATGCTTCTTGCTTCAGTAAGTTCTATTTACTGTACGGTATGTACCGTTAAAAACAATACAATTACTGTTTCGACATATTTTATATGTTATCTGAAAAACAAAATTTTTAAACAGTTCATGAAATAAGAATAGAGTCCGTGAGCACTTAACTGTTACGATTCGGATTTGGGTGAAGTCGCATTGTCATCTCTTTGTTTTACATAAGAAGCGCCATTTACATCCGAAATATTTATCACACCCGAATATTATTCTAAATACTTACAAGCTGTACCTATATATATATATACAAACAGAAAAGATTAGCATATCCCCGTTAAAAGAGCCTGGTGCCTATATTCCGCGTGACGTGCGCAATCTTTTACATCAGCTATGCATTACATTTGCCATATTTGCCACGTAATTGGAAAAGCAATGCCTAGAGTTTAATAATTTAATTCTTTCTAGGCATATTCTGGTCTCATTGGGTACATAATAATCGCAATGCAGTTGTTACTATTTATGCGTGATATCCTTGCGATTCTTCACTCCGGACAGATGGCTCATAAGGAAATGGACGATTTGAAGAGGACGATGGCGAGATTGTTCAATAGGCTGCTGAAGTGTAAGTGAGATCGAGCAATGATACATATGTTTTTTCTTTATAGGCTTGAGTCGGTCAAGAACTAAGAACTTAGTAATGAATTCCCGTCGCGGACCGGAAGGAACTAAATATTTTCGCACGATATGAATAGGTCTTCGCTCCTTTAGTTCAGTGGGTAGAGCAGTGGCGTGGATGAATCGGTTCACTAATGTTTTGTCGAAGCTTGTTTAACAAAAGTTCATTTCACATCCAACGTTTCATATACCATTCATTTCACAAACATGTTGTTGCAAAAAAATGCTCATTTTATAAATAATTACTCGACAACTATACATTTAGAAACTTTGACATTTGACAAACATATGGAAAGACAAACTATTATTTTAAAAATGTTCATTTCACAAATAAATAAGGATAAGGATAGATAGGGATAAGTTCGCCTTTGTACATTTGCCTTTGTTCTGTTATCTGTATTTTTTTGTTTTATGTGCAATAAACACAATACATACATACATACATAAATCGTTTTTAAAATCGGTTATTTTGCAAAACGTGAATTGGTAAACATTGTTCCGTAAAAATTACTTTCTGCGTAACGAAATGCAGGGCGGTAGGTATGAAATTTATACTCGAACTCCGTAAGTTTATTGCTCCTTGCCTATTTATTTCTGAATTGGACTTCTAAGCCGGACTTCTAAAATTTTCGAGCAAATGTGTTGAAAAATATTATACTCAACCCCAATTTCTGGACGGTGTCGACGGTGTCCTATTTCGCGTACTTGAGGCACTTCGCGCCTTGACTTAAGTCTAGCCTAACCTAAACCTATTCATTCTCGCCGTCAATAAGTCTGTCTGTCCGCCCGAACGTCCTTAAAAGGGCTGAGTCTTTTAAAAGGTAACGTCGATTTAATATATTTTATTTAAATAAAATAAAATCAGTGACAAAGTAATATATCAAACGTTGGTAGGTGATACGTTAGTTTTCTATTTGATATCGTTATAAAATAACCTATTTGACAAATTATACGATACGAAATGAAATTTGGTGAAGTTATTATTCGATAAAATAAATTATTTGCGAAATCAGTAGTTGTGTAAAGATAATTTTCGGAATGATGCATTTGTCAATCGTTGGTTGTGAAACGAAAATTTGCTAAATGACTGGCGACAAAGTGATAGGACACCGGATAAATCGCTTGAGCGGAACGGACCGAGTGACAGTGACCGAGCAGGGTAACGCAGCGCGGCCGCGGTGCGAGCGAGATAAATAGCGCTCGTTCGCTCTAGAGCAAATTTGAGTGAGAGGAGTGAGATGAACAACTATCATTCTGTTTGGTGTCCTTCACAGATCAAAGCAGTTCCAATTCGTTCACTGAACTACTAAACTAAAGGAACTAAAAACCGATCTAGTTCCTTTCACCGATTGAACGAGATCGGAGCGCTCCCTTTAAAGACCGAGCAGGCACAACTCTAATTCTTTACCTCGATAATCCTGAGACCCTCTCAATTTAGACATATAGGTCAGCAAATTGCACAGCTGATGTGGCAGTTGGTTGGGCACATTGCTCTCAGGACTGATTCCCATTGGGGCCGTAAGGTTCTAGAGTGGGGCCCCGCTTACCATATAAGGTGAAATGTTGGTAGGCCTCCATTAAGGTGGACGGACGATCTGGTAAAGGTCGCGGGAAGCCATTGGCCGCGGGAAACACAAGAGACCGATCATCATGGAGATCCTTGGGGAAGGCTTGTGTCCAGCAGTGGACGTCTTTCGGCTGATTATGATGATGATGTTCCGCGAACTAATTCAAAGATGTTTGTGAAGTTCAAAATTCGTACTAGGTTTGCGAAGGAGCTGTAGCCCAGTGGAGGTACATAAAAACATTTTATATAAAATTAAAACATCGGTTTCAGGCCCTGATTCCTTAAAACTTCGAAGATCAGTGAAAGGGTTCCTTCGAAAACTGACAACGGAGCCGTTCAGAGTCCAGATCCTGTCGGAGCTGCCGGTGCAGATGACGATCCTGCCGCAACTGCTGTCCATTATAATCTCATGCACGATCATTATGCTTCAATTAAATCATGTGGTGTAAATGCACAGGTACACAGATAATAATGGTTGCAGCCTAGGAAGGTTTTACTAATGTTTGTATATTTTGTAATAGTTTTTTTTTATATAAATATTGTAAAAACTTCCCTGAGACATTAACAAATATACCAAAGACTGCTAGTTGCAGTATTAATAACCCAAACACTTTATTTCTTAAAATGGTAATAGAGTAAAAGTAATACGATCTGGTGGTGGTATGTATTTTAGTAACGCCAAACTCCTAACTTAGTCAACGCAATCAAAAGATACAGTAATTAAAAAGGTTATTTTCATACAAATCGCCGTCCCCTGAAAACCTAAAGGGTACTTCAAGATTCTCAAAACCTTAAATTTTAATGTCTGTCTGTATATTTCACAGACCAATATAAGATGACCCCACACTGCGTACATTTTGCTTAGGAGCAGGGCTCTGCTAACTCGACAACTTAAAACACTGGATAAAAGCAGGGGAATCTTTGTACGGAACCGTCGTGCGCGAGTCCGACTCGCACATGTCCGATTTTTTTTAATGGTTATTATGAATAATAATTGTAGCTGCCCTTTAACATAATTAAGGTGATTGGCTGAATTAGGCGTCACCTTGCGGAGGTCCATATTCATTACATGTAAAAAAAAAAAATCTTTTTAATTGAAGTGGCTCATCAACCCTAATGAATAATTTCACAGTTTCTAAGGCTCTCGTCAAATACAAACGTAACGAAAAAATAATGACTAATTTAAAATCTGAAATTAGGATATTAAACGAAATCATTGTGGTAGAAAATGTGATGGGAGTGTATCGTAATTTTTGTACACTAACCAAACCAGGTCGTATAACGGCGGCCATACAAGTGATCCTCACTTCTTTGGTTTATATAGTTTCTTTTTTCCATTACACCATTTTTCTGTTGAACAGAATATACAACAAAAATTCAATGTTATTCGTTAACATAGTTATAATCAATTTACTGACAACCAATTTCATATTGCTGATTTTTTTCCTCGGTGTCCAAGACTCGGTTAAATTTCAAAAAATAATTTGGAAGATCGATCAAGTGCATGAGTTCTGTAAAGTTGGAACTGTTTATCCTCGTCAGCTATATCAACTAACCCTGTACGCCACGATTAAGTTATAATGTGGTGTTATCGTTGGTATAGCTTTTGCAGCAGCTGTTATATATAACTTCCATGACTTTTACCATGTTTCTGAGCACTCTACTTATTTCATCGTGGTGGTACAAATAGTGTTAATGATATGGAGAGCAGCGCAGTTTTACTTCGAGAAGTACACTTTCGACGTTTTCGTCAGAATCATGACTTTGCAATTACAACAGATAAATTTGATAATTACGGCATCATCAGTATTATCTGGTAGAAGCGACAATGGCACGGAATTGAATGAAATCCAAGTTCATCACGGCTTATTGAATGAGAATATGCAAAAGCTGGTTTTGGCTTTGGATTGTTTAAGAAACGTGCAGCACAAAACTTAAACAGTGTTTCGGGGTCCAAGTACGTATATTTGTTATCTTTTATTGTAGGTTAGGTACACCAAGGAACTTTAATCAACCTTAGAAGGTTGGTTTAGAGGGAAGGAAGGAAAGTCTAGAAAGTAACTAGAGTTACAAACACATGGCGTAATTTATTTTGGCGATGTGATAATATTTCCTTACTGGATCGTCTTTGGATACAATTACTGGAACAACTTCACGAGTTTTCTTTGCTAGTTCGGAGATTTTTTAATTGGATGCTGTCTGATTTCTTAAACTAGATAATATGGTAGTAGTATGTTTGCAGGTGGCGATCGCACTGTTCAACTTGACGTTGTTCAACGTGCTTCTATGTTACCGAGCCATCGCTTCATCCTTGCTTATTGTTACAGTGAATTTTGTCATAATTTTCGTATAAAAACATTTAAACTGTTTCCACTATCTCTGTCATAATGTTTGCCATCTAAAATACCAAATTCCTAAATTCCTAATGAAACAAGCATGCTATTTCGGTCTACGAGCACTTATTGACCGAGTAAGCTTGAAGCACGAGAGAAAAGTTTTTTTTTTCAGGCATATGCTGGTAGCTTTGGGTACATGATAATCGCAATTCAGTTGGTGATATTTATGCGTGACATCTTTTCAATTCTACGCTCCGGACAGATGGCTCACGACGAGATAGACGATTTGAAGAGATCTATGGCGAGGTTGTACTGTAGACTTCTGACGTGTAAGTGAAATCAAGCTATGAGATATTTTTGTCGGCTTTACCTCGATAGACTTGAGTTCAGAGGAAAAAAAATCTTAGAAGGAGCCGTTGTAGGCTTGTAGCCTAGTGGTTGGCCTCTCAAGCAGAAAATCGTGCGATGTGGCCCCTGTTCGCTCCTCTGAGTTTTTCGGAAAAATGCAATATAATGTCTGTGAAGTTCCCAATTCGTACTGTGTCTTCATGGGAACTATAGCCCAAGCCCCCCCCCCCCACCCCATTCTGACAGAAGGCTTGTACCCAGCATGCAGTGGTACAGTGGTACATAAAAACATTTAATAATGATTAAACATCAGTTCCAGGCCCTGGCCCTGGTGATTTAAAAATTCAAAGATCAGTGATAGGGTTCCTTCGAAAACTGACAACGTAGCCGTTCAGAGTCCAGATCCTGTCGGAGCTGCCGGTGCAGATGACGATCCTGCCGCAACTGCTGTCCATTATAGTCTCATACACGATCATTATGCTTCAGTTAAATCATGTGGTGTAAATGCACAGGTACACAGATAATAATAATAATGGTGGCAACCTAGCTTAGGTTATAATAATGTACGTTATGTACTGTGGGGCGTAGCCCCGGAAGTGAGCACTGGGTAGGGTACGGAGTCGCACTCTGACGGAAAATCTATCGCCCTGCACTAACTGATACTTAAATAAAAAGTAGCATTTTTAGTCTGGGCTGGATTTATTCACAATAAGCAGGGGCTTAAGGCAAATACAAGTTTCTACCAGTCGTCTATCTTATACCAAGGACCCAGCCCGACTGATTCCAGAGAACCCAGTGTCCTTTATTTTAATATAATCCTAAACTTAAATGGAACAGATCGGTCCAGCTTGCAAGGACCGCACCATGCACTTGTTGCATGGAGGTTGTATAGCGCCCTACAGTACCTACTAGTACTATTTGAAACGATACTTAAATATTGTATCATACAATATTAACCAATTTAAAAATCCAAGACGAGAAAACAGTCAATCGTCGTTCGCTTTAAAAAGCAATAAAAAACCTACGTATGTAATCTACCTATAGACTAATGATGAATGAAGACAATTAACTACGTATGTACTTTATTAAAAAATAACAGCAATTACGCAAGTGCCTCAATAATTAATCAACCCATAATTTTATTTTGTTTTATTCAGACTTCAACCAATAAGGACGTTATTTTAAACAACAAAACAAGAATTGAAAATGAAAATTTTAGACACATACATTATAACGGAGAATGTGTTGTGTGTCTATCGTAATGTTTCTACGTTGAGCAAACGGGCGCAAATATTGGTAGCAATTCGAGTCGTCTTTGTCACGTTGGTGTATATAGCATCACTCATACATTATTCTATGTACATCTATGACAGATTCTACAACACAGACTTTACGTCGTTTATGTACATTATTTTCTATAATGCATCCACAACTATTATTACTATAGTAAATTTCTGTATCGGCATTCAAGAGTCTGTAGCATTTCAAGTAATGATATCTCAGATTGATCGCGTGCACGGGATTTGCCGAAATGAAAATGTGTATGCGCGGGCGCTGCGTAGAGTTATTCTGCGCAGTATCATTTCCGTCACTATCCTGGTGTTAACTTGTACGAGTGTGCTAGCTTATATTATATTCCTAGCTAGACAGAGGTTCCAACCATCAAATCAATGGTCTTACTATATTTTCGCTGCACAAGCAGTCTTGGTGACATGGCGGGAGGGCCTATTTTATTTCGAGTTGATATTTTTCATCTTCTGCATCAGCCTTATTAATATTGCATTGAATCAAATGAACGCGACACTTATGAAGTTAGTAAAGAAACCAGCCAAAAATAATGATGGTCGAATTATAAATACAACAGTTGATTGTGGTGGGTTACAAGAAAACATACGAAAGTTAATCTTAACATTCGATTGTTTAGCAGTTTTCTGTCATAATTTAAAACAGTGTTTTGGAGCTCAGGTAAGTATATCTAAAACTGTTTGGTTGCTTTAATGTTAGGGTTTTCTTTTTATTTCGTTTCAACAGTTTTTTTGTATTTCAGGTGTCTTTTTCGCTGTTCTTCCTGGCTTTGTGCTACGTATTGTTAGACTATCGTATCGTTACTGCGATTAAGGTATACTTATTGATGATTATGTGATAAAATTCTGATAAAATTTTGTTTTGTGAAAAAAATTACAAGCTTTTTGCTGAGCGTACTTATTGTCATACAATTTCCTCATTTTACTTCACTAGGAAGATAATACGTACTTCAGTTAGTACAGTACGATGCCTTGCAAGTGATTTTTAATAGAGATGAAACGGATAGTTGATTGACCAGATACCGGATATCCGCTGAGATATACTTAAGGCCGGATAGACGGATATCTCTGTCTGTCTGTTTTCACAATACGATGCCTGTAAGTGATGCGCTGATGAGTTTAGCACCGCAAAAGTACTGGTTATGTGATGAATATAATCCGAGCGTATTCGAGTGTCTTAGTGATTGGGAAAGTATTCATTACTCTGATGTGCGATTTCTGTGCGATTATTTGACTACCTACTTGTCGATTTATTTATTATACGCAAGGAAAACAGATAACATAAAATTAAACAGGTGTTCAGTAAAACAGAGACGTAGTTTTTTAACATCCGGCATCTGCATATGTAGCACGGCGCGCCATTTTGTCGCTTGTCGCGCAGTGCGTCCCTTTCATAGTGACGGAATCAGTGCCGGAGGCACTGAGCGACAAGCGACAAAATGGCACGCGTGCTAGCCCCCCTGGCCGGATATTGCGTAACTATCAGTGCCCTAAGCACGACTTGTCGAATCCTGCGTTACGTTACGGTTATCGTATCGAGATCGAGAAACCTCATACTAAATTTTAGTTCCAAATACGCTCACGGGCGGGCGCTGTTCCAAACGTCATACAAACTCTACAACGTTTACTATTCGATTTTACGTTACGCAGCATTCGTAAAGTCGTGCTCGACCCTCTGGTATCGGACCGGATATTGCGTAAACTATTCTATATCCGATCGGATATTGTGTAAACTATCCTATGCATCTGATCGGATATTGCGTAACTATCCGGTATCCGGGCAGATATTGCGTAACTATCCGGTATCCGGGCAGATATTGGGTAACTATCCGTTTTCCGACCCGATATTAAAATAAGGCCGGACAGGCCTAGTAAAATAATGCTGGATACCGGATAGTTACCATGGTTGGACTGATATAAAAAAATATATCATGTAAGCATAAGGGCGAATAGAGATTTGAAGCACTGTGATTAGTCGATTCGCGGTCCGCTACTTTCCGCTCCGCCTGGGTCCTACGTCAATAAAAACGCAGCTTTAATTTTCTTCTACACTAAAAACCCTTCTTCTTTCCTTTTTGAGGATGGAAAAACGATCGCTGGTCAAATATTGACTATTAGTCATTTGATTGTCGACATGGTTGCTATTATTTCATTGCTGCATGCTGGGCAAAAGGCACAGAACGCGATGGTCGGTCTGAGGAGAACTTTGGCCAAGGTGTATAACAATCTACTCACTGGTGAGTTTCTATGCTTATTAATAAAGTTAAGTTAATCATCGTCATATTCATCATATCATCCGGAAGACGTCCACTTCTGGACATAGGCCGTCCGAAAGGATCTCAATGACAACCGGTCTTTTGCTACCCATAGTCAATGGTTTCTTGCGACAAAGATTATAATCAAATCATATTAAAAAGAAAATTGCTACCCTGAAGTTTCTTGTGGACTGAGTCGCTCGATTAAGTTGCTCATAGATGGCGCTGAGGAGAAGTCTTCCAAATAAAAATGTAACACAATGCCTTGAAAGATTTGCTAGGTTCAACCAAGTATGGCTTAATTGGTGAAGCGTGGTATAGATTACTAAGGTTGGCAGTTCATGTCTAGCTGCTTAACCGATTTTTCTGCGCTTTGTCGTCGTATGTGGCTTTAGGGCCTTTTCACACAATTTTTTTTTTCGGTGATTTAACTGCGGAGAGATATCGCGGCGAGCAAGAATAAGGCCTCGCTCCACCGTCAAATCGCCCCAAAAATCGCCCGTGTGAAAAAGCCCTTAGCTGTTCCGCGGAGGTCGGCCGGAGTTCATGGGTTCAAATATCATGGGTTCATGGGACAAATTGACACCAATTGACCTAGTCCTAAACTAGGCAAAGACTGTACTATGGGTACTAGACAACGGATAAACATACTTGTATAGATAAATACATACTTATATACATATTAAACATCCAAGACCCGATAACAAACATTCATATTCATCATACAAACATCTGCCCCGACCGGGATTTGAACACGGGACCTCAAGCTTCATAGTCAGGGTCTCTAACCACTAGGCTATCCGGTCGTCAAGTTATATTCTGCTGTCATTGTTAGTTCCAGATCTCGAAGCCTTGGAGCTGCGTAAGCCAGTGAGGGGGCTCCTGCGACAAATGGCCGCCGAGCCCGTCTCCGTCCGGGTGCTGGCCAAGCTGCCCGTGCAGATGGCACTGCTGCTGCAGATACTAAGCACCATTGCTTCTTACACTATAGTCCTCTTGCAGTACAATCATGTAGTTTAAATTAGTCATTCCTTAGACGAGGGAACAAAATTCTTGTTTGCACGGACAGAACTGATAAAAAGAGGATAGAAATGTTAATGCTAATGATATCGTTCGTATTTCGTTTGTTTTTCGTTTTGTGTTTTCAAGCAAATAAAGATTTCTGACTTCTGATTAACTCTCATCACCCGCACAATTATTAGTCTAATTACACAATGTGAATGAGATGACGCAATTACAAAATGCAAAATACTTTCAAAAAATTCTAAATCAAAATTTTCTTCAGCAAATTGGCAGTTGAATGCTCTTTTACACGTTATTTTTTTTTAGTATACCAGCGTTATTGGAAATGCCATGACTGCCAAGAAGAATGGGCCACAAGAAACTTGGCACATTTTTTTTTAAACATGTTACATGGCTCTAACGATACATAAACACAGACGAATTACACAAAGAAGACTCACTGTATCATTAGAAAATAGAGAAAAAAAAAACTGCATTTTAGAAATAAGTGTAAAAAATAAATAAGAGGTACATAACTGGTAGGTACCTAACCTAAACAGCAAAACCAGAACACTTTACTGGCAGGATTTAATTGACCAGGAGATATATAGGGTATCCGGTCTCCAGGTACTGAGTCACAATTCATGCTCTTGTCACAAGAATTTTTATGCTCTTGCGGCGTAAGCGTCACAGGCGCGGCGAATAAGCACTTCTAGTTCTATCCTTTTTTTATTCTTTCTGTGAATCATAGCGTGGCTGCAGTAAGCTGCGAATAAATTTATTGTAATGCTGGACTGAGTGTTTACTAAAGTTGTTCAAGACGAATTACTTAATTCATGATCTCAGTAGGAGTATCTTTTTGTATTTTTTCTCCCAATTTTTTATTTTTACGGTTTTCCCGTGAATATCAATTATATTTTTTATAAACTCACTGAAACATGAATACACAGAAAAAAAACAGAAAAATACCAACCCCGGGAATCGAACCCGGATCCTCGACACTCCGGGTCGTGTGCTTTTCCCCTACACCACGATTGGACATAGAGGAAAGGCCGAATTTTTTCCATGTATTCAAATCTTAGCTTGTTTTTATCACTTTTTGCAGTGACTAGCGCCATCTATGCGATTACTTCGTAAACCGAAAACAACGCACCCTTTCGAAACTTATCAGTTTACCCAGGCTCAACAACGAGATGGCGCACTAAAGCAATCATTCATGATCTCAGTAGGAGTATCTTTTTGTATTTTTTCTCCCAATTTTTTATTTTTACGGTTTTCCCGTGAATATCAATTATATTTTTTATAAACTCACTGAAACATGAATACACAGAAAAAAACCAGAAAAATACCAACCCCGGGAATCGAACCCGGATCCTCGACACTCCGGGTCGTGTGCTTTTCCCCTACACCACGATTGGACATAGAGGAAAGGCCGAATTTTTTCCATGTATTCAAATCTTAGCTTGTTTTTATCACTTTTTGCAGTGACTAGCGCCATCTATGCGATTACTTCGTAAACCGAAAACAACGCACCCTTTCGAAACTTATCAGTTTACCCAGGCTCAACAACGAGATGGCGCACTAAAGCAATCAATTCATGATCTCAGTAGGAGTATCTTTTTGTATTTTTTCTCCCAATTTTTTATTTTTACGGATAAAGATACTCCTACTGAGATCATGAATTGATTGCTTTAGTGCGCCATCTCGTTGTTGAGCCTGGGTAAACTGATAAGTTTCGAAAGGGTGCGTTGTTTTCGGTTTACGAAGTAATCGCATAGATGGCGCTAGTCACTGCAAAAAGTGATAAAAACAAGCTAAGATTTGAATACATGGAAAAAATTCGGCCTTTCCTCTATGTCCAATCGTGGTGTAGGGGAAAAGCACACGACCCGGAGTGTCGAGGATCCG